>CM064339.1:16722254-16824754 GCA_032595735.1 Pelochelys cantorii
TTCCATAGTACCTGATCAGAAGTCTCTTCCAGAGGGATTCATTGTATGTAATACGTGTGCAGGCACATGTGTGTATATATATGTGTATATATGAAAGCCATATACATGGATTTTATAATCCATAATATGTAATTCCTGAAAATATGGATTTACCAGTCTGACAACTCCTCAACCATAGCACAACTAGCAAGCTCTGCAATAATTTTTATTTTCTGGGAAAGTTATTTAGGATTTTAAAAACAATGGGCCAAGCAATTCTGAACTGTGCTGGAGTAGATGATGGAGAGATTGTGGGTTAGAGTCATATAATTAAATAATAAGTTTCTTTAAAGCCCTGAATTCTATTTATAAAAATAGCTGGTGAACATACGGTACAACATAAAAATCCATGTGGTACTGGAAAAAAGTAGAAATTACTTTAGACTAAAACAGATGTGTGAGAGAAAACTCCTGAATATATTTTTTACTTTTGTATATATATTGTGTGTGTGTTTGTGTGTGAGAGAGATTTGGTTCCTGCTAGGCTTCTTTGCAGCAAAGCCCCTTTCTAGAATTTACTTTCCTTTATTAGAGTTGCAGCTCAGCTTTGTGTGGGCCTCTGGGGGTTTTGGCCAGCCGTTGGCAATTTCTCTCAGACACCCAATTACCCCTGACGTCAATGCCGTCTCTCCCATCTCCCTTGGGTGCCCACATTTTTTCCTTTGTAACACTAATAGCTGACTAGCTAAGTGCCTGTTATTTCCTTGGCAGAAGATTTGATTGTGTTTTGGGCCGGATACTAAATCCAAAAACTATGTAAAAATGTCAATAGGTGAGTGCACATTGATTTCGGTTAGTCACAGTGATATTTGAACCCCTTTGGGGGCTCTGTCTGGGGAAGTATTTTACAAGAAAGATAATATAACAGAAAATTACTGGAGCTGCACAGGTCTCTGGTGGATTTCTTAGGGGCCTGCTAAGTTTCTGTAGAATCAACAAATGCTTTATTAATCTAAATTTGTGGTTTTGTTCTTTATTCTCTTCAGAAGGTTTGAGTTTTAATGATGAAGCTCCGATGGAGCGGAGTTGGAATGTGCAGGCCTGCACTTTGGCTCACTAGTGGGAGAACCCTTACTGAGTAATGAACTCCCAGTGGATTGTGGGAGTAATGCAGCACTGTTTCCATGCCTGGTTCCCAGGGACTGCTGAACAGCCGTTTGGCCCGTTTCTTGCCAGGCAGAGGTCTGTGTGAGCAGATAAAGTAGAGGGAGTGAGGGACTCTCTGACAGCTGTGCTGGGCCGGAGCTGACTGGGAGCGGCTGATAAGGGCCCAGCAAGGAGAAAGAACCAGAGGCTTTACACCGCCAGAAATCTGACAGGATATCACAACTGGCAAAGAAAGTTAAACACAACTGGTTTGGGGGGATGGTAGAGAGAGCTGTTATGAAAGATAATGGTAATTGATTGAATCAAAGTAGCAGAGCGGGCTTGTTTTTCCTTGCAATTAATTTTTTTCTAATTTTCAAACTGAAAAATCCTAAGAGCTCAGGTTGCACTGTGCACATGCTGCATTAAAAGATAATAAGCACATGCCCTCTTCAGCTTTTTTGGGGAAATTCAGGCCAAGAAAAGGCATAATTAAAAAAAAAACCCTTAAAGTTAAGAATGTCTGACCATGAGCTTAGTTAATCTTCCTTTTAAAGAAAATTTAAAAAACCAAAATTTTTGTCATATTGGCACACACTCTATATTCGCTGGATACAGCGGGCATTATGTCAATTTTATCCACAAAGCAAACTTATAGTGACACTGGAGAAAGAAAATATATTGGGGCTTTAGAGTAAACTGTAAAGAAATGTGTGTTTCTTTTGCTTTTTTCCTCTCCTATTCCTCCTTACAACTTTAGACTTTGTAGCTCAGTCCATATGCGTAGAGAAAGATATATGTCCTTAGTATTTTATTCCATTTACTCTCTAGATTTATTTTATCATGTTTTTATTTTGCTCACTGGTAAAATACAGCACACAAAAGCTAGAAATAAGGGGATTCTAATATATAGTGTACAGGAGTTGTAATTTGTGTATTTTAAGTAAACACAGTCTTTTTATACTCTTTTATAGTCTTTGGAAATGGGAATCTGTGAACAGTAAAATCTTATGTCAGCACAGCATGTAGAATGCAGGATACCTAATAACTAGTAAACCATTTTAAAAAGTCTTCTGCTTGATCAGGCAAGGTGCTTAACACAGAGTGCTGTATCCTGCCTAGTAGGTAATTAGTATTTAGGGGGGAGGAACCTCCCATGGCCCATGCTTCCATAGACCTATATTGACACTATAGTATATGGTCATATTGTAGGATTTTTTTCGGGGGATTTTGTTGTTAGATTTTATTGAGGTAGTCTGCATGCCCATTTTAAAATTATTTTCTAATGAAGAAAAGGCTGCATTGAAGACTATATATCTTAAATGACCCTGACCATCCCTTTTGTTGTTGTTTGTAATTGATTATAGTATATCCTTATGCTGCCCCTTTAGATATTGTGCATGTTGGGCAGGCAACTAATATTTGAATGCCTGTGTAACAGTAATCTAAAACTGAGTAAAAAACCAACCACAATTGATAAAGGAATATAAACCAGGGATTACAGCAACCCATTTCTTGTTGTGGTTTTGCTGGCTTGCATCCCAGAGCAAATGCATCTGCAGACACGTTAGATAAATGCATGGATTGTCTTTAGGCAAGAAGTTCTCATTTGTTCTTCCATGAGGAGGCAAGAGTTTGTAGCAGTACTCAGTCGTTCTTTCCCAAAGGTGTCTGTACATTGTGTGTGGGGTAGGGGAGGTCAGAATTATCTGAACTGCTGAGGTGGTGGAAAGAGAGGTAGGAATGTAAAATCCTATTGAAAATTGACAAGTTAACCAGTATGTTTAACTGGTTAACCCAGGGTACCATTTCAGGAGAGCCCGGGGGGCAGCAGCAGTATGTACTGCGACACAACTTGCTTTTCTTCCCGTACCCCTGATGATAAGGGAGTGAGGAGGAAATACTTGGATTCTGTGCATGCCTCTCACTCCAAGCTGGTGAAGGGAGGGGGCAGAGGAGTAATTCACAGCATCCAAGTACTTTCCCCTCACTCCCTTATCAGGGGAATGGGAAGAAAAGCAAACCATGTCCCGGTATTCACAGCTGCTTTCTTCCCCGGCCTCCCTCCCCCCTGAAACAGTGCCCTTGTGGTCAACTGTGTCCCGTGGGAGGGCGCTGCTCTAGCCCACCAGACCTGCTGCTCCATGGGCCACCAGTTAACCAATTAAACTTTTACATCCCTAGAGAGAAGTAGCTCATATTCCACTGCTGGCTATTTGAAGACTTGAGAGGCATCCTGAAGCAAGCCATGCTCCTTTCCTTTTGGGTGTGAAACACTGAGGTCCATCAAACAGATGAACGGACACATAAAGGACTGGTACTCTGCCTTGTCATGACTATCAGTGTAAGGCAATAATTTTCTATGGGGGCCACTCTAAGAATTTGGTAAGTGGTCAGTGGCTGCACTTTTCTGCAATATTAGTGGAGAGGTGTGGGGTCTGGGATGGAAGTTGGATACAGGAAGGAGTTCTGGGTTGGAGACTGGCGTGCAGGAACAGATACAGGGTCTGGGAAGTAATTTGGGTTCAGGAGTGGGTTCTGACCTGAGGCAGGGACACAGGGAGTGCAGGATCAGGGAGGAAGTTTGGATGCAGGAGGGGGTTGTGACGAGCGGTGAAGGGGTTGGGGTGTAGGAGGGGGTGGAGTGCCAATTGCTGTCTTTGGCCAAGAGGAGCTTACCAGAGGCAGCTCCCAGCTAGTGGCCCAGTGGGACCTTCTCTCTGCGAGTCTCTGTATTACATGCCCCATGAAGGGAGAGGACAGCAGGTCTCAGTGTGTTGCATGGGCCTGCAAGCACCACGTCTGCAGCTCCCATTGGCCAAAACCCAGTCAATGGAAGGCTGTTACTATGGTGCGGGTGCAGAGTGCAGAGACTCCCCTTTCTCCAAGGGGTATGCACTGCGCCTAGTGGTGTGAGAGGCTTCAGCAGACAGGGAGTCTGCCCGAGGGTCCTTTGGGGCTGTGTTGGACCGGATCCAAATGTTTGGAGGGCTGAATCTTGCCTGCCTTTGGGATAAGATGTCTGTGAAGAAAAAGAGACCTTTGTTGAAGGTGTCCTCTTAAAAGCTTTGGGCCCTCTGTCACCGGATCTTATCTTGAACAAATTTAGCTAGATATTTGTCTAGGTCTGGGGATGCCTTTTGTGAGAGGAAGTATGTGTGTTCCTCTGCCCTTCATGAAATGTACCAATCAGGCTAGAGAGCACATTGACTTACAGGTATGGCCCTTTCACCTGTAACTATCTGGGTTCAAATCTAACTAAGGGTACGTTTACATAGCAGCGTTATTTCGGAACAAAGTCCAGTATTCTGAAATAAAAATGCAAGCGTCTACACAGCTAGCTCATTATTTCAAAATAATTTTGAAATAACGGGTGGCTTATTTCAGCATTTGTAAATCTCATTCCATGAGGAATAACGTCTCTTCCAAAATAGCTATTTTGGAATAGCGGTAGTATGGATGCTCCACTGCTGCTATTTTGAAATAGCTCCTCTCCCAGGCCATTCAGAGTAATTATTCCCTGGGGCTCTAAATTGAGGTAGTGCATTCACATTTGGAGAACCTGCCTTGGACTAATTTCCAGGCTTCCCTGTAGTATAAAAGTGCTATTTCAGAATAAGCTATTTTGGAGTATTTCTTCTGGAATAGCTTATTCTGAAATAATTGTGCAGTGTAGATGTAGCCTAGATTCTCAGCTGTAACACTTTTAGTGGTATCTGCCTAGTTACAAGTGTGCATTTGGCATAGCAAATTCACCAGAATGTGAATAACAAACCAGTGCCCACTCAGGATTGGACCTGAGCAAGGTTTGCTAGTGAGTGTTAATAGAGCTGATTTTAGGGAACATTCACATAATCTACCCTCCCCCCACCAGCTCCAGTATGTCTTGGTCTAATCAGTATTCTCAATCTGTCACCTTCAGGAGCATTGAAAAAGATGTGAAAAAGAACTGGTATAAAAGAAGTCTCTAAATTTAAATACAGGCTGAACCTCTCTAATCCAGAACTCTCTCATCCAGAAACATCTGTCATCCAGAATGATTTTAGTTAGCTAGATGTCCACTTTTCATGGTTGTGGCCTAGTTCCCTGTGGTCCCATAAAGTTTGTTTACAACCACCAGTCCTGGGTCTCAGTGTTCTGTGCTGTTATTTAGCTCTAATTTACCCCTAAGGCTACATCTACACAGCGTCCCTCTTCCGCAAAAGCCTATGCAACTGAAGCGCAGATTAGCATATTGCTGTGCTTCATTTGCATAAGTAATTAGGAGCTGTTTTTGCACAAGAGGTTTTTGCGCAAGAGCTGTTCTTCCTGAAAAAATGAGGAAGAACGGCTCTTGTGCAAGAGGGGGTTTTTGCACAAAAACCTCTTGCGGAAAAACGACTCCTAATTATTTATGCAAATGAAGCTCGGCAATATGCTAATCCACACTTCATTTGCATAGGCTTTTGCGGAAGCTGTGTAGACATAGCCTAAATGTCCTCTAACCACACAGCAAGCAGTGGAAGTGTTGGTAATGCTGCTAGACAATATTGACCTCCCATGGTCCAGAAAATTCTCTTGTTTGGAAACAGTCAGGTCCTGAGGGACTAGAGAGGTTTAGCCTGTATAATAATAAAATACTTCTTGGACACACAGAAGAGAGTGAAATGTTTAGGGATAAATGGAGTCCCTAGAATATTCAAACCCAAGCCATTGCAATCGCACAAATCTGCTTTTCCCCCCTGGCCTTGCTGAAACCGGAAAGCCCCCAAAGCAGGTGGGTAGGAGAAGGCAGATTTCATTCAGCTACAGCTGATCTCCCTCAAAATAGTCTGCCCCACTTCCTAGCAAACAAGAGCCATCTCCCACATGATATGGCGGCAGGCGTGAATGGGGTTCATCTACTAGAACTAGAGAACTATAGAGAAGAATGTCAAAGTAGAATGTGGTGTTCCTAAAGAAAACCATATTATTTTTATTCTACTGCCCACTTGCCTCCCAAATCTGAATACTGTCACTTTAAACCTCCATCGATCTTCTTGATTGTGTGTATTTGTCAGACCCTTAAAGCACCTTAAATTATGGGTGAGGTTTGCATTTTTTGGTAGCTTAAAAAACCAAAATGATACTGGACATGGGCATATTGTGGCAATTGGATTATTTTTCTGCCATGGGTTATTTCTGCACTGATCTAACCGACAAACTGTCAGATGTTTGGATTAGGGCACTGTCTACAAGAAAGGGCCTTTTTTGTTTTAGAATTCAATTTTGTAAAGTGCTGAGCTCCACCAATCCTGAGGTTGCTAATGTGTTGTGAGATCAGATCTTTAATAACCTGAATCCTTGAAACAGTAGGACAGGCTTTAATTTAAAACTGAAAACCATTTCACTTGATGGGCTACCCATCCCAAAACAATGTGCTCTTGCCATGTCTGTGACTGTACTCATACATTACCCACCCACACTGCAAGCGCGTGCTATTGGATACAGTTCTTGGCTCTGTAACCCTTGTGCCTGCAAGTGTCTTGTCTGGTGAAGTGGAATTATTTTAAATTCACACAAACTGAGGTGGACTTTTAATTTCTCACTGGATCTAGTATTCCTGTTAGGCCTCATGGGTAAATTAGTAGGTATGTGTGTTTGTGAGAGAGAGACTGGGGAAGTTACAGCTGATAAAAGAGGGTGTGGGAGGAATTGGGCTGGAGTCATTCTTCTTGGGTGCTAAGAGATAGCTGGAAAGGGGTGAGAGAAGTGGAACAGAGACATAGTTCTTGAGGGTAGAGGGAAAATGGCTGGTAAGTCAGTGACATCTGCCAAAGTACATAAGGAAACAGAGTGCACAGAAAACCATGGGTGTAGTCTTCAGACCAGTGAACAAGCATGATGTAACTGTACATGTGCCTGAGAACCAAGAAGTAAACAAAACTTTTAACAGTATAGAGCACGAAGATTGCATAATATACAGAGTGAACAAGTCTGACTTGTAAATAGATTGTTCAAACCTTCTGAAGTGATGTGATTGACAAAGATAAATTTGTAAACAAAGGAAGATTCTCCAAACTGTTTTAAACAGGTAGTAAATACAAAGTAAGGTAGTTATCCTTGTAAGAAGACTGGGGATGTCCAATGAATGTTTTCTGAAAATAGTTTGATATACAGTGATTAGTATTATTGAACTCTATTGATCTTTTTCTGCTTTGCATTTTCTCCGTATATTATGCATTTCTGCTTGCATTATGGAATGTCACTAGCTTTTCTATTGTAAAGGATTTCAGTCCTGTCTCCCAGCTAATATTTGCAGTTCTTCTTTGAATACTGGTCCCTGACTGTATTCTACTGTGGTATGCTATGTTCCAGTGCCCAGAGCTGGAGAATTTTGAAAGCAGTGTCTGTTGGTTCACACGTCCATCTTGGCACGACATACTTCATGCCTCCAACTGAGGAGATTAAGGGTGGGACATACTGACCGATACTCCAGTTCCTTCTCACATCCACATAGTCTGGATTGGAATTTCCAATGTCAAAAGCTTCAGCTTTTTTTTTTTTTTCAGTGAAAATATATTTAGATATCTGTACGTAGTTTTTATACTAGTTTGAAAGTGTGTATCTGACAGTGTTAGTTTTTAAAGTTAGTTGGTTTCACTGACTGGGGAAGCACATTTAAACTAATACAGAAATGTACTTTCCAACGTGCTCAGAAGCAGTGCAAAGGCTTGAGAGATTCAGCAGTAACAAAGAGCTGAGGGAGAGGGAAGTAATTGCTGAGAGCCTGGGAATGAACCTGGATGGTTATTGGCTATGGGTGGGAGAAGCCTTTTTGGAGGCGGGGTAGGGATTGTTAGGGAATTGGGGAGCCTTCCCCCATGCAGACCCTTAGCTTTTCCATTAATTCAGATACATCTGCCTCATTCCTATTTTTCCTTGTGCCCTTTCCCTCCCATTCCCATGTGTCTCTGCACCCCACTTCGGCTCATTTCTGTCAACTGACTAGTCTGTCCTCTCCACTAGCCCTTCTGAACCCCAGACTATGTGACCTTCCAGTACCCCATATGTCCTGCTCTACTCTCAGCCCCCGCCTGGTATATCTTCTCCTCTTATCTGGCCCCACAGATCACTGTGAGAAAAGCCTCTGCTTCCTCCCTCTTCTTGACTGGCTGGTCTGGCTATTGAGCCAGCTTCCCATTCTTCTGATGTTACAGCAGCCCCTGGTGGGCAAATTTGCAACTGCACATTTGCAGCAGAATATATTATGCTGCGGAGAACAAAAAATCTGTGGGGGACATGAATTCTGTGTGTGTACAGTGCACAGAATTTCCCCCTGAGTACTGAACCAAGCACTAACTCAGACCAAAAGATCATAGTGCACCCCAGATATTAAAGGCATGATATGAAAGTCACAAGTCTAAGACTCCATCAGCACTGGATCATGATATGGAAGTATCATTATCTTCAGTATCTCTGAAATGTAAACCCTGGGATCCACTCGCACTGATGAAGACTGATCACCAAGAGCATCAGGCACCTCTGTTTCCATCTCTTTGTCTTCAAATGGCTACGACACAAAGTTTCTACTATGCTTCTCTTGAGAACATCTTAAGTCTCCCATGCCTGGAGTCTTCCACTCCTTCAGGTCTTCCCTTTTCAAGGAGGTTACAACTCTACCAGGGATCCAGCCTGTGGAAGGAATTGGTCTCCCATTCCATTTTATGATTTTTCTTAAGTAGCACTTTTGGGTATTGCATTTGGAATTACAAATTCCAGACTGTGAAGAGCTTCAAAAAGATCTCAACAAACTAAGTAATTGGGCAACAAAATTTAATGAAATTTAATGTTGATAAATGTAAAGTAATGCACATTGGAAAACAATAATCCCAACTATATATACAATATGATGGGGACTAATTTGGCTACAACTACTCAAGAGAAAGATCTTGGAGTCATTGTGGATACTACTCTGAAAACACCCACTCAGTGTGCAGTGACAGTCAAAAAAGCAAATAGAATGTTAGGAGTCATTAAAAAAGGGATAGAGAATAAGACAGAAAATATCTTATTGCCTCTATTTAAAAGCATGGTATGCCCACATCTTGAATACTGCGTACAGATGTGGTCGCCTCATCTCAAAAAAGATATATTGGCATTGGAAAAGGTTCAGAAAAGGTCAACAAAAATGATTTGCGGTTTGGAACAGGTCCCATATGAAGAGAGATTAAAAAGAAGTGGATTTTTCATCTTAGAAAAGAGGAGACTAGAGGAGGATATGATAGAGGTCTATAAAATCATGACTGGTATGGAAAAAGTGAATAAGGAAAAGTTATTTACTTATTCCCACAATAACAGAACTAGGGATCATCAAATAAAATTAATAGGCAGCAGGTTTAAAACAAACAAAAGAAAGTTTTTTTTCACTCAGTGCACAACCTATGGAACTTGCTAGAGGATGCGGTGAAGGCTAGAACTTTAAACAGGGTTCAAAAAAGAGCTAGATAGATTCATGGAGCTTAGGTCCATCAATGGCTATTAGCCAGGATGGGTAGGAATGGTATCCCTAGCCTCTGTTTCTCTGGAGGTGCGTGACAAGGGAGGGATCACGTGAGGATTACCTGTTGTGATACTTCCCTCTAGGGCATCTAGTATTGGCCGCTGTCGGCAGACAGGATACTGGGCTAGATGGTCCTTTGGTCTGACCCGTATGGCCGTTCTTATATTAATCAATTTTCTGCTCATCAGCAGATTATAACCTGTTCAATGAAATATTATGTCCTCCATTCCAAGACACACATTCCTGGTCAGAAGACCTAGGCCAACTTGGGACCAACCTCGGCCTTGGCATTCTCTTTGGTACCCCCATGCATAGAGACCCGCCCATTCTATTGGCCATACTAGAGATGCAGTGTGGTAGAGACTCGTGCAGGTCATGGGATGGTAGGTTTCTGCAGAGTTAATCCAGTCTTCTAAAGAGTCACCCTTTCCCTCCCATTTGAAGGGGCAACTGGAGCTTCCCTTGGATCCTACTGATGAGGAGCGTGTGCTGAATCCAGCAGTTATCTTTTTTTGTAAATGAGGCAGTGATGCTGACATCTCCATCCCCTCTTAATGATATAAGTGATTCCAGGAACTCTTTGAAGAATTGCAGGGGAGCTGCAGATTCTGCTTGAGGAGGTTCAGGATACACAACACAAGTGCCTGGAGATTCTTAGTTGCTGGGCTCCAAAAGAATAGTACTGCTGGTTAACAAACAGGGTGATCTGTTGTAATCCAGTTGCCTTTGTCCATAAAAGGGCAGAGAAATGGTACTATGTCCCAACCACATGGGTGGAATTTCTGTTCTCTTGATCATAATTCTTTAGTTGTCCACTCTGCTGCAGACGATCTAAGAAGCAATCCCTCTTCTCTACCCTGACTGATAAGGAGGGCAAGTGTCTCAACTTACTGGGAATGAAAGTCTTCTAGCCTCCAGTTCAGGATAGCCAATTATCAAGTGCTGCTGGCTGTACAACTTCCTAAACCATTTGAAATCTGCAGGCTTTATTGACAGTCTCACACGGCAGGACAGAGCTTGTTGCCAGACTTTCATAGAGGAAGGCAAAATGGTTGCCAGAACTGCTATCCAACCAGCTGCAGATACAGCTGATACATACTCTAGGCCAACGGCTATTGCCATTGTGTGGCATAGGGAGTTTGGGGGTTTCCTAAGGAAGTTCAGAACATCGCTGAGGACCTTCCTTATAACACTCATCTTTTCAATCAGAATATGGATGAGTTCTTACACACGTAGAGCTACCTTTGCTCCCTGGGAATATATACATTTACCCTGTAGAGAAAATTCCACTAGCAGCAATACAAGCATAGTCCAATGCATCAACAGTTCTTCCGCCAGAGACATTATGAGCCACTCCGTAAGAAGCAGAGAACTCAAAAGACCCACTTACCCACACTTTTTGCAGTGCTTTCCTCATTGCAATCCTAGCCTTTAGCTAAACATTATTTCTGACAGGAGCTCAAGAGCTTCATACTACAGTTCCACATCTCCTGATTCCAACACATCCTTTGGGGATCATCTAGCATTCTTTTTTAAACCTGGAGTGCAATAACATTGAACAAATGGGATACTCAGCTTCAACTGGCTATAAAATAGAATTTGCAAACCTCTGAAACCCCCTCCTCCATCACTCTGAGGGGCACTCTCATGAGAACATTCTTACAACATGGAGAGGTCAAGAGTGGGTTCCTCTTTGGCACCAAAGAAGGGGTTGTTACTCAACAAATTCTTAGTCCCCCAAAAGAAAGGCAGTGGGAGACCTATTCTCTACTTGTGCCATCTCAACTGCTTTATTCACAAACTCAGGTTTTGCAGGGTCACATTGGTGTCTATAAATTCATCCCTGTAAGAAGACCTGTGCTTTTACAGCTTTCAGTATGAAGGCTGTTTCCTCCTTTCATGTGGACATTCATCCTATTCAGTGATGTTTTCTCAGATTTATAGTTGGTTCTTATTACTTTCAGTACAGAATACTCCCTTTTTGGTATTGAAACTGACCCCTCCGTTTGTACCAAAGTGCTCTCTGTCCTTGCTGCCTCTATTAGATGCTGTGGTTTTACCATCTTTACCTGTCTTGATGATTGGCTCCTTTGTCTGCAGGTTTCTTGTCTGTTGAGTCTGAGAGGCCCAGATGTAAACTTCAACAGTACAGAAAATCCTCTGCTTTTGGGGTTCAGCGTAAATTGCCCCAAATCCATTCTTATCTCTACTCAGACATCAGACTTCATGAGGGTGCTCTTAAATGTCATATCTGCAAAAGCTTACTTATGTAAAGACAAGTTTCAGGTTATGAACTTCATCGTACATGGATCTCCGTGGGGTAGCTGTGTTAGTCTGTAACTTTAAAAAGGAGTAGTCCTGTGGCACCTTAGAGACAAACAAAATATATATAGTATTCTGAGCTTTCGTGGACAAATCCCACTTCATCAGATTATGAGCTGGAGACGAGATCATCATCAACCCCAGAGTGCCTGTCAAAACCTCTCCCCCCTCCTATGCCATATGACCATGTGCACTTGTGTCATGCCTTTTCAAGACTTTGCCATTGTGTGGCTTCAGACTGTGTAATTGCTAAGTCAATCATTCGTGGGCACCGTAGTATCCATTCCCACCAAAGTATATAATCCCTGTTATGGTGGAACAATCCCTATCAGATTTGTGTTGGCTTTCTCTTCCTTGCTTCCTCATCAGGCAGGATGATCATTATTGATGCATCTCTGTTGGGTTGGAGACCTCAAATGGACAACTGTACAGAACAAGGCCCAGGACATCTTGGGAGCCCACGATGCACATCAGTTTTCTAGAGCTATGAGTAGTTTAAAGGGCTTGTGAAACCTTTATCCCTTTCATTTGTGGTCACCATGTCCTCATAATGTGAGACAACATTATGACTGTCTTTTACATAAAAAATAGAGATCGAGATCCACCCTTCTGTGTGTAGAAGTGGACAGTCGATGGAAATTGTGCATCAATAATCATATTACCCTGTTGGCAGTCTACTACCCAGGAAACCATAATGGGCAAGCAGACCCTCTCAGTTGGCACTTTGTGGTTGATCAGGGGTGAGAACTTCATAACTCTGTGCTAAACAATATTTTTGCTGTTTGGTGGCTCTCCAACAAGTACCTGTTTACCTCCCAAACAAACAGGAAGTGGAACATATTCTGTTCCAGGAGCCCTGGATTGCCACTCACAGTGGGAAGCTCTACTCCTTCCAGGGTCAGACCATCTAAATTATACTTTCCCTTGGCTACCATCCTGCCTCAAGTTTTGCATAATATTCAGCACAACAGTTGTTGTTATTACCCCCAACTGGCCCGGACAGATTTGGTTCTAAATCTTACACATGTCATCTCAAGTACTGACCATTATTCCTAAGTTTTCTGATCTTCTAACTTAGGGGAATGGCAGGATCAGGCATCCTTATCCAGTGCTGCTTCATCTCAGAGCCTTGTTTTTGAGTGGGCATCATACTAAGAGCAATGATGTTCTGAAGCTGTACAGAAAGTTCTTTCTACTAGTAGGGAGCATTCCGCTAGGAAATGTTTCCTAGCTGAGTAGAAGCATTTGTCTGGGCACATCAAACATGTATTTCTCTGGAAGCCACAGATAATGGAGGGTAATACCACTGTCTCTGTCTCTTCTGGACTATATTCTTTCCTTGAAGAGAGCAGGTTTGCTCATCAGTTCCTTATGAGTTCAGTTGGTAGCAGTAAGTGTATACCTCCTTCTTCACTGGACTTGTTTGATCTTCGTGCACCCTCTGACTAGCAGATTCTGGAAAGGCCTAATCAGAACTTTTCTGCCTATTTTTTTTTTTTTAAAGCCTACATTCCATGAGACTTGAACCTTGTTCTCTCAGTAGTCACTGAGCCTCCTTTTTAACCATTAGCTCCTTGTTCCATGTCTCTTCTCTCTGTGAAGGTCACATTCCTAATGGTCATCATCTCATCCAGGAGGATTGGTGAGCTTTGGGCACAGATAGTGGATCTTTCTTGCACTGTATTCCATACGGACAGGGTTTCATTACATTTACACCTTATATTCATCTCCCAACCCCAAGTTGTTTCTGAGTTTCACATGATTCAGTTTGCCACTTACCTGTATTCTTCTCAACACCTCATGTATCCTCAGAAGAAAGGAGTCTGTGTTCCTTCAGTGATCAGTGAGCCATAGGCTTTTATCCGCAGAAAATGAAAACTTTCAAGAAATTTCCTAGACGATTTGTTGCAGAAAAGATCTGGAGGGTTGGGCCATATAATTTCAGAGAATTTTTAAATGGCTCTTGGGCTGTATTTCATTTTGTTACCAGATATCTAATCTTCCCCCTCTCATGGAGTAAGTGCTTATTCTGCAAGTGCATAAGAAACATCTATGGTGTCACTTCGGGTACCTACACTTGATATTTGTAGGGTAGATACGAGGAGCTTAGCCCATAATTTTGTGAGACACTATGCAGGGGCTCTGTTTCTTCAATTTTGGGAAGAACTAAGGATACTTACTTACCTCTGTAAAGCACTTTGAGATCCATAAATGTAAAGTATTATCCTAAGTTAAAAGCAATTTATTGTTATTAATAGACTGTAACTTTAACAGTTGTTAATATTTCTAATAGGCAGATCAGTATGGCATATTGACCATTGTGATGTGAGCTCCATCTAGAGCATCAGATGGCTACTGAAGATCTAAGATTTATTTGAAATCCACAACCTATCTAGTCCTTTTCCTTAAAGAGGGAGAGCTCAAAATTAAAGCTGCTTTTGTGGGAGGCTTTACAATGGACAAAGTAGGATTTTCCCACCAAAACAGAAGCTAATCAGAAAAGCTGTTGGTAAATTAAAACATATTAAATAAAATGGTGGTCATCTTAGTTAGAGAAGGGAGGGGGGCTGAAGGGATAGCTCAGTGGCTTGAGCACTGGGCTGCTAAACCCAGGGTTACAAGCTCCGTGCTTGAGGGGGCCATTTAGGCAGCTGGGGCAAATCTGTCAGGGATGGTATTTGGTCTTGCCATGAGGGCAGGGGACTGGACTCAATGACCTCTCAAGGTCCCTTCCAGCTCTATGAGATATGTATATCTCCATATATTATATAATTATAAAATAATGCAAACTTTAGTTTTCCAGATCCCAGATTTTAAATAGCATTTGATTTCTACTTTTAAATGTACTTGGTTCATCTGTTTGATGGAGAGGAATGCCTCCCAGAATCACCATCCTGAGTGACCTCCTATGATGATCGCTTCCTGTGGATCTTAGGAGTCATAGAATCATAGAGCTGGAAGAGACCTCTGGAGGTCATCAAGTCCAGCCCTCTGCCCAAGGCAGGACCAATCCCAACTAAATCAACCCAGCCAGGGCTTTGTCAAGCCAGGACTTAAAAACCTCTAGGGATGGAGATTCCACCACATCCCTAGGTAACCCATTCCAGTGCTTCACCACCCTCCTAGTGAAAGAGTTTTTCTTAATATCCAACCTAGACCTTTCCCACTGTAACTTGAGACCATTGCTCCTTGTTCTGCCATCCGTCACTACTGTGAACAGCCTTCCTCCATCCTCTTTGGAACCTCCCTTCAGGAAGTTGAAGGCTGCTATCAAATCCCCCCTCACTCTTCTCTTCTAAAGACTAAACAACACTCAAATCATTCAGTCTCTCCTCATAGGTCATGTGCTCCAGCCCCCTAATCATTTTGGTCGCCCTCTGCTGGACCCTCTCCAGTGCATCCACATCCTTTCTATAGTGGGGGGCCCAGAACTGGACACAATATTTTAGATGTGGCCTCACCAAAGCCAATTAAAGGGGAATAATCACTTCTCTGGATCTGCTGGCAATGCTCCTCCTAATGCACCCTAATATGCCATTAGCCTTCTTGGCTACAAGGGCATGCTGTTGACTCATATCCAGCTTCTCATCCACTGTAATCCCCAGGTCTTTTTCTGCAGAACTGCTACTTAGCCATTCAGTCCTGAGCCTGTAACAATGCTTGGGATTCTTCCGTCCCAAGTGCAGGACTCTACACTTGTCCTTGTTGAACCTCATCAGATTTCTTTTGGCCCAATCCTCTAATCTGTCCAGGTGACTCTGGACCCTATCCCTGTCCTTCAGCGTATCTACCTCTCCCCCTAGCTTAGTGTCATCCGCAAACTTGCTGAGGGTGCAATCCATCCCCTCATCCAGGTCATTAATAAAGATGTTGAACAAAACTGGTCCAAGAACCGATCCTTGGGGCACTCTGCTAGAAACCGACCGCTAACCTGACATCGAGCCGTTGATCACTACCCGTTGGGCCCGACAGTCTAGCCAGCTTTCTATCCATCTTACAGTCCATTTATCCAATCCACATTCCCTTAACTTGCTGGCAAGAATATTGTGGGAGACCATATCAAAAGCTTTGCTAAAGTCAAGGTATATCACATCCACTGACTCTCCCATATCTACAGAGCCAATTACCTCATCATAGAAGCTAATCAGATTGGTCAGGCACGACTTGCCCATGGTGAATCCATGTTGACTATTCCTGATCACTTTCCCCTCTTCCAAGTGCTTCAAAATGCACTATTCCTGGTCACTTTCCCTTCCATGATTTTTCCAGGGACTGAGGTAAGGCTGACAGGTCTGTAGTTCCCTGGATTGTCCTTCTTCCCTTTTTTAAAGATGGGCACTACATTTGCCTTTTTCCAATCAAGATAATTGCTAAAGGCTCCACAATGACACTTGCCAACTCCCTCAGTACCCTTGGATGCATTAAATCCAGGCCCATGGATCTGTGTATGTTTAACTTTTCTAAATAGTTCCTAACTTGTTTTTTCCCCACCAAGGGCTGTCCACCTTCTTCCCATACTGCGTTGCCTAGTGCATTTGTCTGGGAGCTGACCTTGTCCGTGAAGATAGAGGCAAAGAAAGCACTGAGTACTTCAGCTTTTCCCACGTCATCTGTCACTAGGTTACCTCCGTCATCCAGTAAGGGCCCACACCCTCTCTGATCACCCTCTTATTGCTAACATGCCTGTAGAAACCTATCTTGTTATCCTTCACATCCCTTGCTAGCTGCAATTCCAGTTGTGCTTTCGCCTTCCTGATAACTCCCCTGCATTCTCGAGCAATACATGTATACTCCTCCCTAGTCATCTGTCCAAGTTTCCACTTCTTGTAAGCTTCCTTTTTGTGTTTAAGCTCACCAAAGATGTCCCTGGAAAGCCAATCTGGTTACCTAACATATTTGCTTTTCTTGCTGCGCATCGGGATGGTTTCTTCCTGTGCCTTCAATAAGGCTTCTTTAAAATACTGCCAGCTCTCCTGGACTCCTTTCCCCTTCATGTAAGCATCCCAGGGAATCTTGCCCATCAGTTCTCTGAGGGAGTCAAAGTCTGCTCTTCTGAAGTCCAGGGTGTGTATTTTGCTACTCTCCTTTCTTCCTTTGGTCAGGATCCTGAAATCTACCATCTCATGATCACTGCTTCCCAGGTTGTCACCCACCTCTACTTCCCCTACTAGTTCCTCCATTTGTGAGCAGCAGGTCAAGCTGCCCATGGCCCCTGGTCGGTTCCTTCAGCACTTGTACCAAGAAGTTATCTCCAACATTCTCCAAAAACTTCCTGGATTGTCTGCGTACTGCTGTATTGGTCTCCCAACAGATATCAGTGTGATTAAAGTCACCCGTGAAAACCAGGGCCTGCGATCTGGAAGCTTCTCTCAGTTGTCCGAAGAAAGCCTCGTCTACCTCATCCACCTTATCCGGTGGTCTGTAGCAGACCCCAACCACAACATCACCCCTGTTGTTTCCACCTCTAAACTTAACCCATAGACTCTCAACAGTCTTTTCTCCTTCTAAATACTGGAGCGCTAAGCAATCGTACTGCTTTCTTACATACAATGCAACTCCTCCTCCGTTTCTCCCCCGCCTGTTCTTCCTGAACAGTTTATACCCTTCCATGACAGTGCTCCAGTCATGCGAGTCATCCCACCAAGTCTCCGTTATTCCAGTCAAATCATAGTTCTTTGACTGGGCCAGGGCTTCTAATTCTTCATGTTTGTTTCCCAGGCTTCTCGCATTTGTGTACAAACATCTTAGATAACCAGTTGATCTCCCTACCTTCTCCATCCAAATCAGGGGTCCTCCTTTGTTGCTTGTTCCTCTTTGTGATTCTTCCTGGTGTCCAACTTCCTCATTTACCTCAGGGCTTTGGTCACCGTCCCCCAACGAACCTAGTTTAAAGCCCTCCTTACTAGGTTTCCAAGCCTCCGCGAAGATGCTCTTTCCTCTCTTGGTTAGGTGGATCCCATCTCTTCCTAACAATCCTTGTACCCGGAACAGTGTCCCATGGTTGAAGAAACCAAAGCTCTCTCTCCGAAACTACCTGTGCAACCATGCATTTACTTCCTCAATTCGACGATCCCTACCCGGACCTTTTCATTCAACCGGAAGGATGGACAAGAACACCACTTGCGCTTCAAATTCCTTGATCCTTCTTCCCAGCGCTACATAATCTGCTGTGACCCACTCAAGGTCATTCTTGGCCGTATCGTTAGTTCCAACATAGAGAAGAAGGAAGGGGTAGCGATCCGAAGGTTTAATCACTTTCGGAAGACTCTCAGTCACATCCTGAATGCGACCTCCTGCTAAGCAGCACACTTCTTGAGATTGCAGGTCTGGACGGCAGATGGATGACTCAGTCCTTCTTAGGAGGGAGTCCCCGACCACCACCACCCATCTTCTTCTTTTGGGGGTGGTGGTCGTGGAACCCCCATCCCTAGGATTACGCATCCCGTGCCTTCCGGTAGATGGTGTTCCCTTCTGATTTCTTCCTTGAGAGGTCCCTGCCAAAGCATTCTCCACCAGAGAACTTACCTCTACAGGAATGGGGGATATGTGAGTTGGCCTTCTTCTCCTTCTAGAGGTTACATGCTGCCAGTTCTCTTCCTTGTCCTGTACTCCCCTGACTGGCTCTTCAGCCTGCTGTGCCTGCAGGATTAAACGCTGCCTTCTATCGAGGAAGTCTTCATCCTCTCTGATAGAACGTAGGATCGATACTTGGGCCTTAAATCCTCTCCAAACTCCCAGTTAACAACCCCTGTTCGCAAGCTCCCTGTTCGCTGACTCACTCCTTTATAAAGCCCCTCCCCCTGATTAAGGCTCAACCAATGAGCAGAGGCTTCTAGATTTCAAACCCTGATTAGAAGCTCACCGCTTCTACCTGCCAGCCACAGCACTCACTCTGTGGCCGGGGGCGGGGGGGGGGGGAAGGGAAAGAAGGAAAAAAAGGAAAAAAACCCCACAAAACCCCAAACAGCCAAACACAAACTCAGCACACAGCAAGAAAACCCCAAACACAAATACACAGAAGAGGTGTTTGTTTTTGAAAGCGTGGTTGTAAATGGGGTGAATATGGAGCTTGAGTAGCAGTAAAGAGAAGGGCATGATGGAGGGTGCCATCAGCACAGGAGGTAGCAGTGGAGAAGGAAGGGAGGGCAGAGCACCCAAGTGAGAAGGAATGGCAAGAGGAGCCTGGAGAGGTTGTACAGTGGCAGGCTGGAAAGGACAACAGAATGGGGTCCAGCAGACCCTAAGAGATTTGTACATCAAGCACCTGTTGCCCCTCACAAGGTGTCATCAGGGACCTTGCCCCTTTTTTCTCTGTTACAAGATGAGAAGATCATAGCTGGAGACCAAATTGTTGGCCAAGGAGAAAAAGTGAGAAGCATTAGAGCCTGAGCAGTAATTATATCACTAATGCCACTATCCTTGTCTCCTAAGTGGTGGGGGAAAAGAGGAGTACCACATTTGTTGTTGGTCAGAAGAGGGCAAGATGCACACAGGTCCACAGAAGAAAATCAGAATTCAGCTAGAAATGAACACACTTTCTTCTGCACCAGCACCTCTTGGTATTCACGCACTTCCTAATTCTCTTCTTCTGGACCTCTTCATATTCAAAGTGCCAGGGTGCCAAGCTGCTTTGTCCAGTATACTTCACAAACATTGGCCTAGTTTAGCCTTCCTTGGGGAGCAGTGACCATCTGCTGCTTTAGCAGAGCCTGCCAAAGTAGCTTCTGTCTCTTACCCTAAACCTGTGATAGACATCTGTGCTGGAATCACCAAAATGTAGTTATCCCAGACATTTTCTATCAAGAAATTGAAATAGAAAAGGACATGGAGGATTCAACTTTTTTGTCTCCTGGAAAGCCTTATTATATACAGTATCTTATCTGCCTGATAATGTAGAGGTTTTCAGGAGCTTCCTACAAATGCATGTTTGTTAGATTTTTAGATGTAATAGGTCTCAGAAATTTTTAATTAAGGCTGACAAAAAAAATTCAGATTATATCAATTCCTGAAACAAGAGTAACCATGTTTTTAAATGACATCACACCAGATTTCTTTTATAGTAGCAGCTTGTTTTGGTAAATCTTTGCTTCTTTCACCCCACTTTTAGATTTATTCACCTAAGGCCTCTTTCCATATAGGTGACTAGGTGTGCAAGAAATGATGTCTGATGATGACCTGTTTGCCAAAGCCTTTAGGCAAGGTTTCAGGTATCGTTAATGACTTTGAGCATTGAGATTTCTATCAAAACTATTTCCTCAAGAACAGTTTGAGGTTCACTACAGCATGATGACTGGCATTAGGAGCCATTTTTTGCTGAGAAATTCAGACCTCACATCCAAAGTCCAAAGGCAAGTGCTAGAATCAACCTTGGAAGTAATTTGAGTATCAGAGTTGGCTCTCTCGATACAGCACAGTGCAGCCGGGGAGGTCCTGCCTGTCAAACTTAAGGTTCCATGAGATCCTTGAACAACAGAGATGCTCCAAGTTGTTTGCTTCAGGGTTTGGGTTTTTTCTGCAGATGGTGGAAAGGGAATTGGAGTTGAGCTATTTGCTCGGCTGGTCACTGAAAAAGAGTGCAAGCTCTTTCACTCATGGGTGTGCTGTCTTTTCCTTGCTCACTCTCCCACTTCAGAGCAGTGCTCCAAATGAGCAAGGAGGGAGGAGAGTAAAGGAGGAAGAGAGACAGAATGCCCCTAGTCTGCATGTCTCTTGGCTTGGGACTGGGCAGCAAAATTGGCTCCTCTTGATTTTCTCACAGGGCCCTTTCTGGATTCTCCTCCATGTGTCCTCCCTCCAGTTTTTTCCTGACAGGTAACAAATGAGGAGGGAGCATGGAGAAAGGATAGTGGAGTGAGAGGAAACTCAAAGAAGTGGATTGGCAATGAGAGAGAATCAGAGGAGGGATCAAAAGTGAGGCAGCACAGACAGAAAAAGAAGCAGAGGGAGAAAAAGGAGGATGGGATACAGAGAGAGACACTGGGAAACCACTGACAATTTATGGAACAATGAAACTGAGGGGAAGTACATTGAATATAAAATGAAAATAATGCACCAGAATAGCATATGTCATGTCAGAAATGGACTTAAGAGTAGCGAAGGAAAAGCTAAAGAAATAAAAGAACAGAAGCACAGGAGAGCTGATAAGTTAACTGTTTATTTTAGATTAAATATTATAGATACACAAATACATAAACCCCCACAAGAATATATATTTTCCTGGTACCTAACTGTAAATGGACAATCCCATGCACATCTAATGTAATACTCAAGCAGGTTTGGGGAGCTGTTTTGTGTTTGGATCCCATTTAGTTTTAAAATCATCCTTGCCAGTTTGAATTGGAGGTAGGAGTTTAGGACACAGTGGTGGCCTGGAGATAACACTTGTGATATGGAGGTTGTTGAGTGGGAATCCTCCAAAATGCTGAGAGTGTCTGTTGAACACAGCTTATTTACAAGGGGCAACCACAACCCTAGTGGTATGATGTGCAAAGAATCAATAGCACATATTCTACTTTCATAAAAAACTTTATTCATGATGTTCCCAGGAATGTAAGTATTTTTAAGGAACATCTTAAAATAAGTTGCTTTCTAACTTTTTATCTCCAATATCCCCTGTAAGTTTGGTTTGGTAAAATAATAATTTTGAAAAACCGTTGGCATAGGGATTTTCTCTCAAAATCATGAAAATGTTCATCCTCCTTTTGTTGGGTATGAGAACCAATGGCACCAGACCCACAGTGATCTGGATTTTATTCCCAGTCCAGTTCCAATGTGGTAAGAAGAAGTGTTTCATTTTTGCAGGGCTGAATAAAAATTCTTCAGCGAGTCAATTCCACTGTGAAATCCTGCATGACACATACCTGCATGCCTGGTTTTGTGTTTTTCATCCTCACAGACGCACAATAATAATAATGTACTAATACTTAGTCCTGTACATATTCAAAATGCTATACAAACATTCACTAATCTTCTTAAACATGTTAGCATTTCTCAATGTGGTGATCTTTGATACGGTTTTTATTAGAGAATGTGATGAGGATGTTCGCTTCAAAATGAGGTTTATTCACTTAAATTCCTCCCCCGCCCCGCTTAAGGTTAGTACCAAATGTTGCTGGTTCTGTTCTGTGTGAGAAGGAGCTTAATTAGCTCTACCAGATGCCTTTCTCTTGAACTGGAGTCACAGGCATCTTTAAGTCTGTCCCTCCATTTCCATTAATGCCCAAGGGTTTTCAGAAAGTGAGACAGGAGAAAACACACATGGTCCTAGTGACTGCAGCTTGAGCTCATTAGTTTTGGTTCTCAGACATCCTGGCATTGTCTCGACAACCTCCTTTCACATTTCTGGTCGTCTCAAACTACATTTCTGAGGGAGAGAAGGACACTTTCAAACCATCTTTTCTTCACTTAATTGTGGTACTTGAACTTGGGACTTCTCTTAAACAAAGCAAACTTGCTTGTGGATTGGTGACCATGCATGTTCTGCATCTTGCCAGCTCCCTCTCTACTATTGGAGCTCCAGAGGAAAAGAAGCAGAGGTAACTCAATCATGTAAAGTCTCTTCTTTTAGCACTTTGAGGTTCTGTTCTTGTTTGGCAATCCCACAGTCTTGCTAAACTTCTTGGATCAATGCATCAGAGGAAGTGTGAGGATTTGTTGGAATCTTGAAAATTACCCCCTCGCAAGAGCTGTGAATGAAAATTGAGGTGTTTTTTTTTTGTTTGGGGACGAAAAGTAAAGGCCACAGCTCTATTTCCTTTTGCTGTCCCTATTGCCTTGAATTCACTTTTGTTAATTCAGGTTCCATGTTGGCATGTTTCTGAAAGATGATCCAACATTTGTGCATTTCATGAGACAGTCTAAGGAAAATCCGTACCTGGCATGCTTGCTGAAGAGCCTGTTCCCCTTGCTATCCTTCAGTGTCTGTTACTGTTGAGAACGGGGGGTTTTAAGAAAGCTTCAAGTAAAGTGGTTGAACCTCCTTTTTAACCCATCTTGGATTTTTTTTTGTATTTCCTTTCCTTTAAAGTCTTTTTAATTCCTTGTGGCAGCCTATTCTGCTAAATGAGCAAGGCCATTCCAGTGTTCCATGGCATTTGTCCTTTTACCACCTTCCACTGAGATGAATGTATGGCCTTATCCCAAATTTCTCTGCAAGGTGGTCTCTAATTGCTTTGCAATCAATTCATGTAATTGCCCATGTTTATTTCCCTAGCTGTTATGACTCCATGCAGCCATTCTTCAGAAGTTGGATGCTAAGCATCCTTTTCATGTTTTACCAGGAGAATTTCTTATATCATCACATCTGTTTATAGCATTTGGGACTAAGCCTAAATGGGAAGCCATCTCAATCAAAAGATTATCTAAATGGAAAAAAACAATACTTTGAGACCTGTTATAAGGAGGTAAATGTCCCAGTCCCACAGCTCCCAAGGCTTGTTCTACCAGAGCAGTGGTGGCTTCGAAGGTCAGCTTGGGCAGGTTTCCCATTTCAGATGTTTTCTGGATGGTACCTGGAACTTCACACAGATATCAAACATATTGCTTAGACGCAAAGGCTAGGCTTGATGCCCATTTTAGAAAAGCAGGTTTGTAGTATATATTTACTTAATTTAGTCCTCAGTTCTCATCCCGAGAATGACTGTTCACTGCTTGCTGGAGTCCAAAAATAAGGAAAAAATGGAGGCCACTTTCATGAAGAAGGAAATGGAGTAACTGGGCAGCAATTAGAGTTCTGAAAATGTTTTTTCCCCTTCAGACTTTATCCTTTAATTCCCATTCAGCTAAGGAGTTTCCATGTTCTGGCTAGGACTGGGAATAATGGGTCAGCATATGCAACAGGTCCTTTTACTAGCTTTGTTTTGGTGACATAAGGTGCTTGTATCAAAGCACATTGACCATATTCTGCTGACTCCTTCTGATGATTCCAGTGTGGCATGGTGTATGAATCCAACCATGCAAACATATGGTAGCTGGATGTTTTCACCTCAGCTTTCTTGTGTGGGTGGCCATTAATAATATTAGTATTGCAAAAGAATGTTTTTTAACATCCGTGGATGTTTTTTTAAAATATATTTTTTATTCAAAAATACTTTCTTACATGTTTTTTAAAATATTCATTGTCTTATTTCTCCTTTTATCATTTGTTCTAACGGTATCATCTCAAAAACTAAATAATAGTAATAAAAAAATTCTAGGGTCATTAGACTGGAATACGCTGTGTGAAATCTGAAACAGTGGGAAATAGATGCCATTATTTGTACAACCACTGGTCGCATATCAGATATGTAATCTTGACATTTGGGCTAAATAAAAAGAGATCCTCTTAATAACCTAACACTTCCTTAATAACTTATTTCTGAAATGTGAACTTGATTGTTTGACTTTGTTTCAGTAATGGAGAATATGGCTACTTTAATCATTTTTATTTTTAAATCCACAACCGGCATGTCTGGACTAAGTTATCTGTAGTACATTTTTAAAGTCCATATTGAAATATTAGCCATAAATGTCTGCTGTGTATAAAAGGGGGGGAGAAATGTTTGAAATATAATCATGCTTCCTTTTTTCTGCTACTGAGCTCAAACAGCTAGTAGCCAGGTTTGATCTGCTGCCCCATGGAGCAGTGCCCTATGTGAATTTGAAGGTTTTTTTTCAACCGGGGAGGCCTGCAAATAAAGAGTAGCCTCAGGTAGCCAGATCTCACTTTCCCAAAGCAGCTCCTGGGGCGTTGCCTGGAGCAGTCCTCCTGAAATAGTTGCTGGCAATTTCTGTGGAGGACTATCTCGACCCTAGCCCACTATCTGCCCCCTCCTTCTGGCCTGAGGGAGGAGCTTTGGAGTCTAGGAGGCCTATTTGATTTTAATAATACAAAAAAAAAAAAGCAGGATGGTTTTTATAGGGAACTGGCACAGTCTGTGGAAACAGGAGCCACAGCAAGACAAAACCCAGTGGCCTTCAAAACTTTTCCCCCTTCTTTTTCACCACATGACATGGGGGATGTGGACAGTAATTAAAGGACCCCCTAGTTCCTCATTTTCTGTGCCAGTTCCTTTGATCTGGTTTGTGTCGGGTTGCTATTTTCATTGTTCCTGCCTTTTCTTTTATTCTCACCCAGCCCCTTTGATCTGAGTGCTGATGATCTTTAATTCCAAAATAGGAAATGGGCAGAATAGCATTACTGGCCTTACATAATGCATTTTTCACATCTTATTTTTAAATTTGAACATAATGGATATAGGCTGAGACATGGATATAAGGTGAGAATTAACCCTTAGAGCATAAGTGACTTGCTGAAGAGGTTACAAGTCTGCCTATCAGTTGTGGCAAAGTCAGCCAGGTTAATCTTCTCCAGGCTCCTACTGACACATTTCTAAAGTGTTGATGTTGCTGATTATTTTGGTTAAAACATGATGTATCTCTAAATATAATCTGGAGGGAGTTTTTCCTAATTGTTCCCATATGGGAAAAATGTGCTGAGAAAGAACAGTAAAGCTAATGCAGTTATTCTGACTGGCTTCACTTGGCAGCACAGTGGGAGTGAAGCATACTGTTTATTAGTGTATGTTAATAAACTATAAGGGACAAGCTGCGGGTGGTGGTTTATAAACTGTGAACTCAGGTAGGATAGATAACAATATGGAGGTTATTAGTAACATTTGCAGGAAAGAAGGAATGGAGAGTCTTGCTGCTGTTCTGAAGTCATAGATGGTACATTATTTCACAGGATGCTGTGTCCTTATCAGAGGGGATTTTAATAGAGAGAATGGGCTCAATGCTCCATGCACCAGAGGGGGTGATGCAAATTGCACCCCCACGCTGTGCCATCAGGGGTTGGTGCTCCCCCGAGGGAGGGCAGGTGGTGTTTGCACAGTCACCTTCCCTTAGGGACTCTGCATGGGGAGGGCAGCTTTAAACCACTGCTGAGGCTCCACAGAGCACCATCGACGGAGGCTGCCCTGGGGATGTACTGAATTAGTGCATTCCCCATCTGCCTTGGCTGCGTCCCCTCCCTCTGGGCTTTTAGCAACAATGGCTCCACTTTTACAGGAAATGGTCCTGCATGTGCTGAAGTGAAGGAGATGGTGACATTGAGAAGTTTAGATTTGCACACAACATGCAGTGGAGGTTAATTATATACAGAGACCAGAATTTTCAAATCTGAGTGCTGGTAATTAGGCACTTAACTCCATAGATAGGCACTAATGTAGCCTGAAACTAGGAGGTGCTGAGTGTCTGTGCGAAAGCCTCAGAAAATCTGGCTGCTTGATTTTAGTTGCCTGGTTTGGGGCAACAATATTTGAACATTTTGGCTATGCATTCTCTCATTCCTCTTTGTCCATATGGCTCTTCTCCCTAGACTGGGTGAGCAGAAATACTAGTATTAGTTTTTTAACTATTATTATTGGTAGAACTCAGAGGACACATTCAGATTCAGGACTCCTTTGTGCTAGGTGCTGTACAAACATATAACAAGAAGCTCCTTTGATAAGCTTGCAACTTAATTTTGAGATAAGATGCTTCAGAGGGGTTTTATAAACAATAGGAAAGGGAGTGTTGGACAGAAAAAGTTAAGTGATTATGTTTGTTAATATGCATTTTATCTCTGATCTATTTAGGGTTTGTGTTTGATTTTCTGCCTTTATGTCTTTTGCTGTTTAAAATGATATATAATATGAAAAAAGACAAACATCTATATGGCCTTTCACCCTAAATGTTACTAAAGCGCCTAAAAAGTAATTTGCAGTGTGTTTGGGTAAGTCTCCAAAGCAGCTGCTGTTCATAAAAAACTGTGGGAAGTCTTTTATTATTTATGGCTCTAATTTAGCAAAGTACTTAAGCATGTGCCTAACTTTAAGCAAGTAGATAGTCCCATTGTATTTAATGGTACTGCTCATGTACTGAGAATGTGCTTAGGTACCTTGCTGACAGTTAGGCACTGGCATGGCCAAAGTTAGGCACATGCTTAAGTAACTTGTTGAACACTAGGGCTATGTCTACACTCGCGGCTTCTTGCGCAAGTACGGCCGTTCTTGCGCAAGAATCTGCAGAGCGTCCACACTGCCCGCCTGGTCTTGCGCAAGGAAATTTACAGTACGGCGTGGTAAGAGAGGGCTCCTTGCGCAAGAGCTATGCTCTTTTTTAACAGGTGTAAGCCCTCTTGCGCAGGAGCTCTTGCGCAAGAGGGCAGTGTGGACGCTCGGCCGGGATTTGTTGCGCAAGAAAGCCCTATGGCTAAAATGGCCATCAGAGCTTTCTTGCGCAAGAGAGCATCCACGCTGCCATGGGCGCTCTTGCACAAAAGCACAGCTCGCACATGGCAGTGTGGATGTTTTCTTGAGCAAGACTTCTTGCACAAGAACACTTGCGCAAGATGCTGCCAGTGTAGACAAAGCCTAGGTGTGCCTTCCTGTATTCACCTGTCCCCAAATATCCTTTTGGATGATTACCTTTGGCTTTTATTTTTCATGCTTGATTCTTGGGTGAGAGTGAATCTTTCAGTGAATCATGAGCAAAGCCCTTCATTTGATTTTTGAGCTGTGGACAGCTGGGGATGGAGGGGAAAATGCCCTTCCAATTGTCAAACAAATAAATAAATACATTACTCTCTTTGAATTTTAGACAGAGGTAAAGCAAAATCTTGAAATTTGAAAAGGAATCTTGGCATGAACACAATCCTCAATGAGGACTAGAGCCTTTCTTCGTTTTGGAGCAAAACTATTAAAACCAAAACAGCTTTATGGGACTGAGCATGCTCAGCTAGCATCGACTTAGATTTTAGCAGGCTAATGGAGCCTGCTGTCTTTGCCATTTCAGTGCACATACTCCCTGCCTGCCTTGATTGGTGGCTGGGTAGCAGACCTCTGCCGCAGTAACAATTAGCCTGAGGGAGACTGTAGGTGTCTCATTGAAACTCACATTACAGAATCCTCCAAAATGCCTCCCATAATATTACACACAGGAGAAAAACACAGGTGTGAAAAACTCTGGTAGATCCCATGAGCTCAATGTCTCTTGGCAGTTTTGGTAGATTCTGTATCATTATATGAATTCTAAATTTACATTTCCACAAAAAAAGTACATTTCTATCTTCCATCACATTGAAAATTAGCAAAAAACAGTCTGGAGCCAAATAGTTTGTTGTCATTGTAAGGATAAGGATTTGTTATTCACTTGTGGTGCATTTCTACAGATCCACCTTTATAAGTAGAGCAACACTGAAGACTCTAGTGTAGGCAGGGCACAGCAGTGTTTGTCCCACTAAGTTATCTAACTGGTGCAGCTGCACCTGTGGAGAACTACAGGTAACAATTTTCATACTATAGGCTCAGTCTAAGGCAGCTAGGATGAGAACTTGCCACTCATTTGCCCATTCCACCTCCATTTACACCTGATTTTTTTTTAAGGGACCATTTAAATGCTGACATTATAAACCACAGGCTAGTTGGAACAGTGCTTCATTGCTGCTGGGGTTTTAGCATATTTTGTAATTAGTGAAGGGGTTAGGACACAGAGAACCTGAGGAGTTTTTTATCATTTTAAATCTAAGTAAAAAAATATTTTTTGTTTTGTTTTTTAAATTAATTAAATAAATTAAATATAGACTACAGGTTGAACTGCTGTCATCTAAGGCTCTCTGGTCTGGCAACTCTCTGGTGCAGCAACATCTGTGGTCCGAAAGGGAGCAGCTGCCGTCACATCTGTGGAGCTGGGGAACCCTAGGAACAGCTGCTGCTGCGCGCGCAGGGCCGGAGAACCCCCAGGAGCAGCTGCTGCCGCATGGGACTGGGGGCAGGGAGCAGAGTCCCAAGGGGCAGCAGAGGTGAGCTGGAGGAGGTCAGGCCTCCGGGTTCTCCCGGGGCAGCAGCCAGGAGGGGAACCCCAGGAGATCCCGGATGCCTGACCTCCTCTGGTCTGGCAAATTCCCTTGTTCGGGACTACTTGGGTCCCCAGGGTGCCAGACCATGGAGGTTCAACCTGTATATAAATGCAACATTAAAGAAACATATACGAGTTCATAGAAAGATAGGAAAGACTGAAGTGTGAGGTTTCAATAGCAGCATATATTCAGCCTTGTTGTACCTAATACTATTTTATACCTACCCCCTTTCCTTTTCCTGGTGGTGTTCAGCTTACTATATTAGGGTACAGCTAGACTGCAGGGTTTTTTATCCCGAAAAAATTCCACTGTGTCCAGAGAACATGTTTGCTCTTCTGCTTTTTTTTGTGGAAGAGCAAACGCGCTTTTTCGGAAGCCCCTGTTTTCCTCGTTCCATGAGGAAGAAGGGGGCATTTGAAAGAGGGTTTTTTTCCGAAATTTGGCCCTGTCTAGACAAGCCAAATTTCGGAAAAGCCTCTTCCGACAAAAGTATTGGAAAAAGGTACGCAAAATGCGGAGTACATTTTGCATATCTTTTTCCGATAGATCCTCACAGTCTAGCCATATCCTTATTGATTGTCACAAAATGTTTTCCAGAAAATATTTGACACACAGCATGGCCAAGTAAACATTGCTGTTGAAAGACACTTTAACGTTTGTATGGCTTGACTTTGTAATGATTTTAATTCTGTAGCCACAATCTTGCATAAATATAGCTTCTTACATTCAATATATGCCATTTAAGATGAATCACTTTTGTCAGCTAGTCTGTCAGTTCTTATATATTTTTGGAAAACATTTATGTCCTTTTCTTCTGTGCAGTCTGTTCTTAATTACCAGCTTTTGTCAATTTAAGGTGGATCTTTTGTATTGCAATGTGTTGTTTTGTCACATGATGCTAGGAATTAAAGTTAACGTTTTCATAGTTTCAATTGTGTCAGATTTTAACTCTCACGTTGCTTTCTGTAAATTGTCCTGCTGAAGACCAACATATCTGTGTTGATGTATACTGAGTTCATATACTCTGTCACATGAGGGAGCTGTGTTTTGTGTGAAGTGTGCTTAAAATCACTTTTCATGCTGTGTGTGTCACTTTGCAAGTTAAATTCAGAGTTTCTTTCCTTGTTAAGTCTCTCTCTTTTTTTTTTTAATAATGAAAGACCATAATGATAACTAGTACTTAGTCATTGTCAGGGAATGTTCTGAAGGCCAAAAGTATAACTGGATTCAAAAAAGAATTAGGTAAATTCTCAGAGGTTAGGTCCATGAATATCTATTAGCCAGGATGGTCAGGGATTCAGTTCCATTCTTTGGGTATTCCTTAACCTTTGATTGCCAGAAGCTGGAAGTGGATAATCTGATAGTTGCCCCACTCTGTTCATTCCCTCTGGCACTTGAAACTATTAGAAGACAGGACGTGGGGCTAGATGGACCACTGGTCTGACCCAGGGTTGCAATTCTTATGCTTATAGAGCGTGTTTCATCCACAGACTTCACAGCTCTTTGCAAAGCCAGGTATGTATCATTTATACCATTTTACAGATGGGGAAACTAAGATACAGAGAGGGTAAGTGACCTGCTTAATTAATTCATTAAGTCATTGGCTGAGCTGAGAATAGAATCCAGGTCTCACATATACTGGTCCTTGTATGTGATGCACAGGACTGGAGTGCTTCTTCTTCTAGTAGTAGTTAGCAACTCCTTGTGGAAATGATCTCCTATTTAGTCAGCTGGAAGATGGATTGGTTTAAATGAAGTGGAAAAAATGCATACCATCATCTTTGTCGCTAATTCTTTAGGCTTGTGAGGCATTGAATGTTTTGTGGGATTCCTATGTTCATTCTGGCTGTCTGGCTAAATTGTCTGTTCAAAAAAACAAAAACAAAAAACCAAGAAAAACACCCACCTGTTTAAAAATGATGGCTGATTGGAAAGAAACCCCTAGAGCATGTTTTCTACCGGTAGGGTATGTCTAGACAGTCGCGTTATTTCGGTATCCCGAAATAGTGTTTTCTGTGTCTTAGCAACAAGCACGTTATTTTGAATATATTTCAAAATAATGGGCTTGCTATTCTGACGTCCCAGTAAACTCATTCCACGAGGATTAAGGGACTTGTTAGAATAGCAGTCTATTTTGAAATTTGGCGGTATCTAGACAGCGCCAATTTTCAAAATAGATTATCTCGAAATAAGCTGCACAATGTGCATAGCTCAAATTGCATAGCTTATTTCAAGCTATACGGTGCTGTATAGATGTATGTGCATTTCTCTCCCATTCCTTTTTTATAACTTCGATCCAAAACTTTAAATCATAGATTTTGGCAGAATGAAATCTAGGGCCATGTGTATACTGAAAGTGCTTTACCAATATACGAATACTGGCATATCAGTTTCAAAAAAGACTAATATGGGGTGTATTAATAGGAATGTTGTACGTAAGACACAGATACTTGTCCTGCTCTACATGACACTGATGAGCCCTCAGATGGTGTAATGTGTCTATTTCTGGGCACCACGTGTGAGGACAAAGTGAAGGGAGTCCAGAGGAGAGCAAGAAAAATGATAAGTTTACAAAACCTGACCTATGAGGAAAAATACTGGGCATGTTTAGTTTTGAGAAAAGAAGACTGAGGTGGGGGGGGGGGGTGCTGATAATAATCTTCAGATATGTTAAGGGCTACTATAAGGAAAGTGATCAATTTTGGCTGAAGTTAGGACAACAAGGAAAGGACTTAATCTGAAGCAAGTGAGATTTAGGTTAGATAATAGGGAAAACTTTTTAACTATAAAGAGGCCACCAAACAGAGAGGCCATGGAAGGAATAAACCATGGAGATTGAATTTCCATCTCAGGCTCAAAGCTGGGTCTTCCAGAGAACAGCTGAGCATGCTGGCAGGGTGCAGGGCTGTGTCCTGTTCTCTCTATTAGATGACAAAAGGACTATTTAGCTGCTCCTTCTCACCATCTCAAAATGCCCCTCTGCACAAGTGAGAGACTTTGCAAGACAACAAACTGCTGCTTTTCTGTTCACTGCAGAGAGTTTATGGTTTGGCTCATTCTTTGGTTTGTTTCCAAACCATAATTAACAAAATACAGAGATTGAGTCATTTTGGTTCTGCTGTAGTTTCAATGTAACTTGTACCAAGTATCCCTGGGGAATTTCTGTGTTGGTGAAACATACATCAGTGCATTTTAGTATGGAGCTGTGGCTTGAAAGAAGTGATAAAGATTTCAGAGAAAATAAATCTGTAAGGGTAATTAAGGTCTGGAATAGGTTTGCCAGGGAAGTTGTGGAATCCCCATCTTTGGGCAGACTTTTAAGAACAGGATGTGTTGGGATGTGATTTACAGATTTTGCCTCAGTACAAGGGAGCCTGGACTTCGATCTCGAGGCCCCTTCCAGCTCTACATTTCTATGATTCTCTTATACAGGCAAAATGTGCCCAGTGTGGATGCAGCTGTACAGGCAAAGGTGTGCCGTGCATCAATATGGAAAAAAGCTATAAAAATAAAAGTGAAGTTTTGTCAATATAGCTCCATCTACAATGGGTACTTCTGCCAGCATAACTAGGTGGGTCCAGGATCACACCTTTTCACATACCTGACTGATGTAGCTATGCCAATAGGAGTCTTGTAGTGTGCAGACAGAGGCTGATATACAGTAGAATAAATTGATCTTAATGGTTGCATTGCAGGGAATAAATACAATCCATTGTGATTGACCAATTGCTGCACGTGAATGTGTGTAGAGGTCAGGGAATGGAGAACTCTGTTGTTCCCGGGGAAAAAATCCTTTCCAGTTTTCCCTAATCCAGCACCTGGAGGCCCAGCTGTGCTAGCTTGAGGCTGTGTGTAGTTTCATGCATGGAAAAGATGATGGACAGATGGCTGTGTAAAATGCTTTATCTACCTACAGGTCAGATGTATGGCCATATGTGAGAGTAGTGGCAGTGCAAAAGTGTATGTGAAGTGGTATTTCAAAGATTCTGCAGTTGTGCTGCACTCTGACCCAATTTCTTGTGTGGTTTGGTAAGAGGGCTGATGGTGTTCGGGTATTCTAAGAATGTGTGCTGTCACTACTGCATGACTTCCTGTTCATGAACTGACTGTAAATTCTCTTCTCTGGTTTGGAAATGATTCTTTTGTTTACATTGGCCTTTGTTCTTTGCTAATTTACCCTGGTTTTACACCTCTGTATTTCCACTGACTTAATGGATGGCATTGTTCCTAATTTAAACTAGTATAACCTGATGCTCCTCTTACATAATTACTTGTAACATTTCAGCTCTTTATTTGTGCATTCTGAACACTTAAATGCTTTTTAATGCTTTGTTTCCTGTAATATACAAGTGATTTCATATTTAAAACTGAAGCAAGGTTTTATTCTGCAAAGAGACAGGGCTCCTTTTTATCTTTGTATTCCTTTTTAACCAAATTTAAAACTGCTTGAGATGACATTTGAACATTATATGTTTGTATTTTGATTGCATTTATGAGCTCCACTTATGGACCAGAACACAATTGTGCTAGATGCTGTACAAACACATACCACAAGGTCTCTGCTTATAAAGAAGACCTTGCAATATAAGAAAAGGTTAGGCCACATTTCTGCTAGCAAACTTTGTAGGCATAATTAACCACTAGGGTAACTCAGATGGTAGGACAACGGGGAAGCTGTAAATTACAGACATGACGTTTACTAATGTAATCAAAGCATTAAAGATTACATCTTGTTCATATCACTCACGTGACTGTTCTCCATTGGGGTTAATCATGAGTGTGGCAAACATTTACCCCAAGTATTCGTTATGTGTTTAATATTGTGTGATCTTGCTGGAGAACCTGCGATCCTTAGCCCTTTAATTGAAGGAACTAGTGTTTTGAACGTTTAACAAAGATATCTTTTCTCTATAGTGTTCATTAGATAGTAGGTAAGATATGGGCAAATAAAAACAGAAGAAAACAAATATCCCCTGCAGTATATGTTCTCAATGCTTTGTTCATTCCAGTTTAAAATTATACAGATGATGATGCTTCTGCAACTCTGTATTGAAAATATATCCCAAACAGTGCATGGGACCCAAGGCAGTGTGGCTGAGCAGTGTGGGCCGGGCTGGGAGCAGGGCAGCACATGACCCTGAGTGAGTGAGAGGGGCAGGAGGAGGGCTGCATGGGGCCCTGAATGCGCGGGGCTCAAGGCAACCGCCTCGCTTGCCTTGCCCAAGGGCTGGGCCTAATCCCAGTGTAATGCTATTAGGAATGGTTTAGTAATTTTATTCCATTATTCCTAGTTCTACCTCTTTGAAGCACTCTAAACAATTCCTTCCTCTTCAAGTCCTGGTACACTGTTATCATACTACTCTGAGCTACTCTTTAAACAGGATGCATAATAATTAGCTGTTTTAACTGTTCCCAATAAATTAACCTATCCAGCTCCTTAATAGATGATGTTGTTCTTTTAATTCTCTCTAGTTTATCATTGTCATCTCTGGAAACCAAAAAGAGTTTTCTAGGAAAAGTTTTAGCAGTGTTGTCTTGACGAGTGAGGAGAGTATTTGTTTTATCTATTTTCCCTCCTTTTTCATTTCTAGTTGCAGGTAACCTAAGAGAGATCCTGTATCATCACTTTTCACATAGGGGAATAATTTGGTACTAAATCTTCTCAGAATTCATATAATTCTCTGTTGTTAAATTAGTGGAGAAAAATTTATGGATTGAAATGGAATCAGATTAATTATGACTCACTTTTCATTGTGTCTTCCCCACAAAAACCCTCCCTTTCGCTAGGCAGGAGAAAAGATGCAACATCAGAATGAAAAAAATACTGAAATATTGTTGGCTGTGTGTTTGAGTCCTAAATAATGAATTGAAGCAGAAGCAGCAGTGGCTGGGAGAAATCAGAGGGTCACTAACCCTTGCTGCTAACATAGTAATTAGCTGTGCAAATGTAATATTTTTACTGTTTCAGATAGATTACAGTATCCATTGTAAAATAAAAAGAAACAAACCAATTGTGCCTGTGAAATTGTGTAGAAAAAGACCACTGCTTCCCCATTAAATAATGAAAAGTAGCTTAACCACTAAAGAAAAGTTTGTTTTCAGGCTGATGCTCAAGTATAATTGAACTTCCAAAGAATGGAACATGTTTTAATTTTTAATTAGAAATCAGAGGACTAAAAGAGTGGAAATCTGCTTCAGCTGGAGGTTTTGCTCAATGCTGGAATTTTCCTTAATAAGCTGAAACATTCCAGGCCTGCCTCAGTTAGCAGTTGGGTGCAGTAGCTTTACTCAGGGGGTAGACATCTTAATGCTCATGTAATTATCATGTAATTATTTTGTAAAGTGGGATCAAAATTTTGCATATAGGGCATTCTTTCACTAAACTTGAAAAATAAAAGTTTAATTCATTAAAGCACTGATGCAGGCATTTCAGCTCTAAAGAGGAAGCATTTCCTACCCCTTCTCTTTAACACAAAATATTTTAAAACACTTTATAGGTGGTGCCTTCAAGGTAAATAGAATTATTTAATGCAGTCTTGTTAAATATTTATCAGACTTCTTGTTGATAAAACCACCTTTCAACACAAGTGTCAAGTGGATTGTAATTATCATCAGAGCTGATAGGTACAAATAACTGATACCATGTCTACTAAAGCTCTGTGCGCATACGTTGTAAAGGGGAATCTTTTGGAAGTATGTCAGTTCCTGTGCACAAGTGTTTTCTTTGTTGCCATTGAACTTTCATAATCAAAGTTGTGAAAGACTGATTGTCTTTGGCAGAATACTTTCATGTATTATGAGCTGTCATAGTAAATATACCTGACTAAGTTGTAGGATGTATTCTAATACAGTGAAACCTTTGTTATCTAGCACTCTGTTAACCAGAAAACTTTGTTAACCGGCATTGCCCCCAGCCACAACACTGTCACATCTTCAGGCACACAGGCCTGGCTTGCTTTATACCCTGATTGGCTTAACAATTTTTTATTTAAGAAGTACTAATCATTTTTAACTCAAAATAGAAATGTGAGACCAACTGCCTCATACTACAAAACTACCAATATTAAAAACTTGAGTTTTACTATTATTGTCCGTTGGTTTTTCCTAGGTTGATGGGACCCTCAGATAACTGGAACGCCCTAATCCCCAAGAATGCTGGATAACACAGGTTTTATTATAAATTGAATTTCATGTAGCATCTCTGTACTTAAATTTATTTTACTTGATGTACGTAGTTGGTCACCTCTGAAATTTGCTTGAGAAGAATTTGGTTCTTCTTTATAAGGGCAGATAGTTGGCTCTATATGAATATTGTGCCCCAAAATGCTATCTCGCCTCCTATTCGGGAAACACATCTTCGCACTATCCTGGGTTCAGCTTTAGAAACTATAGATGTGCTGGGAGTTCTGGATCTTGACTCACCAGATGTTTGTAGATGACTTTGCATCTTAGCAGGAACTGCCCTGTAAATGTCAGCTTTTATGGAAAAAGGGGACAGGAAAGAGGAGCACTATGGCTCCCTCAGTGCAGTAGTAAATCCTAGTATTAGTGGGGTGCAAGTGTGAGGAAATACAGAACTGCCTCTTGATGTTACCATTTCCTAGAGAAGAAAAACAGACTACAGGCTAATCTGTAATGGATGGCTTCATTCATCGGCTGCATCTTGCACTCACTCTTTTGCTCCTCAGTATTGTTTCAGCTTTATGATAAACAAAATGTCAATCTTTTAAGAAAAACAATTAAGAAAATGTGAACTGTCCTTTCTTTTTCATATGGCTCCTGAAATAGTTACATCTGTGTGTTATTCAGTGCATGCTCCTGTTTCTTCATAAGTACTACATCTCATTTTTTATATCATAATTCAAAAAGTCCATAACATGAGAGATTTTCTCTTTTATTTTCTTTATCAAATGGCTACGGTTTACTGTGTTTTGCTCTAAGGTTTAAGTTATAAAATACCGTATCATGTAGGATTGATAAAGACAGACTAGTGGCAAGTAGCAAATTTTCCTAGTCAGATGGGAGAAGAAAAGGATTTTCAGAATATTGATTTCTGAAAAATCAGTAGGTTTGTTTCTGGACCCAGAGCCTCAGGCTTCTGGTCGGGTGAAGCAGCGGGGTGCAGATGCCCCTGATTTGAGTGTGCTAGAGCAGTGGTTTTCAACTTCCTGTCCACAAACCCTAAGGGGTCTACAGACTATGTCTAAGGAGTCCACAAAAGATTGTTACCATAGAACAGTAACTTTCTACCAGTGGTCCACAGACCTGTCATGGGCCACAGACTATGTCTAAGATTTCCAAAGGGGTTAACATCTCCATTCAGAAGTTTTTAGGGGTCCTTAAATGAAGAAAGATTGCAAACAGTGTTGCTAGAGCAATATGGTCCAAATAAAGGAGCAGTGTATGCTACTGCAAGAATGAACGTAGCTCTGCTAATCAGTGAAAATGGAAGGTGTAACTATTATGCTGCTTCTTCCCACTCTAACTTGTTAACGACCAGGATTTTCCCAACTTTCAGAACTGGTGCTCCTTTTTCAGACTAAAAAATGATTAACCTGCTCTTCCAAATACTCTCACTTAAATTTGTGAGTAGGAAAAACTTGGTAACTATAACCCATTCCAGAAAGACCGGCTAATTATGAAGTTTAAAAAATTGAAACCTAATGATAACGTACTCCATATATATCCCAAATTTTGTGATGATTTCTTCAAGTCAAAGCATTCATGTTTCTCTGAGGAGAGAAGTTCTGCTTGTTAACTTTCCCAAAACTGTCAGCAAGAAAAGCTAAGCTTGCTCCCCCTTCAGTGAATTAATAATCATTCAGGCAAGGTGTTAACTGAAAGAGTAGAGTTAGGCCTTTGCTTTGTGAAGGCCACCTCACTTCATTGTGAAAGAGGAATTGCTGATGAAGGGCTTCCATTATTGTCACAGAACGATGTGAAAAATCAGAAATTCATTGGATGGTCTTTAACTGAACAGCTTCACGTAGATCCTGGAACAGATTCTCACGCTTTTTCTTTTTAGAGAATATCTAGCAGTGTATGATACAGTGATGCCATAATCATGGGTGTGAAATTTTTGATCCAGACCTGCCTCTAAGGCTTTTGCCAGTCGTTTCTCTTGCCACCATCTGTGCAGACTGTAATATGTCACTCCCACTGTTCAACTCTGCCTGCTTCTTGAAATGTCTTGAATGAGCAGTTTCCTGTCATGTGTCCTGGAAGAGCTTTTCCAGTAGAGCAAGTCATCTTCAGCAGAACTATCAGAAACTTTCCTCAGACTACTAGAAGCTGTGGTGCAGCTGTGGTGGCATTGGTTGTTGTCTCTAGCTGAATTGCTTAAGTAATCCCTTTGATAAGTTTTGAAAGCAGATTCTCTCAGACATCTTCAGCCAAGGCACTAGCCTGCTGTGAAATAGTGATTTAATAAAGCAATTGTTTTCAGTTTGGTTGCTGCATCATGCCCTTCAACTTCTGAAAGAAGATCTATTGTGCAATAGCCTGTGCTTCGTGCTCTTAACGTAATGTGCAGCGATACAAGATCCGATGCTTGTTCATTTTGACATTGCCAGCAACTTAGAAGACTACTTACATTTGGCTTTCAGTGCTCTAGAACATGCGATAGCATGTAGTTTCCAATCAGTGTTGCACATCACATTGTGTACGCGTTTTCATTTTTCTTTCTGAGCTCTCAATGGGACCGCTTACCACTGCTTCTTTCATGAAAGAATCCTTCTCCTTAGCCAGAAGTGAACTCCAAAAAAGACTGAATTGTTTATGTAGCAATGGTAGCATGAAGTGCAGGAGTCACTTTGAAGCTTTAGTAATTGCAGCTGACCAACCAGTTTTCTAATCCAGGATATGTTTTGTCATACTCTGTGTGAGTACTTGCACTTACGCTGTCTGTAACATGTTTTTAATGAGGGTATATGCTGGTCTGTATACAGGAAATCCAGGAACACTCACAAATACAAGTTTAGTACTGTTCAGAGTTTATTTTGCAATCTGTTGCAAACACCCACATCCTGCACTAGTCTGTGCTGACCTCGACCTGCCTAACCTCTGGCCTCCCAACAGATGTTTCTGACTTTCTTTCCTTCTGTCAGTGTAAGAAGGCTAGGGGCTCTCCCTAGAGGTTTGACCCTGAACTTTGGTCCCGGGGTCCCTTTTGACGTTTCTTTTTAGTCTCTGGCTTAGGACCCCACTTTAAAAGCAGTGATGTTTTATAAACTCATTGTCTTTTTCTAACATTCAGCATGGTACACATTTGATGTTTCCTGCACTTTTATTGCACTTCACAAAATGTCCCTATGAAGAATGAAATAATATTTGTGAGGTTCATCTTGGAGGGGTAATGCATAGGCTGAAGAAGAATGCCCCGCTATCCAGATATTAAATGTCACAAACCATGGCTTGTTCTTCATTGCTTGTTCTTCATTGCTTTCACAGTATACTCATTGCACAATATTTCTTATTAAAATTAATTACCCCTGTGTGCCCGGAAATCTTCTGAATAGGCCTTTTGTCTTGCGTCCATTCTGATCACCTGGCCATCTATTTAGGATGGCGTGGTGCTAAACTATGTGTTCAGTTTTGTTAAAGGGTGTCTAGAAATAAGTTTTATATGACCAGAATTTTCCTTTTACTTAGTTAGAAAATCCAATTTGTCACTCTTGGTACATAACCCTTCAGAATAAGATCTTTGATATTTGTTGAAAACAGGAAGTGACTGTCTAGGTCAGAATCTACTGAATGAGAATTGTACTAGTCAAGTGGGAGAGGGGAATTATGAAGACTTGCCCACATTGAACTTCTCAGAGTAAAATATCCATATTTTCATTGCGAAGAATAATGTGATGGAGAAGCAGTTTGGGAAGGCAGCAAAGGTTGCCTTATTTATTATCCATTGTGTTTTATTTCTAGACAGCTCAAGGAAAGTCCATACATTATTGTCTGAAATGCTGTAAAATACAAAGTTGTGCACAAAAGTTTTTTAATTCTTTTATGTGTAACAGTGCTTCCTTACACAGCACAGTATTACTGAAAAATTGCTTACTTTACCATTTTTACCGTAGAATTACAAAATAAATTAATTGGAATATAACTTTTGTACTTACACATCAGTGTATAATATGTGGAGCGGTATAAACAAGTCATTGTATGAAATTTTAATTTGTACTGACTTAGCTACTGCTTTTTATGTGTCCTGTTATAAAAATAGGCAAATATCTAGATGAGTTGATATATTCTCTGGAAGACCTCTATGTGTTCCCAGTAGTACACGTACCCCTACTTGAGAGCCACTCATCTAGCAGCCTCTGTATCTATGGGCAGCAGGTAAAAGAGGCAGGGGAAGGCATTGTCTTCCCAAACTGCCAGATGTGGCCCCCGCCTACACTCCATCTCCTACTTCAGAATGGTGCTGAGGCTGGAGATGCTTGGGTAGTGCACCCTTCCTGTGCTTCAGGGCAGTACACTGAGGACACCAGCCTTCCCCATTCTCCAAGGCCAGGGACCACACACCACCCTGCCCTCCCCGTGCTTTGGGTCTGGAGGGGCTGGGACCACACGCTGCATGCCTCCTCGTGCTCCGGAGCTGGGAAGGCTGGGGCCCCTCTCTCAGCCCTATGGCCACCCACCTCCCATACCTTTATCTCTCCCTCTACAGCTCTTTGCAGTTTGGGTTCTACTGTGTGTCATGACATTCTAACTGTACATGTGAGTATAAATGTACTTTGATGCCCCTCTTTACTTTCAAGTGCAGGGAAAGAATTTCAGATGGGAGACATTAGCAGTTTTGTGGTTTTAAAGATAGCATCCACTATGACACACAAAGAGTTAATGTTAGACTTTTAGTTCTGAGCTTAGTTTATTGAGCTTCAACATACAAGGGTTCATTTTGCCAGAGATAAGGGATAAGAAATCCCACTTGAGAAAACAAAACTGAATTGGGTTCTTTCATAGTTTGTGAGATTATGGCCCATATGGTATAGAAGCAACCTCACAGAGCCCACCTGAAAAATGCCTGGCTTCTCAGCAGCACTAAAGATAATTCCTGCTTCCCACATTCTGTGAGCAATTCTAAGATACTGCAAAAGTTAACAGCTACATGTTTAGTAAAAGGATTTCACTGCACTTATCATATTTAAAAAACATTATCGAGGGGCTGTTGTATTTATAAAATACTAGAAGAGTTATTCAGTGTTGCTTGGATCCTTCTTTTCTTTTCTTTTCTTTTCTTTTCTTTTTAAAATAAAATGAAAATGTACATGCTTCATTTAAATCAGGAGCGGGGAATCTGCAGACCCGGCTTGCCTGGATCTGGCCCCTGAGGCTCAGGGCTCCTTCCCCCAGCATTGGGGAGCCTGTGCTGACACTCCAGCCCCCACCGCTATCCCACTGTGGTGCTTGAGCACACAAAATCTACTTGCCTGAGGTCAGTGGCCCCAGACCTAGAAAAGGATCCCCACCACTGATTTAAATCATTGTTCTGGGGGGAAGGAAGGGCTGGGGATGAGGGGTGTGCAGGCTGCCCTGGAGACAGTGGAGTACCCCAGCCAGCTTAGGGCTAGGTAAGAAACACCTCTTTATGGCTGCTGCAGCTCCAATGAGCACAGCTGGGGTAATGGTGCATGTCCCTTGGCTGAGGCAGGTCCCGGTTTGTCTGCCTCCTGCGCTCCCCAGACAGAGTGAGGAATGCAGCAAAATGTGCACCTTCCCCTCGCTCCCTGACAAAGGGGATCAGCTAGCAATGTCCCCTTATGAATTTGGGGGCGGGGCGGGGGGAGCTTCAGCTCTCCCAAAAGGGCACATGGGGAGTGAGAGGCTCAGGGCTGGGGCAGTCCAGGATGGAGTGGAGGGTGGCCTCAGCCAGCCCCTTTCATCTGCCTGGTGATTCTGTCTCTTTTTTTTCTGTATGGTTTTATGAGAAGCAGTCCTGTTACAAACACATTCCATTTTCCTGGCACAACCAAACCCTGACCTTTCTTTAAGTTATGATAAGAGGAAGCAGTATACCGAATTTAGTGGTCCTAGATCTTACTGTTTAGGAGGAGTTCTTGAACAGACAGACAGAAGGACACACAGGCAGACAAACTCTCTCAGATATATAGTAGATCCCTTTCTAAGAATGTGGGAATTTTATTAGAAGTTTTTGGTTGGGTGACCTTTTTTCTTTGAGAGTAGCAGTTCACACTGAATATTGGCAAAATGAGTTTGATAGTCCCTGCTTTACTAAGCACTAGTATCTAGATAACAGTAATTCACCCTCTAATACCTCCACAAAACCTATTTATGCAGAACCTGACATGATTTGCAGTTTCTGTAAAGGAGGAACATAGGACTTAAGCAGTGTCTAGAATTAATTTTTTGACCTCCATTTCAGTAATTGGTTGAAGTATTAGACTCTTCAGACACCTAAGCTGCTCGTTGTATTACCGGCGTTCAGTACCATATAGCAGAGATGCTCTATCAATTCTGTACTTTTTGCTCAAGTAATGAGCACCCTTTCTCCTCCAGTGCACAAAACAAGAGGGAAAAGATTGCAAGGAAAATTCCTGCCATCAGAGATAAAGGCAGCCCATAAATAGTGATCCTAATAGTGATGGTAGTCCAGTTTTAGGCCAACACAATTGTAAACCTGCTATTAAATATTGGCTTAACACTGTCCATTTTAACTGTAACATGCAGCAATATCAGCAAGCATTGTGAATTCAGAGTACCTGTTTGAGATTTGTGGTCAGCAGCACATATCAGAATAAAATGCCCTGCTTTATCTATTCATTTTCAAAGATCAGAGGCAGATGGAAGTGCTGGCCACTGATAGCACTTAGAGAAATATATGTGAGTGGAAAATTTAGTTTCCATGAATTCAGATAACATCTGCATTAATATGGTTTATCATAAGGATCATTAATGTTCAGAATATATTATCAGGTGTTCTCTAATGCACTTTTGATGAGCTTTAATGATGCTTGCTGTAGGTTTTTTTAAATTTTTTTTTCTCTCCCTCCCTCTTTTTCTGCTTGATTGTAATAATGACTTAACCCAGGTGGTAGACTCCATTCAGAAAAGGCCCTGGGGAAATATTATTCCCTAGTACCAGCAAACAACTCAGTCATTGAGCTCACTATGATGGCACTTGCTCCAAGAGAGATTTTGGCTCACCTGTTGAGTGTTTGGACCTGCTCATCATTCATAAAGTAGTGATTTGATTGGAGGGTGGTGGAGGTGAGCAAGAAGAGAGGGGTAAATGGTGGTGGGTGGGGAAAGGAAAAAGCCAACATGGTGGTTATTAGATTTACCTGTTTCCTTTGGGAAAAGTCCCTTTTATAGAATAGAGTCCTGCAAATATTTGGAAAATTAGAACAAAATTCAAGAGAACAATGTGGTTCAGAGCACTAATCCTGAGTACACATAAGGATGGATTTTTTTTCATTCTGGATCTCTATGGTCTGAGCCTGGTTTGGACCATGCTTTTAGAAAATGCCCCTTTTGTGTGGGCACCAATATTTCTCTTTTGCTGTGTAGTTATTTCTGCCTCACTTTCACTCAGGGAGAGTTAAACCATTAAGGATTGATTAAAACAGCTAATGGTACTTTGTTTAAATGCTATAGTTGTTTGGTCCTTTTTATGCCATGGAAAGAAACAAACACATATAAAAAGCTTTAAACAAAATGACATGAGCAAGTTCTATCTTCAGCAAGAAGAGGTGCTGTTTTGAAGCCCGAACACAAGCAGCAGTGGAAAGGGAAAGCTACACATATCTTAAACTGACCCTGTTCTTTATAGTACTGAATTCATGTGAAATGTCACTCACATTTTTGTTCCACAAGTGAGAGTAAATAATGTTAGCTGTTTAAAAGTTGTTCTCTCTTAAGTTTACCCACTTTTACAAATATGTAGGAAGCAAGATCTTTTTTTGTATAATAAAAATCACCTCACTGGATCTCCATAGGAAGTCTCAAAAGTAAAGTACATGTGAAAAAAATTATGCTGTTAGATTGCTTTTTTGCTACACTTTATCAAAAGCTATACTTTGCAAATGTAATCTGTAATATTGAATGGTGTACAAAGGAAAAGGAGTTGTGTAGTTGCACATAATATTTTTACTTTCTGTGCTAAAGCTTGCTTAAATCATTTTGTGTTCTCCCCTTTTTTAACCTCCTTTCACAGGTAGCTGTTAAATGCATGCCTCCATTGCTTTTAAATTGAAAGCATGGCAGAGTGAGCTGTTTAACACTGTAGTGCATTGCTAGCAGGGTGGCTTATGTGAGGTTTCCCCTGGAGTAGCTAGTTTTTTCAGAAGCTCTAGTTTCTGTTAAGATCATTTCCATTTGTTGAAAGCACTTTGCAAATTGTTTCAGCCTACTGACATTTGCCCCTTTTGGACACTTCCATGAAGGATGTCAGTGGTGAGACCAGAACTTTAAGTTATCTTCAATAATTAGCAACTCAATATTCTTCACCCCTGGAGCAAGAGGGGGAGGATGAAGTGCAAGTTTCCTAAAGTGGAAACAAGTAACTAACCAGCAACCTCCCTGAAATTGTCATCCCTGAATTTGAAAAAGAGGTTTGTTACTGGCCTTTCCATTTGGAGATATCAGTTTCATTCCCCACTTAAATAAATTTGCTTAGTTTCTGTACAACTATTTGTATTTATCAGCATCTGGCAGTTTTTGTTCTTTTGAAACTGAGGTAATACCAAGATTTTGAGCTAACATGGAGACCTCGTCCTGTCCATTACTCAATAGATAAGGTGGTTTCCTTTAGTCCCAAGGCTGAGGTCACAGGTGGGGCAGTATGTATAGACTTCACTATGGTGGTTTCTGATATGACTGGCCTTTGGATGAATGCAGATTGTTTCCATTGTTGTTAGTTAAACTTCTCCAACTGATCTGTTCGCTATGAGGCATCAGGTTGGAGGGAGGGAAAGCTAAAAATGAAGTCAGAAGGTGGGGAGGGAGGCAAAGAAGAGAGAACCAAAAATGAATAAAACAGAGCCGTGAATCCAATTGCCAAGTATTACATTATAGAATCCCAGTTTGGATATAAACATTTCAGAGGAGAATCACATCCAGCAGCTGAAAAAATTGATTTTCAGAACTGTAACTATGCAGTGCTCTGTTCGGTGACTAAAGAAGTAGAAAGCCTAATAATAACTTCTAATTCCCCTCCACCTCCACTCCCACATGTTTAGTACCCGACATTTTAAAATTAAAACAGTCAGTTTGAGAGTTTTGACTTAAATGTAAAGGGGTTTTTTTTGGGGTCTTCTTCTAGGGGAGACTGCAGTTTGCCTATGAGAACATGTTTCCACAATTTTCACTTTTATTTTCTCAGATAGAAACAACATTGTGCAGTATAAAAAAAATTAACACACTTTCACTTACTGCACCATTAACTTACTCTGGACTGCATTTTCTATTGTTAGATCCCTTTCGGATTCCCACTGGCCTTTTGCAGTTTGCTGAACAGTTTTTCTCTATGCATCTGGGTACTTCTGCAGATTTTCTGCCTTTTCTCTTCCTTACTCTGTTTCCAGGCCCTCCCATACCTTTCTCAAGGTGTCTCAGTCATTTTTGTGGCCATCATAGTCTCTTCAGTTTCTCTTGTGCAAAGCCACTATTTTATTTTACTCCCACTTCTCACCTCTAGTGTTCCTCAGCACCACCTTCCTTGCACCCTCTCAGGCTAATTTCTCTCTGCCACTTCCCCTTAAAGGTCTGTGCTGCTTTTTTGGTTCTGTTTACTCAAGTGTCTCAAGACCACTGTAACTAAACTATGTTGCTAGCAATCTTCACTTGCGTGCTTATTTTCAACATCACCAGTTTGTCTGTGCTTTATACACTGATTGAATGGTTTGTGCTTTATTCTGAGATTGAGTTATTTTCCCAGCCTACATGTGAAAGGGGCTGACAGATAATGGAACACAAGTCTCTTTTTTAATCCAGTCCAATAAATAAATAAAAAGGCGATTCTGCTGGCACATTTTGAATCAGCCAAGTCTGAAGAGGTTTCAAGGAGTTTTAGCTAACTATCTCTCAAAGGATCACTCAACTAAGGGCACAGCAGGGCTAAAGTCGAAATAAGCTATGCAACTTGAGCTATGTCAGTTGCATAGCTTAAGTTGAAATAGCTTATTTCAGCTTTTGGCTCTGTCTACACAGCAAGAAGGGTGAGTTAGAGCACTCCTCCTCCAACGTCCCTTACTCCTCATAAAATGAGGATTACAGGAGTCAGAGTAAGCAGTCCTCCAGCTTGACATTATTTCAACATTATGTCGAAATAATTGCTTGCTGTGTAGATGCGAACTGTTATTTTGGAATAACGTCAGTAACATAGCCAAAATGAAAAGCTTTTTCTATCAGAATTGCTACAGAATGTGAATGTTTTCACAAAGTTAATAAAAGTAATTAATTAATTGATACACTTAATACAATAATTAATAATTATTTAAAACAATTAACACTTAGAACTGACCTCCAATGACTAGGCACTGTGGGGTGCATTTAAGGAAGTAGTTAGAGAGGCACTTGGATGAACTTTAACCGTGAATTACCTTATTTCTATTTACTCTCTGAATTTAATTTCTTTTTATTAAGTATTTAAAAATTAATCAAATTATGTACACTTTTTCATAGATACTGGCCATGGTAAATATGATCAACTGATCATATTTTGACTAGTATATCAAATACACAAAAAGACTGATAGGAATATGTCAAAAGTTGTTAGTGCATGTGTGAGCCAGGGGAACTTTTCTAAATACATAAGAGAGACATTAAAAGGATATAAAACGGAAAATGTTATAGGAATAAGCTAGGGGTTCTCAAACTTTATCGCAACCCCCCCCCCAAGTTGCTCGCGACCCTCCTCTAAGTTGCTCGCAACCCCCCGCGGGGTTGGGACCCACAGTTTGAGAAACGCGGAGCCATAAAATAATTAACTCTCAGCTCTCTTTTTTTACCTGTCTTATAAGACAAATAGTATATATTTACAAAATATATACAATTTATGTGTTAATCCTAGGTGTTGATATTTTTCTTTTGTAACACTTCTGCTTCATATTTGTCAGAGATTAAGTAATTTAAAAATAGTTTACAAATCATCAACTAATAGAGCTACTTGCTAGGAAATTTAATAATAACAAATCCTATTTCATGTCTTGATCCTAGACAAAAAATTACATTAATACAGGTACATTAAAATTACATTAATAAAGTTGAGAGGATGTAAGAGTAACTTACGGTAAAAAAACATTATGGGGTGCTGTAATTATCCCAATGTTACACATTATAAAAAACTAAGAAATTCAGTGGTAAGGTTATATTTAAAAGAAATACAAACATATTAAGGTAAGATATGCACAATTAAACTGTACATACAACTTTAACTGAACCATTTGGCAAAACCATGAGGGGAAAGAAAATGAAAAACCTATAATGTCTTTAAAAATCAGTTTCCTCTAATTTGGTACCACAAAAACTAAAATGGCTTAATCACAGTCATATTGTTATTGAATGATGTCACAATGTTATTTACTTGTAAATTCCAGGAAATGGATTCTGTGCTCAGAGTATGTACTATAAATTTCAGTGAATATGCCCTGCCTCAAGCAAAACAGAACTCAAACTTAATTGTGGAGTCCTGACTAGCACTTCCATAATGTTCTGTTAGTGTATTGTGCATTAAGAAACAAGCTGAGAGCTGAAGAACAATTCTCCACTCTATTTCACAAGACACATGATCCTGGCAAGTTTATTAAAAAAACCCTACGTTTTAAAATTAATTCAAGATTAGTTTAAATTGTCCATCTCTCCATTTTTTACTCACTTTTTTTCTTCTGCTGGGGCAAAGGATATTCTGTTAGGTAATTTAAGGAGTCCACACCAGGGCTGATCAGAAAATATTAATTTTCCACAGAAATATTGTACTATTTTAGGAAAAAACGAGAAATCAAAAGATTTTGGCAGAGGACTAAAATATTTCAATTAGGAAATTTCTTGTATACCTGCAATATCTGGAGTTAATTTTTAAGGTAACTTAGTACAGGTAGAACTGCTCTAATCCAGAACTCTCTTGTCCAGAAACATCTGTCGTCCAGAATGATTTTAGTTAGCTGGATGTCCACTTTTCATATGTGTGGCCAAATTTCCCACAGTCCCATAAAGTTTGTTTATAGCCACTAGTCCTAGCTCTCAGTGTTCTGTGCTGTTATTTAGCTCTAATTTATCCCTAAATGTCCTCTAACAGTACAGTAAGCAGTGGAAGTGTTGGTAATGCTGCTAGACAATATCAACCTCCTGTGGTCCAGAAAATTCTTTCATTCGGAACCAGTCAGGTCCTGAGGGTTCTGGACTGAGAGGTTCAACCTGTATCTTTTGTTTTTCCCTTTCCCTTTAAAGGGCTAGGTCCATTAACATTCCAAGAGACTATTTTATTAGTGTACTGTTAGTCTCCTTTATGGGGGAGAATTAGGGAGAGATCTGTTAGAACCAAAGTTAGTCTCACTTCCTTTAATTCTATGGCATAAATTGATATGGGCGAGAGCTTTATCAAATGAGAAAAAATGCAGAGAAAAAAATGTGCATGGAGGAAAGGGTATATGTGTATGTGTGTGGAAATGAGCAGGACATTTGCCTCTTTCCCTTCTCTTCAGGGAGAAACTGAGTGAGCATATTTCCACCCCTGATTTTATTCTTATACCCTCTCAGTTTTGGAAATAAATAAAATGATTCCATGCCCTTTCTCCATTATATAACTACTCTCTATTATAGCCATGTATCTGAGGCCAAGAAAGGAGACTGCAACTATTTAAACAAATTGCATAACTCAAACTGCAAAAAAGAAGAAAAACATAAAAACAAAAGAGGACGTCAGCTCTCAGTTAAATAAGCTCTGTTCTATATAGATGGCCAGCTCGCCAGTTCCCTTTCCCCACTGCTTCAGCCTTTATTAAACAAATGGAGAGGAAAATCTTTTCCATTAACAGTACATTGAGGAATCTCCCAACATCCCCTTCTCATAACATATTCATAATGTGGCTCCTTGAGTTGATTGCAATAATGTATTCCCTAAAGTAGGTAAGTTTCCTGCTACTCTGTGCAGACTTTTTGAGTGCAAGCTTTGGGGTCGTAGTTGGGCTGTGAATGCTCATAGTTGAGTTTAGCATGGTCTCTAGTGTTGATGTCCATAGTTGTCTAGGTTTGCTGAGGCCAGTCACCTGCAGTTTTGACCTTTGCCTTAACCTGGTGGCTTTAATATAGTGATTTGGCTCTGATTATTGATAGGCACTCTCACTGCTTCACCTAGCAAGAGGAGGATACTGACCATTCTTAAGTGTTTGGAAGTGAATTCTTTTGTCAAGAGACAGTTTCTTGGGACTGGAATGTTTACCCATTTGTGTCCCATCTCAAATGTCCTATTTCCTGGGAAAGTGATGTCAGACTGATGGTGGGTATACCATTCCACCTGTGATTTGGACATTAACATCCTGGTCCCTGGCTGGGTGGGGCTGATTAAGCAGCTGTGGGGCTGTGCTGCTCTGCAGCTTAGAGGGAACCTTGGTCATCAATGATTTTAGGTGGTGCTTGGCCAACCATGTTTGTCATAATGAGCCTATCTGCAAGCCCTCGTGTTCAATGATGATTTAGGGTTTTGATGACTGACAGATGGAGCTAATGCATCTGGAACTGGCAGCCACCACTGACCCTAAATATACATGAAGTCCTGGACTCAAGTAACCAGTCTAGATGTTGGTGGGAGCCACACAGATGACTACAGCTTAATGAGGCTGATTCCAGTCCAATGCGTAGAGTGGGTTTCATGGGCAGTTGTTTTGAACTTCTACTGACATAAGGAGAAGATGGAAGACTCTTCATCACAGCATATTGCTGATGCCCTATCCTTCACCAGTCCCCACAAGGTGAAGAGTTCAGCATCACATTCTGAAAGGCATGTATACACCCTGCCTCCCCAAACCAAGCCCTCTTCCCTTTGTGCAGAAGAATCACTTCCCTTCTGATTTCAGGTGAGCTTTTGTGGTCATGGGACCAGGATTTTCACATGGGTCAAAGTCTGCCCTAACACTCATGCTACTCATGTGACTTAAGTAGGATTTGGCTTTAAAGGCATTGATCCCAAAGGACGATGTTAGCTGCTTATAGAGCAGATACAACCAAATAACATGATCCCCCAGGTACTGATTGGGCTCACTGTACTATTCAATGGGGCAAATTACTACATACAGGACTTGAACCAGGTATCTTCATGGTCTGTAAATAGCTACTCTAGTTGGCAAGCCAAAATGAGGTCTCCTTTAGCTGGTCCTGTAGGAGCTATGCACACGCTTGACTCAGCTGGGAACCCCTCTCTGCATACACTTCACTAGTATTCTAATGCTGATGCAATGTCATATGAAGAAAGATCTTAGTTGTCACCTGAGCTCCTCTTTTGAAAAACTGACAGAAGAGTCTCACAATTTATCATTGGCTCCTCCTGTCAAAAGGCCACAGATCTGTTGGAAGTAGGGAGCAGCCTTTAATGGAGTGTTTGTTATGCAGTGCAGTGCAAGTCTTCAGATCATAGTCACTGGGTCGTTGCTAGTTAAACTTGAAAGCACTCTGATGCCGCGTATCTGTTGTAGATGAACACTGATTTGAGAAGAAAGATTACCAGGTAGCAAAGACTTTTTTGCTTGTTTTAAAAAGTCTTTTTCTTATTAAAAGTGATGGACACTTTTGATAAACAGTAATAATGCGTCGCATCAACATAGAGGCTTTTCAAGTAAGCAGTTGTATTTGGTTGTTACCTTTCAGAACATAGAATCTCACTTATTTTCTTTTTAAACCTGTGAGTTATTTCTCTTTGCTATTGAAAAGCAGAGGTCTTTAATAATTTTTACTTTTAATGTTATTCCCTTCAGGCTAGTTGCATCGATGTAGATTCCAGGTTGGTTTTTAAATTATACTTACAGATTGTTTAAAAGTCAATCTCGTGATTTTACATTTGTTCACATTACATGGGGTTTCTTTCCTTTTTTTTAAATTTAAAAATAAAAAATATTTTAAATAAATAAACAAATAAATGTTTAATATAGCAGGCACAGAGACTGAGCTAATTGTATTTTGCCATAATGCATGACATCCTTAGGGAGCAGGAGGTCTGCTTAGCTGGAGCAAAGCCCTCTGTCTGCAGACTCAGGTCAGATGGAGTGGCCAGGCTCATTAACTCCAGAGATACCAGCTGGTGTCACTGTGGTGCAATAACGCTTCACAAAAGAGGCAGGCAAAGATTTGGAATATCTCTAGGCTGACCAAAATCTAGCAAATACTTTCCTAAGTTGTTGTAGGAGTCAAGATATTTGCATGTGTTACTTCATATACATTTTCATTGTTTATATGTGTGAAATCTAATTTGTGAATGCATGAAGGGAGTGTGATGGTTGCAGATGTATTTATGAAAATATCTCTGTTTATGGCCATATTTATATTTAATATTTATATGGCTTGATTTGCAAAGGTGCTGAGCTGCTGCAGCTCCTATGGACTTCAGTGGGATTTGTTGGTGCACGGCACATTAGAAAATCAGGCTGATAGTGCATAAGTTTATATATATATATGCAGGTCACTTGTACTTTAGTGATTTGTTTTTTAAATTCTTTGAAGGAAAAATAAAATCTGATGTTGTTGATGTTAGGGTGCGTCTACAATGTACCCGTAGCTCGAAATAAGCTATGCAGTTTGAGCTATGCAAATTGCGGAGCTTATTTCAAGTCAGTTTTGAAATAACTTATTTCATAATTTGGCGCTGTCTACACAGCGTCAAATTTCGAAATTACCTGCTATTCCAAAACATCCCTTACTCCTCGTGGAATGAGGTTTACAGGGATGTTGGAATAACGAGCCTGTTATATTTTGAAATAATGGGCGTGCTCTTAAGACACAGGATAGCTATTTTGGGGTACCTCCGGTATTACAAAATAGCTCCACAGTGTAGACGTAGCCTTAGTGATTGTTTACTGCTGAGTAATTTCAACAGAAGTATTTTGTACTATTAAATATATTAATCATGAACATCAATCTTTTAATTGTTTAAGTGCATCACAGTTTTCCCACCTAGCTCAAAATAAGAGCTTGAACAGCCTTTCAGACTTAACAAGCTTTTATTTTCCCCACAACTTTCTCTAAATTAAATATATTAATCATGAACATCAATCTTTTAATTGTTTAAGTGCATCACAGTTTTCCCACCTAGCTCAAAATAAGAGCTTGAACAGCCTTTCAGACTTAACAAGCTTTTATTTTCCCCACAACTTTCTCTAACAATATAATGACCAGCTTTAAATCCTTTGGGCTTGATAGCTTGGCAGTAAAGCCTTGTGCAGTGATTTCTCTCTGGGCTGAAACATGAAAATCAAAAAATTTCTCTACCGAGTAGTAGGTTTGTAACACATGTAGAAAAGAGTGAACAAATCTTATTGAATGACAAAGGTGCCTGCTCTACTTCCTAAGATAGTTCAGCAGAACACAGGTATGTGTGTTTTGTGTTTGATTTTTCCCTGCCACCACCATGTCTTCTCAGCAAAACTCAGGTTGGATTAGCAAAATATTTATTTGTTTATTTGTGTAATTTAGAGTCTGTTTTAAATATTGCATTTTCAGTTATGTTTTTGCAAAGAGGTTCCTTGTACAGGTTGAATTTCTCTAGTTCGGTACCCTCAGGACTTGACTAGTGCCAAACCAGAGAATTTGCCAAACCACGGGAGGTCATTATTGTCTAGTAGCATTACCAACACTTCCACTGCTTACTGGACTCTTAGAAGACAGTTAGGCATAAATTAGAGCTAAATAACAGCACAGAACATTGAGAGGAAGGAATGGTGGCTGTAAACAAACTTTATGGGACCGCAGGAAACTTGGCCACACCCATGATAAGTGGACATCTGTCTAATTAAAATCATGCTGGACCACGAATGTTGCCAGACCAGAGTGTGATGGACTAGAGAGGTTCAACCTGTATTCCTATAAGGAGAGCAGTATATTTAGGAGTAAAAGTTTTAACTTTTCAAAATAAGATTTTTTTTATAGTTAAATAAAAGATAAGGATATATAGACTGGTTAGCTCAGGGAAGCAATGGGGTATGGAGAACCTTTTGCCTCTGGGTGACTCATCTGAATTCAACTTTGGGGTTACATGTAGAGTATGGGTTTTTTGTGGGATACTGGAGGTATCCCGCAAAAACCCCGCTGCATCCAAGGAATGCGTTTGCTCTTCCACTTTTTTTTCGGAGAAGTGCAAACATGCTCTTCCGGGGAGCCCTGTATACTTCATTTCACGAGGCATAAGGGCTCCGCCAAAAGAGGAGGCTTTTCTGCCATTTGGCCTTGTCTAGACGGGGCCAAATGGCGGAAAAGCCTCTTCTGGGGGGAGAAAAAAAGGCGGAAAAAGCTATGCAAAATGTGGGACGCATTTTGAATAGCTTTTTCTGCAAAACTGTTGCAGTCTAGACCTAAAGTGATAAAGACTGGATTTAAAGTTGTCCTCAGATAGCTTTTTGGGGGCTTATGTGGAATTGGTGAATAGTCTCTGCCCAAGGTCTAGTCACAGAAAGCCAACTTAGCATTTGACTCCCTTTTCAGTGATCTCAGCTAAGGGGCCAAAATTTGAACAAGAATAATGGCTGTGTAGCTAGTTCTCTGGATCAGAGTTGAATCACAGCAGAGTGCGTTAATTTTTGCCTGTTCTGTGGAGTTCAGTTTCTGGTACTGTCAGTCTAACACGTTTTGTGAGAACTAAAGCCGCATACCCATTGAAATACAGACCTCTTTCCAATTACAATAGATGCTGCTTAGCTAGGACACTTTGGTGGATTCCTTGTTCCACATAAACAGCTGTCCCAAATTCAAAGAATACTGCCTTATCCAAACTGCTACCTACGCTGCCACTGAAGTTTTGTTTATCTTTTAAAATTCTTTACTGCACAATGGTGAACTTTTCATGAGTGGTGCAGATATTTGTCTCCCATTGGCTTTTAAGAAGCACTATACTCCCACATAGGATATGACCTTATGTGGCTTTTGTGAATGTGTTACATTATATTTAATTGATGATTTGAAGGTAATCATCACTTGGAAAGTACAATTCAGAAACATGAAAGTGAGCAAAATAAAGCATCATATCAAATCATACCAATATGCAGTATTTAGTTAATGGGGGAGGGGGGGTCCTTTTTCTTTCATTTATTGTATCTGTATTTAATATGCTCCCCAGTCACTGACAAGTCTGCATTAGAGATACTATTTCATGACTCTGGACTGTCGGAAAGGGCTTACAGAATGGGTGCTGGGTGTTATGGTTTTTAAAAGTAGATAGTCACTGCTGCACTTATTGTCCCTATGCTCTAACTGATTTAGGAGCCTAAATCTCATTTTCATAAGGATTATAGGCATTTAGGAGCTAAAATCCCAATGGACTCTTAGGTACCTAAATCCCATATGAAAATGATATTTAGGCTTCTAAATCAGTTAGGTTATAGTGACACTAAGTGCAGCAACACCTAAAATACCTTTCAAAATTTGAGTCAACATGCATAATGCACAGGCTGAAAAGCCAACAAATGATTTCCCAAAAGGTGGCTGCCATATTTATGATTGTCCAATTAAACAAAAAAAAAAACAACCAACCAACCAAACAAACAAATAAAAACCAACACAACCACACAGTGCTTATTGGTAGTAAATTAGTTACAGGCATTTTATCCAAAGATGATATTTTGATTAGCCCTACCCTTTAAAGTCATCGAGTGTAGGAGTGGCTTTGATTCCCAATGGCTATCTATAGAGTAGTGAGGAATGGTGCTACAGGTTGGACCTGTTTGGTCCGGCACCCTTGGAACCTGACTGGTCCTGAATAAGGGAATATGCCGGACCAGGGGAAGTTGCCTGCTACTGCCCCCCCAGCCCTCCTCCCCTCACCACTGTTGGACCTAACTGCCCCCCTCCCCCCTGCCCACTAGACTGCCTTGCTGCTGCGGCCCCGGCAGCCCGGACTGCCCCAACCCCTCTACAGCGGCTGCTATGGCTGTTGTGTCCCTGTCCCCGGCTCTGTTACCAGGGCTGCCCCAGATACACTTCTGCTACCAGGGTTCTCATGACTGCCATGGCTGCTGCGTCCCTGGCCCTGCTGCTGGGGCTGCCGTGACCCTGGCTTTGCTACCAGGGCTCTGGCCCCGGTTGCAGGCCTAGCCCTGCTGGGCTCTGAGCCACCAGCCCTGTTGTCACTGGGGCTCCCATCCAAGACTCCCTGGTTCAGGAACATCCAACAGGACCACAGATGTTGCTGGACAAGAGAGTCACGGTTTTGGGAGGTCCAACCTGTAGTATCTGTTTCATTGGGAAGCATTTCACTTGTTCTTACAGGAGGAGAAATGCTAGGTTCTTAGGCATCAAAAGAGAGAGAGGTGGAAAGGGATGAATGAAGGAATGGGATTCTTCTCAAGACCACAGCAGGACTGTCACTGATGCAGAGAGATCTCTGACTTGCAATCCCTCGTTTTTGCTGAAGAAGAGGAAACACATTTTTGTAATTAATAGTAGTGGCTCTTGTGGTACATATTTTTATTAATGGCAGGAACAATAGCCCTCCCCCTTATTTTAGGAGACAATTCATATTTTCTTTAGCTGTTGATGAGAAAATTACCTTGCTTGTGTGTTTTGTTGGGAGAGGCAATTAGCATTTATGAAAGATGATATTGACGACAGTATTCTTTTAGCAATGCTGGAAGGTGCAAATTCTCAAGCCATGCAGAGAGCACACTGCTGCAGTCAGTGGTCCCAACACTGACCTAGTAGGTCACATTCTACTCTGATGAGAGCAGTTTGTGCAAGCTTATTATGGAGGCTCTTGAAAATGTGAGAGAGAGTCCTTTCTAAGCAGTAAGGTTTTTTTTTTTAAAGCTGGTTAATTCCTGTTTAGATGCTAAAACAACACTAAGACTGAAGTGTTAGCTGTATGGCTTTTCCTTGTAAGTAAATTGTTGAAACTATGATAAGCAGTGATAACAAATTTTAAGAAGCACAGAATGCAATTTTCTGACAGTAATTCAAGTTGGTACATGTAAAATTTTATACACTGGTTAAGAAACCATTCAAATAATAATTCTAACCAAAGGATTATTTTTTGAATCTTGCCTGTATTTAAGATGTAAAGGTTGTCCAGGGCAACCATTAAAATTTTAATATTATCATTTTCTTTTAGTATAATTTTTGCTTCAGTGATCTGCACATCTGAACCCTGTTTATAGCTTTAATCTTTTATATCAGTCCTAAAATAGCTCATCTTTGTGAAATACTATGTTGGTAGCAAAGTAGGCAAGAGACACAGGAGCTTCCAGGTAGTAAGTTAAGCATGAGTAGCATACTACCAAGACCTTTCCATTAATGCATTGATAATATTGACAGAATTGGCTTCTCATCTCCTGAGACTGAGGCTGAGGTTGCATTTGAGCATGTTTGAAAAGTAAATTGCTGAGTAAAATATATGGATAATCCTAAAATGTCTGTAGAAATAGGGTGAGTTATTGATTCACAGAGCGCGACAAAACATCACTGCATGAATTAGCAAACAGCTGTTTCTAATTTGAGTTTAGAACTGTACACAGAGGAACTTGTTTTAGTGTTCACTCCTTTCATTTATAATGAATTTTAATCACCGCTACAGGTGAGAAAAATGTAGAAACAAGCTTGTATCTTGTGGAAGAAACAAAGGAGAGACAGATGCTAACAGATTTACAGTCTGTGATAAAAGGAATGTTTTGGTACACTTTACATGTAATTAGAGTGCAGCTGTTTTCAGTCCCAAGTCCATGATGCACAGCAGAATATAGTATCTGCTGCTTTTCCAAAGGGAGTAAAGAAAAACAGTGATTCAACCCTGAAAACATTTAGTTTATTCCTAGATCTAACATAAAACTTTCTCCTCCACCCTGACTATGTCAGTTATTAAAGGGTGGTCAAATTTATTTAATAATATGTTAATTTTTTTTGTAAACTGTAAAAATACAGATAGTTGTCTTTAGGAAAAAATATGTTTAAAAATTATCTTTATCTGTATCATCTATCAAGATTTATGTCACCTTTATCCATTAATGATTCTAGATAACTCCCACAGTAGAAGACAAGATCCAGAGAAATGACGTTAAGACAACTTTGCTTTCTAGACTGCTTTGCCCTGGTTTAAGCTTGCTGTTCTCAACACAGCTTTGATGTCGCCATGTTAAACATAAACAGTTAACTACAACAAACATTCCAGTGAATTCAAGTTTTATTTTTTTAAATTCCTATAATAAGACTTGTACTCAATTGCATTTTGAGTTTGTCTAAGGAGTGTGTGTGTGTGGGGAAAGCGGGTAAAATATAGTCTGTTAAATCATGATATCAGAATCCTCAGGTCAAAACCGGATACCTTACTCCTTTACTTTCTGAATCCTCTTCTTAAAAAGAATGGCAGCACAATGTTGAAAAAAATGAGTACTTGCTCATACTTTAATCTAACAACATTTGTTACTGTATCAGCTTGGATGTGACTACATTTTCTAGAAAATAGATAAGTATGATGGCAGGAGTGTGATACATTTATATTAGTTTTTGTTCCTGTTTTAATTTTCAGTCTTCCTTGAATGTGATGTATGTTACTGGAATACTACCTTTAAACATGAAGTGTACTTTTGTGCCTATGAATTAGGGTGTGTCTAGACCAGTGTTTCTCAACCTTTTTTTGCTCATGGCCCCCTTCTGAGCCTCATTCATCATACGCCTGGCAGTTAAGTTTGGGTGGCCCCCTCAGAAACTTACTGTGGCCCCCCAATGTTCCGTTTTTTCCCATGTGGCCCCCTAGAAGTAAGGCGTGGCCCCCTGGGGAGCCATATGGCCCACGTTGAGAACCACTGGTCTAGACTACAGGGTTTTTTTGGAAAAAAGTGGCCTTTTTTCGAAAAAACTTCATCTGCGTCTAGACTGCTGCCACGTTCTTTTGGAATTAAATCGAAAGTACATGGCAGTTTTTTTGACCGCGGAAAACCCCATTTTACGAGGAATAACGCCTTTTTTTCAAAAGTGCTCTTTCGAAAAAAGGCATTATTGAACTCAAACAGTGCTTTTTCGAAAGAGAGCAACCAGACTGCCTGGGTGCCCTCTTTCGAAAAAGCATCTCTCTCTTTTGAAAATACTGGTTGCTGTCTAGACGCTCTCTTTCAAAAGAGGCTTGTCGTCTGGATGTACCCTTAGGCTGATGTGCCTGAAACTCTCTATGGTTCCATGAAGTAAATGCAACTTCCCAGTAATGGCTTAGCCCTGTCCTGCAGGGATCATCTTTTCAGGGGTCAGAGAATCAGTCTCTATGTGAGTTCCACTAAGACAATTCAGTCTTTTTGCCACGGGCTGTCAGCTGAGACTATTAAACAGGTATTAGTTAGTGCTAATTATGGTAGGGAATTCAGGTTACTGCTGGCTGGATGGTGGTGACTGGTGACCAATTGATGAAAGGTACTTTCAGAATTAGGATATGTCTACACTACAGCACTAATTCGAACTAACTTAGTTCGAATTAGTTAATTTGAACTAAGCTAATTTGAATTAGTGCATCTAGACCTAAAAACTAATTCGAATTAGCGTTTTGCTATTTCGAACTAGCATGTCCACATTGAGTGGACCCTGAACCGAAGTTAAGGCTGGCCGGAACCAGTGCCGGCAGGGCATCAGGTTAGGACTTAGAGTGTGGAGCTGCTGCCTCAGGCTAGCCGAGGGCTGTGCTTAAAGGGACCTGACCCCCACCCCGGACAGACAGTTCTCAGGGTTCCCCGCTTGTTTGTCTACCTCGATGAGGACAGCAAAGCAGTCCTGTCTTGGAGTGCCCTGAGTGCCCACACTTGGCACATCACAGCACTCGGCCATCAGCCCGGTTGCACTTGCCGCAGGCTGCCATCCAGGGGGGTCAATCGGGGAGCTGTCAGGATCCAGGAGGCCCTGTCAGGATCCAGGAGCTTCCACCCCGAGGAGCCCGCAGAGCCACCCCAGTCCTCCCCATCGGGGGCTCGTGCCCCATTCCTCCCTCACCTCCTTCCACGTACCCTTCCCTAGCCTCCCTTCCTGATGTAAAAAATAAAGGACACGTGTTCAAAAATAGAAACTCTCTTTATTTAACAAAACTGGGGGGGGGGGGAATTAACCTCTGGGGAGACTGGGAAAAGGAGGTGGGAGAGGGGAAGAGAGAGGGTGGGAGAGCGGAGGTGGAAACCTGGGAGGAGGGAGCTGGAAGGGGGAAGCCAGGGGAAGAAGGAGGAGGGGGAAGTATAAAACTATGGTACGCCATATCTTCAGTACTGTGTACAGATGTGGTCTCACCTCAAAAAAGATATTTTGGCCTTGGAAAGGGTTCAGAAAAGGGCAACTACAATGATTAGGGGTTTGGAACAGGTCCCATATGAAGAGAGGCTAAAGAGACTGGGACTTTTCAGCTTAGAAAAGAGGAGACTGAGGGGGGATATGATAGAGGTCTGTAAAAGCATGAGTGGTGTGGAGAGGGTGAATAAAGAAAAGTTCTTCATTAGTTCCCATAATAGAAGGACTAGAGGACACCAAATGAAATGAATGGACAGCAGGTTTAAAACTAATAAGCGAAAGTTCTTCTTCACACAGCACATAGTCAACCTGTGGAACTCCTTGCCACAGGAGGCTGTGAAGGCTAGAACTATAACAGAGTTTAAAGAGAAGTTAGATAAATTCATGGAGGTTGGGTCCATGGAGTGCTATTAGCCAGGGGGTAGGAACGGTGTCCCTGGCCTCTGTTTGTGGAAGGCTGGAGATGGATGGCACGAGACAAATCGCTTGGTCATTGTCTTCGGTCCATCCCCTCTGGGGTACCTGGTGCTGGCCACTGTCAGCAGACAGGCTACTGGGCTAGATGGACCTTTGGTCTGACCCAGTACGGCCGTTCTTATGGTCTTATGTTCTAAGCTCAGGGTCGGGGGTCTCACTGGACCAACTTGATTTTCATGCATACCTGCTCCTGGGTTCGCATGTGGCCTTTGGTGACCAGGCTGGCAGCTATCCTGCCCTAGATGGCCTCATTCATGTGCCTAGTGCGGAGGTCGTGGATGTTGGAGGCCTCCCCCCAAACCTCGATGAGGTCCACGATCTCCGCACTAGACCAGGCGGGCGCCCGCCTCTTGTGGCCCCGGGCAGGCTCCTGGGAGCCGCCAGCCTGGTCCTGGGAAGAGGCGGAGGGCTGGGTGGCAGCGGGTGGCTGGCTTCTGCCGTGCCAGGTGCAGGGTCTGCTGGCTGGGTGCTGGCAGGCTTGCAACTGGCACGAGCACTGTAGCCAGACCGTGCCCCTTTAAGGGCTCCGGGGCCGGGAGGGGGGCAGAAAAGTTTCCCTGGTTTGGCCCAGAGTGCCCACCAGGGCAAGCTGGGAAGGGCTAGCCTCCAACTAGTTCGAATTAAGTGGCTACACAGCCCTTAATTTGAACTACTTAATTCGAACTAGGCGTTAGTCCTTGTAGAATGAGGTTTACCTAGTTAGAATTAAGCGCTTCGCTAGTTCGAATTAAGTTCGAACTAGCGGTTTGTATGTATAGACGCTATGAAAGTTAATTAGAACTAACAGCTGTTAGTTCGAATTAACTTTGTAGTGTAGACATACCCTTATTGAGTACATACATGAAAGACCTGACCTGGAAGTTTAAATAAGATCTACAAAACAAGTCAAATTTGGAAAAAAAAAACCCCAGCTGAGTGGTTTGAAAAGTATGATTGTTTTAAAGTTAAAACTCCTTCAGTTTTTTTTTAGATTGATTCAAAGCAAGAGTGGGTAAGAAAATAGTGTCATCTCAAACTATGGCCTGTCTAGAACCTTTTAAACTGGAATCATTTAAAATGTAATGGGGAAGAGTGGTGGTCTGTATTACCTGCTGTTTCAAGCTTGTGATTATCACAGCTCAGGGCAACTGCACCAGTATTCCCCCTCCATGGTCATTGGAGGGTTCACTCTGGTGGTTCCCAGTTCCTCAGCTGCCACCTTTCGTGGGCAGAGACTTATCTCTCTCTCCCTCTTGGCCAGTGGATCTTTAAAGACTGCACTGTTAACTGCCTACGCTCTGATCGTCCTAGCAACCCACACTTCCTAAAAACCCAGTGTCTGTACTTTGCTTTCTCTCCATAGGCTATGTCTAGTTTATTGCTTGCTGGTATAAGTTGCCACACAGCAATTTATATGAAAGCACATTTATTCTTAAAATGAAAGCATTACAAAGAAGACATTAAAGATGATAACTCCTTTTCTCTGCCCCCTCACTCTAGATAGCTTACCAGAGGTCACCTTAACACCAGCCTCTGGCTCCTGTGGGGATCAGTCCTTCAGAACCCCAACTGGGTTTTCCCTGTAGTTACGAGGTCATAACTCTCTCAGCTTGTGAACCAGAACCTAGGCTGGTCACATCAATGTGTTATACAGCTCAGGACTTCGATATCTAATCAGCAGGAGCAGGTAATAGCAGACAGTCACCCTCATCTCATGGCATAGCTTCAGAAGGTTTTTGTGTTACTGGAAGTGAGTGTCACACCAGGGCAGACTGTCAAAAAACAGGGCAGATATCTCAAACTAATGTTGTGTTCTATAAGTAAATTTCACGAAGCCAGTAACAGAAGTGAAGTCCTGGATCACTATATTAGTCTTACCATGGAGTCACATGGAGTCTCCATTATATCTTGCCACCCTGATAAACTGGACTTTGTGATTAAAGGGTCATTTAAGCCAAAAATCACACTTTAGTAAGACTGCAACCAGTCACTTACTCCAGATCAATTGGTACTCTAGATCTTGCACCAAAGACAATCCTGGTAGCCAATTGAATAGTAAACTCACTAATAGGGTTGCCAGATGGTTTCAATAAAAATACCGGACACACTTGATATTACATCACAATCTACATTACATCTTAATTAGAAAATACCGGATATTTATATTTTCTCAATTCGTTTCCCAAACAGAAAGCTCAAATACTGGGCTGTCCGGTTCAAAACCGGTCACCTGGCAACCCTACTAACTAAAGGTTTTTAGTTTAAAAAAAAAAAAAAAAAAAAAAAAAGGGCGTGAGAGTCATTGAGAGGTTAAAGCAGGTAAAATATATGAGCTGCTGTAGCTGCGGGAGAAGTGCCCCTCCCCCAGCCAGGCAGCTCTGTTCATGGAGGCCTGAGCCCCTGGCTGGGTGGGGCTCATTAAGCAGTTGTGGGTTGTGCTATGCATAGCTTAGAGGGAACCTTGAGGCAGGATCTTTCCCTGAATCCGTACTTGCTGTTCTTGTCACAGAAAACAGGTTGACAAGCTGATTACCCCATGGGCTTTTCCTTTTATGACAGAGTGAGATTGCATTTTGATCATCAGACATTATGACCACTTGCTTTGGCATTAGCACTTTTCTGTTAAAGTTCTTCGTTTGCATTTCACACAGCTTCTCTCCTATTCGGTGGCTCATTCGATGGGTTATTTAAAGTTACAGGGCTATACCCGATGTAAATATTTGCAATAACATAATGGGATACTGATAAGTGAAAATAATGGAAGTAACATCCCATTTATTTTTGTGACATTTAAGCACCAAATATATTATTATACATTTAACAATTACTATGATCTATACTAATGCACAAGTAAATTGACCCAGGGCTTTGATATGAGCTGGCACCTGGTCTGCCAGCATCACAGTGGGAAATTTTCATTAACCTCTAGCTAAGTAATTCCCAGGAAATCTACTTCATTCATATTGTCTGTTCTTGTCCGTACAATTTCAAGATAGCCCTTTGAACTCACAGCCCTCACATCACCTCTCCCCTGTAAAAAGATTACATTCAATCCCGCCCACAGTATTTCATGAACTTTGCATTTAGTACAGTAAAGTTTTCCTCGGCTAAGAAATAGCCATATCTGTCACAGTGATCATTCAGCTTTAAATAGTCATAATTTTGAAACTACTGAAATAATTTTCTTCAAACTTGGTTTGTTTTTGTAGATCACGTTAGGCCTAGAAAGTGAATGTATGGTGCTATTTCTTTAGATGAAGTTATAAAAGCAGTTCTAGTTTCTAGTATGTTGTACTAATTGGCTAAGTGTATGGCATAAAAAGCATAATGACATTAAAGCAATTAACATGGAGGTAAAGAATTAGGGTTGATCTTTCCTTTACATATACCTGGGGTCGACAAATTTACTGGCCATTCAAGCCACATATAAGTTGTGTAAATAATTTCCATTGTTTGGTAGATCTACTTCAGAATATGTACTAGTCAAAAGTTATCAAGGCCAACTATATGATTATGTTTCAGTGATAGCTGTTATCTGGATTGCTAATATCATTCAGAGGATAGGTGTATATCATTATGTGTGTCAGCTCTAAATGTCTTTGGTGTCCACAATTAAAAATACATTCAGTGGAGTTAACCATTGGAGTTTTGGATATTGTAGGTTCTTGTTTTATTATTTACTTTGTTCTTATTACATTTGAGTTGTATTAGGAAATGAGAGCAAACAAGGTGAAAGTTTAAAAAAAAAAAACCTAAAAATGTGCCAGAGTGAACTGAAAACATTTAAACCTCACACATTTTGTATGTAAACTTCATTTGCATTAATTCACACCAACACTGCAGTGTATCTAGACACCGTATGCTATGTGAAAGTGTAATACATACTATATTTCTATCCATTCTGATGTCTTATCCCTGTTTACTTACTACAGTTAAAAATTTGCTTTCACCTCTGAACTACAATGATAATCCTCCTGCTGTGTTCCCTAGTTAGGCACGTCTCACAATAATACTTATTAATACTATTAGCACCTCTATTGGGTCTTCTATCTGACGACCTCTCTCTGCTTTACAGTCATGAGAGAAGTAAATAAACTGTGAGCCAGGAAGATGCTCTTCCTTTTATACCGATGGGGAACTGAGATGTTCAGAGAGTACATTTTTAAGTACTTAGGTGATTAAGGAGCCTAACACTTATTGTCAAAAGTAACTTCAGCTTTTAGGAGCCTAAGCCTCATTTACCTTCCATTATATTTGGATTTGTTAGTGCCCCAGTTCCGTTTAAAAATAGGGTTTATGTTTCGAACTTGCTTTGGAGCTTTGGCCATTTTTACCTTAGATGATGTTCTCAGTATCACAAGGAGACTGCGTCAGAACAAAGAATTTCATTATTCACAGATCTGAGCTTTAACCATTAGACAGTCCTTCCCCTTGACAATAACATCTCTGTTGAAGCAAGAGAAATGGCTAACGGCTAATTGAATGCGTTGCTGTTGTGCACAACAGCAGTTTTCAGTTCCACCCCAATCTACCGTTCTGTATAAAAAAATGTCTCTCCAGGGCTTGAAAGAAGAGACTCTTAAGTTGCATCTCCAGGAATGCCTGTTGTGCAATCTTCCTGAGCTGCCACCACTGCAGCCTCTTCCAGCTTCCTCCTGTTAGTCTCAGCATGTACTACATCCAGGGTAATTCCCTCTCCTCTTATTTAAAGGCGCAGCACATTTTCATCACACTTGCAAATCATGTCAATAAGTTCTATTAGCTGTTGTTCCAGCCCAACTGTTGTCACTCAGAACTGTGTATGGGGATGTCTACGCAGAAGCAGGGAAGCCGCTCCCCAGCATGGGTAGAGATACTTTCGCTAGGTCTGCTTGAGCCAACAAGTGGTGTGACTATGGTGGAACAGCAGAGGCTGCAGCTAGCGGTCTGAATACCATCTTGCCTGATCCCCTGAGTATGTAGGTGGGTGGCTAGCCTAACCTGTTGCCTGCACTACTGCAACCATAGTTATTTTGAGCATGCTAACTGAAGCAGAAGCATGTATCTCTCTACCTGTTCCAGGAATACACATGTAGAGTGGGAAATCCTTCACAGAAGAGGAACCCACATGATGCTCTATAGAGAAAAACAAGCACATTTAGGTAAAGGCAAGCTGGAAGTTCAGGCACACAATAAAGGCCTTCCACTTGCTGTTCTATAACTTCAGTCAGCCCATGCGGGTATAAATCTGGTTTATGCATTATTCAGTCTGACTAATGTTGACCCCAAATAGGCCATGCTGTTGAAATTGGCTAGTAGAGCAAGTCAGTCTTTTTGCAGCTGCCCTAACAAGTGAAGGCTCAGCTGAAAGTCTGATAGAATGTAATGAGGTTTCTGGCTAGCTTTGTACCAGAAACTGGGAATAGCATGTCTTGTAGGGACACGAAATCGTGGTTATGAGTGCACATTTTTATTTCTATTAGCAAAGAAATTATCTTAACAAATATATCAACCCTCTCGGTCTTCACTCAGGAGACTGTGCTAGCTAGGTCTTTCCATTTTTGACAAGCTATATCTTCCTTTTGAAAACCAATCTTCAATTCATAGCTTTGGGATTGATTGTCATAGCTGCATGAGTATGTTTCCAAACTTAGCTTGTGTTATGTGAATGATAAACGGAGAACAAAGTGTGATTTATATAGCAGTTTGGCCAAATTGCTCTTATTAGAAGAAAAAATACATTTATTGAATGCATCAAGGCAAGAATTATCTCTTCAGTGATGATGATGAATGCTTGCAGTTTAGTAAACATGCTGAACATTAAGTTGCTAAATGACTGTACCACTTTGTGATTGATTATCAAGTTTGGCCACGTAAGCATCACGACCCACACATATATCTCACGGTCTGCCTGTGTTCTGAAGCTTACTGAATGCTCTTTTTTCTAATTAAACTTTTATTGAATTTTCTTCTCCTTTTAATACTTGTTTTGATTCTCTTATGCGCAGATGACAAAAGACTTGTACCAGCCATGTGATTCTCTATTTTAGAACAGTCCCACTTTGCAGGATTAGCCATTTTTAATGACTTTAATCTCCTTTTTGAAAGTGATTTTTCTCATTCTTTTACATTCCTTTGATTGCATTAATGTAAAATTATTATTCCGCTGGAAAAATCACTATTGCCAGGCATATCACACCACATTTCAACTATATCTTCACAATGTAAATTACTCCAGGAAAATTCCCTAGCATTTTCTTCCGGGCTCATTATAAGGCTTTTTCTCAATTTAAAGTGGCAAGTTAAATTTAACACTATTGTTTTTCATTTCATAAAGAGATAAATGATAATGAGTTTTCCCTTTAATTTCTTCAGCTTTAGTTTTTGAATACTTTGCTGTTTTGTTTGTAAGGAAGTCAAGGTAGATTGTGTGTGGGAGCAATAGCTGTCCAACTGTTTTTAAATTTTAAAAAGGCAGAAAAAAATAAATATATTAAAAGGAAAATAAAAGTTGAATACTTTAAAGCAATAATATGTCTACATCAAATTGACAAAGTGAGACATTTTACTTTGCATATGTAAACAAGCATGAAAAATGTTATTTCACTTGAATCCATACTATAATAATCACAGCACTTTCTTTTCATGTCATTCAGAAAGTAACACCATCTTTTTCTTATTTAAAAAAAATAGTCCAATACACTGAGAGGGCAGTAAGAGGAAGAAAACTCTGCTTTTCAATTCTTAGCATCATTCCTAAAATTGTTGCCATGTCCACCTGCTGAGTTTTGGGATAGATCAGTCAGATTCAGAGACGTATGAGAACTTAAACATATTTGTATCACTGAGATAATGGACCGAATTCATTGGTGGCACAAGCACATATAATCATATTCAAGTTCATAAAGTTGTAATCTAACAATGAATTTGGCACACTGGATTTTCAGATTGTAAGAGAGGCTGTGGATGCTGAACCAGTAAAGTGGTTTACAGCCTGATTCCCGCCCCCCCCTTCAGTCATGTTGGCCTGTGAAACAAAATGCAGCAAAATATTTAAAGTCTCTCTCTCTCTGTGATAATAAAGGTATTTTAAATGAGTATTTTACAGTGATATTTATTTAATGGCAACTTGTTATAGTTTAGACCACAGCCAGTTAACTTACAGCAGTAGTGCTGTGATTTTTTTTTTTTCCTCAGTAGAAAAACTGTAGTAGTAGCAAATTCACCATGTGCTGCCCTAGTTCAGGCCCGAGCATCCCCCTCTCTCCCTTTTGTCTCCATTCCCCTTGAGGAGCCCAGCTGGCGTGAGCTGGGAATTAGTGAGCAGTGATCTACCGGTACCTCCCCACTGAATCTAATCCAAGAAGCTGGCAGCCAGCTGAATCCTTCCAGTCAGAAGGGCCCATTAATGCAAGTCCCTAGGGAGGCTGCTTCTCCTTTGCTGGGGGAGCTGAACCCCTGTGAATGTGGCTGACATCAGAGAGAGAGAGAGAGAGTCTGCTCAGAATGAGGAGCGAATGTGGGTCTTCAATATGGCACGCAGTAATGTACAATGGAGTAGTTTTAAATATGAAGCATATTATATGATTGCTGATACAAAAAGATATTAAGTGCCGATTACAGGTTGAGAAAAGGGAGATTTAAAAACAAGTCTCTGCAAAAATCAATGGATGAAGCTCTTTGTAATGTTCAGGCTCAGCAGAGCTCTTAAGTTTTTGTTTAACACAAGAACATTGAAGACTCTATAAGTGTAGATTGCTTATTGAGAATTATAGTGCATTTCTGTAATAAGAATAAAATACTGTTTTCATGTCATCAGTCATTCTGGAATAGCAGGTTTCGTTAAGATAAGATGAGGACACTGCGTTTGTATTGTGTAAGGAGAGAAGGCCATGCTCCCACACAATATAGTGGTAGAAAAGGCAGTGCACATTTTTGCTAGATAAGTTGTCTTGTGTATGATTATTTCTATATATTCTTGGTGAAGTTATATAAAGTAATGCAAATCCCTGTTTCTCTGGGACGTAAAGGCAGACATTTGACAAAGAATACTGTGACACAAGGCATAGGTTCTTGTACTGTTGATATCCCCTTTAACTGAGTTTTTCTTTGAGAGCTGCTCTGCTATTTATGTGCTTTAATGGGGTGAAGTTGTTTAGCTGGCAGACAAGTATGAATCACAGCCTAATTTGAGAGTGGTTTTTTTGTTGTTGTTGAATTGTAATCTTAAATGTTCATGTTCAGATATATGGTTCCTTTTTGCATTTAAGTACTTTACCTGCCCCTCCTCTACTCGCACGAGTTTTACACTCTTCTTCATTCAGGGTTTGGTTTTATATCTGACTAGCAGCATTTTCCTTTAACTTGACATCGTAAGCATTCTTAGTGGAATGATTACATTTGCACTCATTTTGTTCTCTTTCTGATGAACAGTTCAAATTATGGAAGATGCTAACTTTTTATTTATTTTCTTAAAACAACCATTCTTCCATTCGTGGTGCTTCTTTATGGAAATACAGATTTATGGAATGTTTTCTAAACCCTCTTTGAGCCATGGAAGTGGGAGCACTCTGTCATTATGGGCTTGGCTGTGCTGTTGTTTTCTTCCTGAAGTTGATTTTCTGGTGATGACACACTTGAAATCTCCAAAGATTATTATTAGTCTTTTTATTGCAGTCAGATATTACCTTTGCAAGCCAACAAATATGGTAACAATCAAAATTTCTGTACAGATTCAACTGAGTATTCTCAAATCTGTTGCTTCTATTTCATATGGGTGTTGAATTCTGCTTGCTTTTTCTACATGTAACTGCTTTTGTAAAGCCTTGTAAGTGTTTCAATTTCAAGATAGAACTGAAAAGATTTTGTTAAAGGAGGATGTTACCTAAAATCCTGTGGATGTATTATTTAAAAAATCCCACAAAATCACAGGTGACTGCTTAATACTGTAGATCTTAGAAATGTTTGTATTGTTTTGCATCACAATGCATTTTATTTTCTCTAGTCATTGTTTTACTGTACAGTAAATAGTTCTTAAGCCTGCTGAAGAAAAAGGCTTTATATTAATATTATGTTTGCATATTCATAAATTACATAAAAAGATGAGCTTTTCTTCCTCTTTATCCAACATCCTTTAAAATTCAAGAGACATTTATCTTTTTTTGCACAGCAACTGATTTTTTTTTTTTTAACTGTAGTAGCAGAAACCCATAGTGGTGTTGAGAGGCTTTGTCCTTATTTCACAGATGCACTGGGAATTGTTTTTAATCTCCTTTCTGCTTTCCCATTACAGATGGTGATGACGACCCACAACTCTCCTGGGTGGCTTCATCTCCCTCCAGCAAAGATGTTGCATCACCCACTCAGATGATAGGAGATGGGTGTGATCTTGGCATCGGGGAGGAGGAAGGGGGGACTGGCCTGCCATATCCCTGTCAGTTTTGTGATAAGTCCTTCATTCGCCTGAGCTACCTTAAAAGGCATGAGCAGATCCACAGTGACAAACTACCTTTCAAATGTACCTACTGTAGCCGGCTTTTTAAGCATAAAAGAAGTAGGGATCGCCACATAAAGCTTCACACCGGAGATAAAAAGTACCATTGCCATGAATGTGAGGCAGCATTCTCTCGCAGCGACCACCTCAAAATTCACCTGAAAACCCACAGTTCGAGCAAGCCATTCAAGTGTACTGTCTGTAAGCGTGGGTTTTCCTCCACCAGCTCATTGCAGAGTCACATGCAAGCTCATAAAAAGAACAAGGAACATATGGCAAAGACTGAGAAAGAGGTGAAGAAGGATGATTTTATGTGTGATTACTGTGAAGAGACATTCAGTCAGACAGAAGATTTGGAGAAGCACGTAATGACACGCCACCCACAGCTTTCTGAGAAGGCAGATTTGCAGTGTATTCATTGTCCTGAAGTATTTGCAGATGAAAACTCACTGCTTTCCCACATTCATCAAGCCCATGCCAACAAAAAGCACAAGTGCCCTATGTGCCCAGAGCAGTTTTCTTCAGTGGAGGAAGTCTATTGCCATTTGGATAGCCACAGACAACCTGATTCCAGCAACCATAGTGTCAGCCCTGACCCAGTCTTGGGGAGCGTAGCATCCATGAGCAGTGCAACACCTGATTCAAGTGCATCGGTGGAACGAGGCTCCACTCCCGACTCTACTTTAAAACCGTTGAGAGGACAAAAGAAGATCAGATCAGTAGAAAGAGAGGAAGGCCAGAATTGGTCTAAAGTCACCTATAGCTGCCCTTACTGTTCCAAGCGTGACTTCAACAGCCTTGCTGTTCTGGAGATCCATTTGAAAACCATTCATGCAGACAAACCTCAACAAAGCCACACATGCCAGATCTGCCTTGATTCCATGCCTACACTGTACAACTTGAATGAACATGTGAGAAAGGTGCACAAAAACCATGCATATCCCATGATGCAGTTTAACAACATTTCCGCCTTCCACTGTAACTATTGCCCTGAGATGTTTGCCGATATCAATAGCCTACAGGAGCACATCCGCATCACTCACTGTGGACCAAATGCCACTCCTCAAGATGGTAACAATGCCTTCTTCTGTAATCAGTGCTCCATGGGCTTTCTGACAGAAGCATCCTTGACTGAGCATATTCAGCAGACTCACTGCAATGTAGGAAACTCAAAATTGGATTCCCCTGTCGTTCAGCCAACACAGTCTTTTATGGAAGTTTATTCTTGCCCTTATTGCACAAACTCCCCAATTTTTGGCTCCATCCTGAAGCTTACAAAGCACATTAAAGAAAACCACAAGAACATTCCTCTGGCACACAATAAGAAATCAAAAGCAGAGCAGAGTCCAGTTTCTTCTGATGTTGAAGTCTCTTCCCCTAAAAGGCAGCGGCTTTCTGCTAGCTTAAACTCCGTGTCTAATGGTGAATACCCATGTAATCAGTGTGATCTAAAATTTTCCAATTTTGAAAGTTTTCAAACTCATTTAAAGTTGCATTTGGAGTTGCTTTTAAGGAAACAGTCTTGTCCACAGTGTAAAGAAGACTTTGATTCTCAGGAATCTCTCCTGCAGCACCTCACAGTACACTATATGACAACTTCTACCCATTATGTATGTGAGAGCTGTGACAAACAGTTTTCTTCAGTGGATGATTTGCAGAAGCATTTGCTGGACATGCATACTTTTGTGTTGTATCACTGCACGCTTTGCCAAGAGGTTTTTGATTCCAAGGTATCCATCCAAGTGCATTTGGCAGTAAAGCACAGCAATGAAAAGAAGATGTATCGTTGTACAGCCTGTAATTGGGATTTTAGAAAGGAGGTGGACCTTCAAATCCATGTAAAGCATAGCCATTTGGGCAATCCAACAAAGTCTCATAAATGCATCTTCTGTGGAGAAACCTTCAGCACTGAAGTAGAACTGCAGTGCCACATCACAACCCACAGTAAAAAGTATAACTGCAAGTTCTGCAGCAAAGCTTTCCATGCTATCATACTGCTTGAAAAACATTTGCGGGAGAAACATTGTGTTTTTGATGCTGGGGCTGAAAATGGTACAGCTAATGGCATGACCCCAACAAATAAAAAGACAGAAGCTGCAGATCTCCAGAACATGCTGATGAAGAATCCAGATACTTCAAATAGTCATGAGGCTAGTGAGGATGATGTAGATGCTTCGGAGCCTATGTATGGTTGTGATATTTGTGGGGCTGCCTATACCATGGAAGTCCTTTTGCAAAACCATCGTTTGAGAGATCATAACATCAGACCTGGGGAGGATGATTGTTCTAGGAAGAAAGCAGAATTCATCAAAGGTAGTCACAAGTGTAACATCTGCTCAAGGACCTTTTTCTCAGAAAATGGCCTCAGAGAACATATGCAAACCCATCGAGGTCCAGCTAAGCACTACATGTGCCCCATTTGTGGGGAGCGCTTCCCGTCCCTTCTGACCCTGACAGAGCACAAAGTCACTCATAGCAAAAGTTTGGATACAGGAACGTGCAGGATCTGCAAAATGCCATTGCAGAGTGAGGAAGAATTCATTGAGCACTGCCAGATGCATCCAGATCTCAGAAATTCCCTCACTGGGTTTCGCTGTGTTGTCTGTATGCAGACAGTCACCTCTACCCTTGAGTTGAAAATTCATGGAACGTTCCATATGCAGAAATTGGCAGGAAACTCTGCAGCCTCTTCTCCTAATGGTCAGGCTTTGCAGAAACTCTACAAGTGTGCTTTGTGCTTGAAAGAGTTCCGGAACAAGCAGGACTTGGTGAAACTAGATGTTAATGGCCTGCCATATGGCCTATGTGCTGGATGCATGACCAGGGGCACTAATGGACAGTCTTCAGGCTTGACTCCCCAGGAAGTGAATGAGAGACCATGTGGCAGTCTGAGGTGCCCAGAGTGTAGTGTCAAATTTGAAAGTGCCGAAGACCTAGAGAACCATATTCAGTTAGATCACAGAGACCTGACACCTGAAACTAGTGGCCAAAGGAAAGGTACCCAGACATCCCCTGTTCCCAGAGTAAGTACTGCTGAACTTTAGCATCCTTTATTACACATAACATAGACTGCTAGAGTAACTATACAGAGCATTTAAGAGAATTAAAATGATCTGAAATTCAAATTTTATAAAATTAATAGTTGAAAATAACCTTTAAGAATGACTTGTACTATAAAAAAAAGTGTAGCACTGTACAGGTAGAAACTAGCTGCCATATCGTTTTCTAGACTTCTTAGTTATGCATAGTAGGATATCGGGGTTCTTCCTACAAAAGTACCTTTAAGTTGTCAGCAGAAAGTTGAGCTATATCAGTGGCTCATTCAGAAGTCAGGATTTGTGCAGAAGGATTGGTATTTCTTGAGTTGGCACATCTGCAGAAACTGGGGAGACTTTCATGGAAAAGGATATTTTCAATATTCAGAAGAAAGGAATTCTAAGTAGTTCACTTCACTACATTCCAGAAATGAGTTAATTAGAATAGATGGTAGGTTTTCAGGAGGCTTCTTTTCTTTATATAGAGTCTTGGAAGAGCAGTTTGCTTTATTTGTGGTGGTTGGTGAACGTATGACCAGCCATTAAACATGAGTAGGAGGAGATTGGAATGAAAGATTTAATGAAAGCCCCTCAAAACTGCATCACCTTGCATAAAATTTGATCACTCCTTCAAAGAAGTGAGTTATTTTACTTTATGACCTTGAGAGAATGGATATGAGCACTGCTTTTCTCTCTCTTTCTCTGTGTGTGTGTGTGTGTGTGTGTGAGAGAGAGAGAGAGAGAGAGAGAGAGAGAGAGACCTGGAAAAATCTATGGGTAAAAAGGTATTTCCTTACAAATATTCAAAAAAGAAGTACAAAGGGTCATCTTTATGGCTAAGATGCCATTGGCTTTATTGATATTTATTAGCAGCTCCTTAATCACTAGAGAATATGACATAGCAGTAAGTAACTTGTGAAAAATAAAATTGCTTTATTTCCTTCTCTTAATGAAAGTAGTTTTCATATGTGAAAATTCTTGTACAGTGTGCAGATGAAGTTCTTGAGAAAAAAGAGTTCGCTTTCACAGATTGGTTGCCGTCTTGCATTTTTACTTTTAACATTCTTGGCTAATTTAGTATGTAAGCAAGCCTTTCGAAGCCTGCTCATGAAGTCTGTCTTGTCTGTTGTTTATGGTGGCTTAAAATTATTTGTTGAAATTTTAGTTTATGGATGGGACATATTACTTCTTATACTGCGAAGAAGAAATGGAATGAGAAGTGAATTTGAGAATTGTTGTCAGCAGACCAATAGCAGTGGCACACCTCGCTGACACTTTAAATTAAAGATAATGGAGTGAAATTTTCACAAGTATTTATTAAGGGAGTTGGGTGCCCTTCTCTTACTGAAAAATCCCATCCATAGACTCCATCTTACGTTAGTCTGCTAATTAAAGCACCTACAAATGATTCTTGATGCAGTGGGCAATAACAAACTTAAAGCTGCTATTAGAGTACAGAGAGTGAGCAGTTAAGTAAGTGCAAGAAGACCATAAGTAAGTCTGACAGTGCAGACAGAATGAGCTTAGATAAAGCTGTTCATAGTGTATCCTGTCAGTGGTTCGTAAATTGTGTCAGCATCCCTGGTTCAGTCTCAATGAAAATTTGTTTTGTTTTAGTTGCTTCTTTAGTACAACTGGATATTGTTCTCACTGGGTCAAGTGAATGTGTGACTAGACCTGCCTGCAACTGTGAGATACATCTAATTCTGCAGAGGAATATAATAAGGAATGGAAATATCCCTTCCCTCACTGTGATGTCTCTTGAGAGTTCAGCTGAGTCTCTGAGTAGGTCACTGTCTTCTTTCTGCATCTGAGTTCTTTATTTCCTTCTAAATTCTCTGAAACAGGCCTATTCTTTTCTGTGGGACTAATTCCTTTTTCATATGGCTGTGCATACAGCCTAAAATATTACATGCTCTTCCCCTCATCTGTCAGGAGTGGAATACATTGCCATCTTCTACTCTAATTTCTTGCTTTAACTCTCTCTTTTCAGTGAGAGCTTCCATACGTGTTCTCTCAGGGGAGAGTTTAAGTTCTTCAACAAGGTAAATGCTTTGAATTTCATCCCGCGAGGACAGATTTTAGTTCCTTTGTAGAAGATAATGAAAAATCAGCATTTGTGCCTGTACCAAATAGCACCTTAAACAGGTGCCTACGGCCTACGGCCTGCATATATGCTAATGTCTGAAACCTGTATGGTGTATTATGCCAGTTATTTAGAATAATTCATGATTTTACCTTTACTGATAGCTACTATACCCGAATCGTAATATCAGCAGACTAAGTGACTGTCAGTTTTTCATTTTGGGGAATAAACATGTAGTTTGGATCTGTTAAAATGTTTTATAGCACAAGAATTTTTAAATAATTATAATCTTTTTGGAAAATAATAACTTTCTCTATTTTAAGAATAGAAGGTTGTTTAACTTCGCTTGTCTTAAACAAGTAGGGCTTGTGTATGTTACACAGAAGATTGATCCTCCGGAGGTCAATTTTCTATCATTCAATTTAGCAGGTCTAGTGTAGACCCCCAAATTAAATGCTGAGGGCAGCCCCCGCCAGCATTGTGTATTCCTCATTCTGTGAGGAGTAAGGGAAGCTGACAGGAGTGTATGCTCCCGTGGGCCTCCCACGGTGTAGACGCTATGGCAGCTCATCTTAAGGTAAGCCCAATCCAGCTATGCATTTTGCGTAGCTGGATGGTGTACCTTAAGCCATCCTGCCTGGTCTAGTGTAGACAGGCCATAGTGGGGCCAGTACACAATGGAAGTGCTATTGTAGCTCTCAAGGAAGACAAACATTGCAGAGAAGCTAACTGATTTTTTTGTATCTGTCTTTACTGCAGAGGATGTGACGGATATTCTCAAAACTTAGCCACTTTTTAAGTGACAAATCCTGAGGAATTATCCCACATTGAAGTGTCAGTAGAGGAGGTTGTAGACCAAATTTAAACAGTAATAAGTCACCAGTAGCAGATGATATTCACCCAAGAGTTCTGAAGGAACTCAAATGTGAAATCACAGAACTACTAACTGTTACCTTATTTATCACGTAATTCAACCTCTGTACCTGCTGGCTGGTGAATAGCTCATGTAATGCTGATTTAAAAGAAAAAAGGCTCCAGAAACAATCCTGGCAATTGCAGGCTAGTAAGCCTAATTTCGAAGTCAGGTAAATAGGTTGAAGCTCTATTAAAAACAGAATTATCCAACACGATATGTTAGGGACAAGTCAACCTGGGTTTTATAAAGTCATGCCTCACTAATCTATTGGAATTCTTTGAGGAACCCCCTGAAAGCATTCCAGTAGATTAGTGAGGCATGACAAGCAGCACGTGGAGAAAGGTGTCCAAATCGATGTAGTATATGAATGATCAGAAAGCCTTTTGGGCCCTCTCCAAAGGTTCTTAACCAAACTAAGCAGTCATGGGGTAAGAGGGAAGTTCCACTTGTGGAGCAGTAACGATGGAAAGATGGGAAACAAAAGATAGGAATAATAGTTTTTCCAGTGGAGAATGGTAAATAGAGGGTCTCACAAGAATCTATACTGGGACATATGCTTTCAACATATTCATAAATTATTTTGGAAAAAGGGTAACCAGTGAGGTGGCAAAATTTGAAAATGATGCAAAATTGCTGAAAATAGTTAAGTTCAGAGCTGACTGTGAAGAGTTACAAAGGTGGGTGAGTAGGCAACAAAATGGCAGATGAAACTCCATGATAAATGTACAGTAATGCACACGGAAACCACAGTACCGACTATTCATATAAAATGATGTGTCTAAATTAGCTGATAACACTCACAAAAGAGATCTTGAAGTCATAATGGATAATTTTCTGAAAACATCTGCTCATTGTGCAGTGGCAGTCAGAAAAGCTAACAGAATGTTAAGAACCCCTAGGAAAGGGAGATATATAATATGACAGAAAAATGCCATAATGCCATTGTATGAATTCATGGTATGTCCACACCTTGAATACTGCATGCAGTCCTGGTTGTGCGATCCCAAAAGAGATGTATTAAAATTGGAAAAAGTATAGATAAGATAAGGACAACAAAAATTATTAGGGGTCTGGTACATCTTCCATATGAAGAGGGATTAAAAAGATTGGGACTGTTCAGCATAGAAAAGAGACAACTGAGAAGGGTTTTGATAGGTGTCTATAAAACCATGAGTGGTGTGGAGAGAAGGAAGAGAGGGTTATGTACCTGTCAAGAATCCTGGGAGTTGATTTAAAATAAACCCAAGGCAGTACTCCACACAACACACAGTCAACCTATGTAGCTTATTGCCATGGGATGTTTTGAAGGTCAAAATTATAACTGGATTTAAAAAAGAATTAGGTCCATTAGGGAATAGGCCCATCAATGGCTGTAAGCCAAAATAGTTAGGCACCCAGTCCCATGCTCTGAGTATCCTTAAAAACCTGAATGCCAGAAGCTGAGACTGGCTAACAGCAGAAGGATCATTCAGTAAATGGTCCTGTTCTGTTAATATCCTCTGAAGCCTCTGGCATTGTACAGTATCGGCAGACAGTTGTTTGGCTCATTTTGGCTGTTCTTATGTTCTAAAATAGGCTAAGTGAATTGAAGAAAATCTCTCTTCTCCAGTCTCTTGTTAGCATGCTGTAGAACAAGTATAAAATGCAACTTTTTACTCAAGATGTTGTAAGTATGCAACACAAACTGAGTAGACTGCAGCTGTTCAGACAAGAATTATTTCTGTATAATTCCTGATCACTTCTACATTTCTTTTTTTTAAACACACTATTGATTTTTCTTTTTAACACAGAAAAGAACAGTTGAGCATTCAAAAATATATAATCAGAGAAACTACACTGAGATTAGATTAAAAACAACAGGAGCACACATTACAGAATGTATTGATACTCTTAGTACAAAAGAAGAAACAGAAGTATATGCATAGATATCTAAAGTATTCTGAGTTAGGGATGTGAAGGACTAGTCCACTACCCGATAAGCAAATGCTTATCGGATAGTCGACTAGTCGCTCCCCCCACCCTACTGCCTCTGTCAGATAGAGGCAGCGAGGGAGGGGAAGGGGAAGGGGGTACTTCAAAGTGGCAGCGCCAGCTGGAGCCCGGGGTCAGCTGCTCTGTGCAGCGCTTTCGCTTTGAATTTGCTATGGGGAGTCCGGCGTCTGGCTCTTCGGCATTTCAAAGCGGCAGCGCCGCGTGGAGCCCAGGATCAGCTGGAGACTCCCCAGTTGACACTGGGCTCCGTGTGGTGCTGTCGCTTTGAAATGCTGCATGGAGCCCGGGATCAGCTGGACCCCGGGCTCCGTGTGGTGCTGCCGCTTTGAAATGCTGCAGGGAGCCTGGTGTCGGGCTCCTTGTGGCATTTCAAAGCGGCAGCATCGCGTGGAGCCTGGGATCAGCTGGGGACTGATGACCCCAGGCTCCATGTGGCACTGCTGCTTTGAAATGCCACAGGGAGCCCGGCATTGGGATCTTTGCGACATTTCAAAGTGGCAGCGCCGCACGGAACCTGGGGTCAGTGGGGGACTCCTCAGCTGACCCTGGCTTCGGCGCTTTCAGCTTTGAAGTGTAGCAACAGATCTAGGACTGTTGCTACACTTCAAAGGCGGAGGTGCCCTAGCGACTAATCAAATACTAGATGCAAAAATGCATCGACTATTCAATGAATCAGTTACCTGATATTTAACATGCTTATTCTGAGTGCCAAAAAAGAAAGAAAGAAATGAAAATCCCACTGCCAGTTATTATACTTAAATCAAGCAATTGAGAGTGGAGGCTTTTTTGAGAGACCTTGGAAAACCTAATAGTGCAGGAGAAACCCAAAGAGCATATGAATATAAGGTTAATAAGAAAATAAATATTAATTAGTAGATGATGGATGAAAAGAGAGGGGAGAAAGAAAAGATACAGCAGGAAAAAGTATCCATTTCCATTTATATCATTCTATACATGTACGTTCATAGTTACCATTGGCAGACTTTCTGAAAAGGTATGTGTACTGATTTTTTTTTCAAAGTTGGTTGGAGACAGCTGGATGAAGATCAGGAACCTGTAAGAGTTAGCTTCACTCAAAGATCTTATGACAGGTATTTTCTACCAATAAAAATAAATTAGAGAAAATACATGCACCATGCAGTCTAATGCTGCACCCTCTGCTTATTTATCAACTAGTGTTGGTATTTGAGATATATGTAAAGAAGTATTATCTATGTAATCACCCCCTTTCTCTCTCTCTCAGGCGGTTCTAAGGCACCAATCAAGGTAGCATCTAATCATGGCATCCTATAAAGTTATTTTTATTTGTGTCAAAATCATAAATGATGGAAATTTTTGCTTTCTTTCAAGGAAATATCTGCATCTTGTGACTACATTAATAGTTTCCAAGGTATATCAAGCATATTTCTGAATTTTACAAATAGAGATAAATAAAATAAGCTCTACTTGTGGGCGCTTACCACTTACTAACAGCCCCACTTTCAGCAATATTCTTATAGTTCTTCTTGAATTATTTCAGAGACAAATAAGGCTAAGATTCTCTCTTCTAGAAGTTATTAATTTTTCCTTCTTTTAAGTGAGTATAAGTATTGTAGACTTTGCTATGGTGCAGTCCATCCTGAGGACTCTTTCAAACATGCTGCTTTCCCTTTTTTGAGCTCTTTAGTTCAGTCATGTTCATGTTAGAATTAATCCTTTCATTTTTCATAACAAACACTTTATATCAAGTCTCTTTTTCTAGGAAGTAGCTTCATTTTCGAATAATCATTGGTAGGCTCTTCTTACACATTTGGTGGAAAACCAGGCATGGCTAATGTTTCCATTCAGAAGGGCATGCCTGATTGGTTTAGTTTTGAGACAGATTATGTCTCCGGTATTTTTAATACCAGAGAAATTAACTTCCTATGTTCAGACATTTAGCTATTTCTTTTTTATGGCACACATTTTCTGCTTCATCACTCAGTTCTCTCTCTCTCCTACTCTCTTCTGGGTTCTAGTTCCTCCCCTATTGTTTTTTCTTTCACTTTTCCTTTATAAAGCTCCCTGAAATGTTTTTAAAGGTCTAAATAATGAGTTGAGCTGAACCCGTGTCCTTATTAACTAATGAGATAATTAAATGGTGAAACATTTTAACTAGAGATGTTTCTAAACCAACACGTATATCCAGACTTAAGTGTTTGGAGGAAGGGACTATTTCACATCTTTAATGTGGCCATTTGATTTTTCCAGTGTTTTCTGAGATGAACGTGTGTGCATGTGCATGTGTAAGCTCAACAATTTCTCTCTCATCAAAGAAGAGTTGGATCCAATGAATGATAGTACCTTACCCATCTTGTCTCTCTAAAAGCCTGGGACCAAAATGGTCACAACAACACTACAAACATATAGACAGTTGCACTTGTTGTTTTGTCCAGTTAGGTATGGGATTCTGCTCAAGGAGGGGTTCCTCCCCCTCCAGGTCAGTGGGAGACCTTTCTGGTTCAGTAGCACATGGGGAATTAGCCAGGTGACTTAGCATCATGAGTATTGCCCCGTGGCCAGGGCTCACTCCACCAATACAGTCGGTGCATCCTGGCCTAAGGGGCAGGGCAGGGCAGCAACCAGTTCCAGAGTCTCAGGCTGAGCAGAGAGTAAGCCAGGGCCTCAATCAGAGCAGGAAGCAATCAGTTGGGTCTCCTAGCTCTGTTGGAGAACCAACAAGAGCAGGCATTTTGTCTAGAAAAACGGGGGGAGAATGCTTCCTATGGATTGGGATGGCAGGGTTGACACAGGCTCACCTGCTCTTTTGCATCCCAGCCTATGGCCCTAACAGCAGCAGATCGGTCTGCCACTGGGTCAGCGGGGATCCTGACCGCAACACGTCTCACTCACAGACATTGTCTCAACCATAGGTCAAGGTCCGTCTGTGGTCCAAAGCAGCCTCCCGGCTCAGGAGCTTGAGGCAGGAATCTGGCTTCTCCGGCGGTTGGGCTCCAATTGAGCTCCTAGTTTTGCCTTTTATACCGCCTCCTGACTTCCAGCAAGGACTCCACCCACCAAGGTCAGGGAAGGGTTCCACTCCTTCAGGGTCTGTGGACAGCCACGGTGCCTCACTACATTGTGGTGCTGGGCCATGTTTACTAATCTTGATCTCCAGCCTGTCACTGAAGTAGAATGTAGTTATGAAAATACTGGTAGCACTCACTTTTCTCTCCCCTCAGAAAAGTGTTCAAGACCTGCTACGCTCCTCCAAATCTTCAGATTTATTACTGCTGTTCTGGAAACCGGATTTAACACATGGGCTTGGAGATAGAGGGAATGCAACAAGAAATAATTTAGATACAAAATTTTTCACAAATTTAAATGATTAAAAATTAAGTGCTAGGGAATCAACTACAAAAGTGGGATTCACATTCTGGGGCTGCCCACAACAGGTGCTGGAGAGAGGAAGGCCCTGAGTACTCGTGGCACAACGTGATAGCAGCAGAAAGAGTCATTGCTACTATATTACTGTGGGAATAGTTTCTTCCCTGTAAACTCTGTGCAGAAAGGGGCTGATTTTTCTAAACTGCATATGCATTTGTGCACATGAAAAATGTGCACCTTTATTTGGGTGTTCAGTTGCAGTAATTAAGTATACTTATTAGGCATGTAGTTATACATTTCAGTCTTAGGGTGTGTCTAGACTACAGAGTTTTGTCGACAAAAGTGGACTTTTGTTGACAAAACTATACCTGCGTCTACACTGCCACTGAGTTCTGTCGACATAACATTGACAGAACTCGGCAGTTTTGTCGACGACTGTAAACTTCATTCTGCAAGGAATAATGCCTTCTGTCGACAGAGTTCTGTCGACAGAAGGTGTTATTGCATCTACACTGTCCTTTGCGTCTACACTGTCATGTCGACAAAGCGGCTTGCTTTGTCGACAGAACTGGCTGTAGTCTAGATGCTCTTTGTCGACAGAAGCTTTGTTGACAGTATCTGTCGACAAAACTTCTGTCGACAAAAGCCTGTAGTCTAGACATACCCACAGATAATCAGTGTTCAGATGTTCATGTATTATGTACATTTTACTCAAACTTACACATGAACACATTTCAATATTTCTACATACTTTTACAAATCTTTTGTAGGCAGCATTAGTGCCACTAAAAATGGCATTGGAAGACATTGTAGAGAAATCTGTAAATCTACACAATTTTAGCACTGGTGTCGTGCATTTTAATCCCTGCAAATTATGTTTGGATTTAAATCCAAATTATTTTTTAGATTCTTCCTTGTCGCACTACTAGAGCACACACCACTGTTAATCTTGAGTACAAATCCATTTTCCCTGTTTGAATAAATGGCTTGTGTAATTGTGTCTTCACACTGTCTCCTGTTTTCTACATCTAAGACTCATTAGTATGACATTATGACACAGAAAACATACAACAGAGTATGGAAATTATTTTTCATATTAGGATTTTGAAGATTTCCAATGTATAAAATATATTTGGACCTTTACTTTCCTCAAAGTATTGTACTTTGAGTTTTCCTGAATATAGTACATTTTTTAAAAAGTTGATCTTTTTCTGAAAGCAAACACATCTCCTTTTAAAAGTATTTTCTTTCCCTGCACAGAAGCTTGTACTGCTGTAGGTAAAGTGTCAATAATAACTTGATTATGACGCTAATCAGTTTTTCAAGTACTCAGCATTGAAAGCCATAGGCTATCATTTGAAATTTTTGCTTTGAGATTAAAATTGTCTGAAAGCGGGATATTATTACATCTTGAGTTTTCATTCAAAAAAACCCCCAAACCTGTGCAACCTTGGTACATGGAGAAAAGGATTAGATCGGAGAAAAGTTAATCATATATAATGGGTTGTATTTATAATCATATCTGCTCTATGCTACAGTACGGTTTTCTCTAATCTCTTTTTGGTTATTAAACAGAAAAAGACCTATCAGTGCATCAAGTGCCAGATGACCTTTGAGAATGAAAGAGAGATACAAATCCATGTTGCAAACCATATGATTGGTAAGAAACTTTTAAAACCAGGCCTCTCATGGGCTAATTGTTTTTTTTAATTCTTTTTTGTTTTGTGTTCTTTGAAATTCACAGTTGTAATCATTTGTTAATATTCGTGTTTTTTATAAACTTTCAAGGCAAATGATTTAGATGTAATGATTGTTCATTTCAAAGCTTTTCAAATGTGTGGTTGTAAAACTGTTACTGCTGAGCTTTTTCTACCCTTTTGAATCCTCTTGTAGCATTTTCACTTGTATTAAAACGAAACTTTTGACAACATCTTCCATTTTATAACATAAATTTTCCTCTATCCATGTAAAAAGTACTTGCCAGTTGTCAACCACTTAGGAGCAATTATGCTTCAATTTTGTATGTCATGACATTGAATAGATTTAATGGCTCACATTTTCCCTGTTAAATGTGGTGAATTTCTGAGGCACATTGTCAAAACAGAACGCTTAAAAAATTATTTCGGTTCTTTTCTTTCTTTTTTTTTCCCAAACTGTTTTGGACTTTAGAAGGTTCAACTTTTCAGATGTTCAATTTTTTTTTTAAGCAATACTTTGCTGAAATCCCTAGCATAACAAGCTACATTCAAGTTACTGTAATCTGAAGGGTTGTATTTCTCTTGCAGCTGGATGGTCACTTTTATTCTGACAATTGGAAAGAAGTTTTTTTTTCCTTTCTGTACAGATGTTATAAATATATGTGATGGCCCAAGAGATCAGTTTATATTGATGCATAGATAACAAAGGAGTTCCTTACATGTGTCATTCTAGGCATATGTTGTAAGAGATCCTTCAAGGACCCCACAGTATACTTTATGTGTCTCATATGTTTGCGTGCAGCATTTATCTTAGATAAGCATAATAGTTTTCCTAGAACACTTTTACATTTAGGAGACTTTTTTTCTCCCCTCAATGCAAGTATGTAACTCCCATTATCATTAATATGAATGATGCACAAATATTAAAAGGAGAATTAAAAACTGACATGAAGACTACAAAAACCACTTTATAAATGCAAAATATAAAATCATTCATAAGAATTTCCATAGTAGTGCTAGGCAAGAGTTACAAGTCTGTCAAATAGTTTAAGGTGAAGATATCTAAGAATGTTAGCTTTTGTAGCCTGTGTTAATGTAATCTCTTGTTTGCAGGCTTGAAGGTAAGATCCTTGCTAATTGGACCACAGTGATTCCAAAGTATTTTACTCCTCCTTTTGTTAAGAAACGTGAAAGAGAGGTCTCCTTAGGAAAGCTGATGACTTACGCTGTCATATGGAGGTTGATCAGTGATCTAAAAATATGTGTGCATGGGATTCTGTTGTGACAATGTTGTTTTATTATAGGCAGAATTGTTTCATGCATTTGAAAAAAGTAACTTTCCTTTTAACTTACAGACATTTATATGCTTCAGAGGGGTAGCCAAGTTAGTTTGTAAGTGGAAAAACTTAAAAAAACAACAGATAGTCTAGCAGCACCTTAAAGACTAACAAGAAAAGGTAGATGGTATCATGAGCTTTCGTGGTCACAACCCACTTCTTCAGAAGATCTACCTGTTTTGATACCATCTACCTGTTTTGTTAGTCTTTAAGGTGCTGCTAGACTAGTCGTTTTTTAAGACATTTATACTTCATGCATTCATTATAGTAAAGCATTTGATACAGTCTCACATGACCTTCTTATCAATAAACTAGGGAAATATAATGTAGATGGCGCTACTTTAAGGTAGTTGCATAATTGTTTGGATAACCGTTCTCAGAGTAGTTATCAATGTTTCACAGTCATGCTGGAAGGGCATCACAAGTGGAGTTCTGCAGGGATCAGTTTTGGGAATAGTTCTGTTCAGTATCTTCATCAACGGTTTAGAAAATGACATGGAGAGTATGCTTTTAAAGTTGTCAGATGATACTCAGCTGGGAGGGTTTGCAAGTGCTTTGGAGAATTGGGTCATAATTCTAAATGATCTGTACAAACTGGGGAAATGGCCTGAGGTAAATAGGATGAAGTTCAATAAGAACAAATGAAAAGTATTCAAAGGCATCAGCTGGTGTATTGTGTCCAGTTCTGGGCACCATGTTTCAGGAAAGATGTGGAGAAATTGGAGAGGGTCCAAAGAAGAGCAACAAAAATTATTAAAGATCTAGACAGCATGACCTATGAGGGAAGACTGAAAGAATTGTTTAATTTGGAAAAGAGAATACCAAGAAGGGACATTATAGCTGTTTTCAAGTGTCTAAAAGGGTGTTACAAGGAAGAGGAAGAAAAATTATTCTCCTTACCCTCTGATGATAGGACAAGAACCAATAGGCTTAAATTGCAGCACGTAGGCTGAACATTCGGAAAAACTTTCTGTTGGGGTGGTTAAATACTGGAATAAATTGCCTAGGGATGTTGTGGAATCTCCACCATTGGACATATATAAGAGCAGGTTAGTCATACATCTGTCAGTAATGATCTAGATGGTGTTTGGTCCTCTGGTGAGGGTAGGGGACTGGACTTGATAACCTCTCGAGGTCCTTCCAGTTCTAGCATTCTATGATTCTATGATTGTAACACTGAGTTTCTGCTTGTCTGGAGTAATATTTAAGTATATGTGATAAAATTTCAATTCCACTATCTGAAGAGCTGGAAACTGTGGCATTGGTAGAAGACATGGAGCTGAGAAAAGTGTGGTGCCTCTTTCAGGGAGTGGGGATGGGGCTGAAAATGTCAGTTCCTCAGAATTGTAAATGTGTTCAGTGGCTTAAGGAGTTTAGTCACTAGATCTGACAGTCCAACATCTTTGAGCAGCACTTTTTTCCCTGTCATACTCTCATGCACACAAAATAAATGAATAGTGTCTTTCTAAGCTCATAATTATTCTTTTCAAATAATGGTCAGTGAAATGATCTCTGTCTTGTAATAAAAGACACCTCTATAGCATGGTTAAATAATTAACATTTTTGCTTCTTACAATGTAGTTTTTAAACAGTGCCAAGTATTTTGTCCAGTTAACTGGGCTGCATCTCCCTCTTCTACTTCTGGTCTGCATACTCAGGGGTTAGTGGTTCTGGTTGAAATTCACTAAAGGAAATTAGTATTTGCAAAGTAGCATGAAAGAAGTTTTCAACGCTACTCCCACACACTGCTTTGAAAAATTACCTTTCTGCACACCAGCCCTTCATATCCTGTACAAATCCACAGAAGCACATTGAGTCCCATGCAGAAGCCCTGGAGACTGAACAGACTAGATACATCCTTGGAGCAGGTATATGATAAATGTCTTGTTTTATTTTAAGCTAGAGGCTGTAGGAAGGTTTTAGCAACAGAGCCAGACCCCTTTAGTCATGATTAGTCAGAAAGGGACCTATTCAGAAACATATTCAGAAGGTCTTTGAAACATTCCACTGATTGGGGCTCCTTTAAAACATTTCCACAGAGAAAGGGGATCCCACTTTGAAACACTTTCTAGCACTGGGGAATCTACCCAGGAGTATATCAAAAAATGTCTGTAGTTCTTGCAGTCTCTGTACTCCACACCTGCTATTGTGCTGACCTAGCCACGTTTCAAGTGTTCCCCCTATTCCCTCACCTACCACTGCCTCTGATGTTCAGTCTCTGTTAGATGCCTGGGAGGATGGGCATGCTAAGCAACTGGCTTCACAGGCGAGGGAGCTGAACATCCATGGCAATAGCAAAAATCATGGAAAGCTCTTATAGACCTTTCTCCTATGACTGAAGGAGCAATAGGACATGTGCATATTCAGTAATGTGGCCACTGATAGGTCTTTCTGTTGTGTTTGTGGTCAAGTATTCCATCCCCTAGAGTTTTGTGAGAAGGTCAGTTTAAGGAATTTGAGGTTGTAATTTCATCTAACTGTTTGGAAGTCACCATACACAGAGTGGGACACACCTTAGAAGGGGCTCAACAGCTCCTCCAGCTGTATGTACATATATACTTGAATTTTTACTACTCTAAGATTAACTGTCCAGTCAACAAAAGAACATCCTTATTAATTTTTTATACGTACACACACAAATATACAGACCAATCATCTCTGTATATGCTTTCCAGCTTCTCTCCCCCATCTGTGTATGATGGTCTTCTGGCAAACTATTTCTAAGAGCCATGGAATGTAAAAATGGGCAGATTATTATAAACTAGGATGGACTCCAGAACCTGTACTAAATTTGTGTTGGGAAATACATAAAGCAGGAGCCCCAGTTTATTCATTTTACAGCTGTAGGGGACAACAGCAGCAGTTGTATTAAATACATCTGTGGTCTGAATCTTGGACTGCTATATAGACTTAGCAGTCTCTGGCTTATATGATGGGGAACTACCATTCGGCCTGATAGTAATCATGAAGGGGAGAAAAGAAATTTCAATGCAAAAACAAAAGTATGTTGCTGAGCAATGAGTTGTAGTGTGTTTTAATGATATTTTTGACTCATGTAACATAGGATCACAAACATCTGTATAACCATAATATGTGACAAACTACCATTGATTCCCCCTGAATATTGTGTTTCAAGTTGTTGAATTGTTTTGCCAGAATCACTAACACATGCAGAATGTATCTCATCCCTTTTTTTTTGTAAATTGACAAATATTCTAAATAAAACCATGACCAAAAATAATAACAATTAGTGTTACATATTTGACGCCAAACCCAAAGAACTAAGATGATACAATTTTAAAAGATAATGGTGTAGAAAATTGTTTTCACATTTAAAAAAGGTACTGATGGGTAGGCAACCAAATCACAGAGATAACATCAAGAGAGCAGTTAAAATATTTCACAGTCAGAATGGGACTTGAATTTTTTTTGTTATAATTTTCATTGATTCAGCTAATTACATAACTGTCCTATCAACATACTTATATGTATGTAAAGCTGTCTTATGGTTTAATAGTGTTTCCCATCACTGGGCTACCTGAGTATATGCATTCATTTTGTTGTTATGAAATGGATCCAGGGGTGGAGTTTACCACACTTTACAAATGGCATCTGCAAAGGTGGAAGTATGTAACATGAACATCTCCTTCTAGGATACAAAGACATTTCGGTATTTAGGGCCTGATCCTTGAAATGCTAAGTCCTAACAAGTCTCATTGACCTGGGAGCTGAGTCAGCGCATTTCAAAATAGGGAGCTTAATAAAATAATTATTAAAGAAGTATTAAAGGAAGACATTCTTTTTAAATATTCTATTTTTTCTTATGTACCGTTAGTTAAACATGCTGCTTGAATTCTCAGTTATTTAAATTTTAAAAAATTGTGAAGGCACTTCTTGGTTAAAAAAAATAATTTCCATCCAGTCATGACATTGTGTCAAATGAGTGAGACAAAACTGTTTAATTCTTGGCCAACTATCGGGTCTTGTTTACACTTACAGCGCTGTAGAGGCACAGCTGCAATGCTTAGTGAAGACACTACCTTCAATGAAAGGAGAACTTCTCCCATTAGTGTAGGGACTCCGTTTCCCCAAGAGGTGGTGGTTATGTGGATGGGAGAAGCCTGCCCATTTACACCAGGTGTTGGCGTTAGGCTGGCATAACTGCATCACTCAGGAGTATGGTTTTCCACACTTGTGAGTGATGTAGATATACTGACACAAGTGTATAGCCCAGCGCTGAGTTAAAATGTATGGTAGCAATGCTGATGACATTGGAACACAGTATCTTTAATAGCTTTCAAGTGCTGAGGCAAATAAAAAATGTGCCAAATTGTTTTTGAAGTATTAAATGCAAATTAACAAGAATAACATATTTCTGGACTTAACAGTTGAATATGTGAATTATTTAAGAATATGTTAAGAATTCAAAATATATTTGTAAAAACGTCCATATTTTAAAGCATATTTTAAGTGTTGCTCTTTTAATGCACAGTTGAAAGTATAACCATTATACATTATTGCAATATTTGTTTTGAATATGTAATTCTTCATAGATTTCTTTTCATTAATCATAAGTATCAGAATCACATGTTAAGATATCCATCTACCTTTCTAATTTGATTTTAGAAAGAAAAAAACCCAGATATACACCATTTTATATATGAACTACATGCATTCTGTTTAGAAATGCTATTTGGGCCTTGATGCTCAGATGCACTCTGCCTATATAAAACTCTGAGTGGGCGTGGAATACGGTTGTGTCAGTGGGACTCTATGCCTGTGCACATCTGTCTACATGGAATTTGTTGCAGGACTGAGGGTCTTAGAAGGAAATATGTATTATAGCTGTTTGCCTAAATGTAATAGTCCAACCTAAAGTGCTTGTTCTGAGTTTTACATTAGTTCTTTTTTATTGTTAATAATAATAAATAATGATTTATATATTCTTAAATAACATACATAGAACATATATACTTGTAACGAGGAAGATGTAGCATTGTAAATGTACACTGCTGATAATTAAACAATTAACAGTAACAGTATAGTTTCATTCAAGGCCAGAGCCTATAATCATTGTAGTCAATGGAAAAACTCCCTTTGACTTTAGTAGGAAAAATGTTGGGCCCTAAGAGAATCCAATATCTAGTTGGTTTCCTATTCTAAAATGATCTTTGTAATTGTATATTTTAGTCCTCCCTTTCTTTCTGACGGATGGAAAATCTGTTGCTTGAGATATTAATAACTTTGTCATCCAGATATACAGTGTAGCTGTAGTCTTTTAGAATTGTTATCTATGCATATTTGTTTCTAAAAAATTACTCTATTTTGTGAAAATGTATTTTATTTTGCTTGTTTATCTATCAGAAAAGAAAATAGCATTTCCCCTAATGTATTCATTCACATTTTCCTTTTGCATTTTTTCATTTCATATAACCTTGCATAATAGTAGTTCAGTTTTCACTGACATTTTTATAGCTGTTATGACAACATTCCTGTTTTGCATGATACATGCATCATCGTCTGTAATCATGGCTTTATGTTGTTTTCATTCTCTCTTAACTGTGTTAAGATTCCTTTTGGCCGTTCAACTCAGTTTTTTTATGCAGTTATGATTAAATTCATTTAAACATTTTCCTGGTAGTTTCATATTTATTCAGTTGATAAAACACCTTTTCTGTAATCAGTCTGAATGTTAAGTCTGATGTTTCTTAAAAGTTATCATTAGCAAGCATCTTAATCAATTCACAGCTTTTCAACATCTGTTAACTAGTGTGGCAAAAATTACTCTTCCCAGTAAACTTTGGTTTGTGTAAGCTGTGATATTTTGATGCTGCAACTTGTTCTTCACTTTAGTGATATTGTTAACTTTGATAATTATTGTATTTTCAAAAACAAACAAACAAATATACAGCCAAATAAAAAAAATAGAATTTTATTTAGCAGTCTGCAGAGATATTCTCTGCCTGTTTGTTGGATAATTTGTTTATATGTGGGCACATACCTATGAGTATCAGTGCTCTCATTCATCACAAAGCCCCTCTTCACCAACTTTGAAGCTGGAAAAGAAGGTAAGTTCTCACCATATAGAATTTTGATTCTACCTACAGGTGACAAAATGACTCAACTCTTTCCTACTATAAAGGTCAGCACTTAGTTTTCCATCAGACCTTTCAGTCTTTTCTCCTGATTATAAAAAACAAATAATCAGAATCTTCCTATAAACAAAGCTCTGTCATTCAGACGTCTAGTGTGATGCTATAAAGATATCTTTTTTGTTCTTTACATGAATTTGTCCATAACTTTCATTTCTGCAGAACAGTTTATATCCTTGCATTTAAATCCTGCTTCTTTTCATTGTAGAGTTCTGTCTTCAATGGCACCATTGCTTACTTAAGAAATTAATAAAATTACTAAATAATTGAGGCCCTTAGCAATACCAAAATGATTTCTTTAAAGCCTGGCATTTGACAGCATAGCATATATGAGAAATTTGATTTCCCTTGTCATGAAGGACTTCATTTGAAGTTATATGTTTTCTCTTAGAAAACTATATGAAAAATATTTTATTAAGAAAGCTTATAGACTCTTCATCACTTTTGGATAAAGATGCTGAAAAGAACCATTTTTTAGATTAGATTAAAACTGAATTAGACTTCTTTATCTCTAAGCAGTGAAGAAATTAAGAATTAAAAATAGCATCCATCAACTGGATGAATAATCCAATAACCTAAAACTAAACATTAGGTTCCCTTTAACAGTTCAAGATATCTGGGCTCCAGCAAGATATCTGGGCTCACCTAAAAACAAAGCATGTATGTGTGTGGGGAAGAAGTACATACATGGTAAAGATGTAACATCTTTGACCAAGGTTATAGAAGATCCATGCACCATTTATTTTATCTATTTGAGGAGGAGTGGACACCATTCCAGTGTACCCTGTCATTGGACAGTGGGAAGAGAGTGCTCAGTACTAGAAAAGTAAATCTAAGTCCCATTCTTACGAATAAAAACTCTGAGCTTCAGTGATTCTAAGTACGTGCGTCCACTAACTTCAGTGGTAACTACAAGTAGTCAGCAATGATCAAGTCCAAAACATTTCCTTCCTTCCTTCCTTCCTTTCTTCCTTAAATGAACCAGTAACTCTTGTTGGTCTGTTGTAATCAATCCACATTATTCATTCTTTGAATGTCAGGCAAGACATTGACGCTTAGCTTGGAAAAATGACGCCTTTTTTACAACTAAAAAAGCATTATTTACCCTGTTTTATTGGTGAAGGAAAGACACATTGCATCCAAATACTACAGTTCCCAGATGGATCCATGCCTACGTGAGAATATTTTGAACTGCAGGATCTTGATTCTCTCCCTACTGCATGAAGATGTATTCTGCGGGGAGATGTAAGCAATTTTCAGATGGAATATATGTTCTGGAAAATTAAAGAGTACCAATTGGATCAAACCTGCACATTTTTCCTACCTGCCATAAACTTCTGCAGCAAATGCACTTTCAGATCTTTTAGATACTATAGTCATTTTAAGGTAAGGGGCTATTGCCTACATCTGTTGTCAATTACATTCCTATATGGTGAGGACTGCACTTCTTTTCCAACTCCTAGCTTGGTGAAGAGGGGAGGTATGAAAAAGAATAATTACAGACTAGTAATGGTGTTTTCCATAGTCGTCCTCTTCACCAACACACTTTCTTCTTCTCCCCTGAACTTCTTTCCTCTTTATTTTGTTATGTTGGAATTAACCCATGCACTGGGGTAAATGAGGTGCTGACCTCATGGGGAAGAGTTGAGTCTTTTACCTCCTGTTTCCTGTAGGTGCAGCACAAACCTCATATGGTGAGACGTTACCTTCTTTTCCAGCTCCTGCATTGGTGGAGAGGAGGACTATGAAAAATGTTATTGCAGGTAGGAAACAAAGTATACACTGAACTTTGTGTGCGTGTAAACAGGTTCCCCCCACCCTGCTACCTTCTCTGGGACTGGAGAGCACAAAATCAACTAGGCTGGGTCCCCCCAGGCTCTGGTGTGTGAGGGTACGAGGGGTAGGGTTGCCAGGTGTCCAGTATTTTTGCCTCCTGTCCGGTAAAAAAATTCAGAAAATACCGGACACCTAAAGTGTCCCGTACTTTCTGATTTTTTTCCCGGCCAGGAAGCGAAAATCCTGGGCTGTCCGGCTTTATACAGAGGCAGCCTGGCAACCCTAGTGCTTACCGGGTTCCGCAGGGGAGCTGTCCGGCCCGGCACAGGGAGGCAAGATGGCGGGCGGCTGCCAGCAGCCTGTTAGGGCCAAAAAGCCTACCACGCGTTTTTTAAAGGGGCCACGCTGTTTTTTGGGGGGGTTGGGGTTTTTTGCTTAACTCTTGGGGTCCTTTTTTTTTGTTTTTGTTGTTGTTCGGTATTTTTTCAGAAACCATCTGTCAACCCTAGCGAGGGGATTTTTTTTCTTCTTACTTGTGTGGGGCCCCCGACTGATTTTTATGTGAGTTAGTGGACCCCAACCCAAAAAAGGTTCCTCACCTCTGTTCTATAGTAAATATAACCATACCCAGAGATGAAACCTGCCTTTAGATGCACAGTTGTCTTGTGAATCGTCATCCATACCTATCAAAGAATAAAATCAATACCTTGTTCATTTGAAGAAGTGGTTGTGCCCACAAAAGCTCATGATACCATCTACAATTTTTGTTAGTCTCCAAGGTGCTGCAAGACTATTCGTTATTTTTTTTAAATGTTTTCAGTTACAGACTAACACAGCTACCACTCTGAAATTTTTGAATATAATGTTGTTGTATAGCCCTAAAACTAATTGTTGTACAATTATAAACCTTGTTAGTTTTCATTCAATTATGCCAGAGTAAATCTATTAACTTTAGGTTTTACTGCAGAACAACCAAATGCAGTTTCATTACATGTGATAGTGGATCAGCATCAGCTAGTATCAACAACATGTCATTTGTCACATCTTGTTTTACTCACCCAATTGCCAATATGATTTCTTCACCTTATGGGGATATGGACTATCATTTTCTAACCCTGCATCTGTGACTTATATCGAGAGAAAGGTTTGCAACAAAAAATCAAGTGACGAAAGATCATGCAATAATCAGTAACTAGACAGCACTGAACAAATTTGTAGCGAAATGTAGGTGGCTAATATTCTATGACGTGGTGTAACGATATATACTATATATTTGAGAGCATTTGTGAGTCTGTTTGTTCGAGAATGCCTCCTAAATGGTAAGAACTAAGCCACCAGATATGGTATACAGCTTCCCCTTATCCTAACTTACAGCAAGGTAAGGGTTTGGTTGTGCCAGTGCCTCCCCCTCCCCCGCTGCCTCGGGCTGCACAGCCACTGCTGTTGGGGAGCAGCCAGCAGCCGCCCCTTCCCACTGCACCCTTGACACCTCCTGCCCCCCCGCCCTCAAGGACCCAAGTAGTGCTGGGTAAAATCTTCTAGTTCTTAAAATATTTAAGATCTAGGTAAAGTGAAAAAAATATGCATAGGAATTTTGTCATGATCTGATTAGGCTCTTGCCTAAAATATGAGACTGGCAAAATATGAGACTGGCAAAAAAAAAAGCTCTTAAAAACCTAATGTTAATAGATATGTTCCCATTTATAGGAAAAAGGCATACAAATAATTTTTTAGAGGAATTACACTAGTATATGTCAGAACCAAAAGGTGAAATGGATTAGATGATGGCTTTAAACAAAAATGAAACTATCTTGTTTTAAATGTACTTGTACAACAAAATGCAAAAATTAACACAAATGATGAAAAATAATTTTCTAATAAATAGAAAAAAAAGTTGGTAAGGAAACATGTTGTTGATTTTTTTTTTTATATAAGGGAAGCTGTTCCTGACAATGTTTTAAGGAAAGTGACTCAGCCCAAAAAAGTAAGAAATTTTAGAATTTAGAAGGGGAAAAATCAATTTGTTACTTTGGCAAGTATCATAGTTGACCTAGATGTCTTTGTCTGGAGTTTAGGTGGAAAAGTCTGAATGTTCTTGTTTAAGAATGTTTATAAATCTTATAAATCTAGTAAATTTGTATAGCTTAAATGTACGTGACAGACGGAAGGCTTTTTAAAGAAATTATAGTGTGTATGAAAAATCCACAAATTACTTATAATTTTGATAATACATAAATGTTTTAAACATAAAGCACTGCAGTTAAATATGTTGATAGCGAATTATTAAAATTAAATGAGGATTCTTGCCATGACTCATAACAGCACCTTTAAACCTGTAACGATTTATTTTGTCAATGCTGGAGGCATTAAGGCTACATCTAAACTACACCCTTCTGTCGGCAGAGGGATGTAAATTAGATGTATCAAAAGTGCAAATATCCCACGCTTCATTTGCATAATGGTGGCCGCCGCTTTTTTCCGAAACGGGGCTTTTCGGGAAAAAAACCCAGCAGTTTAGATGGGGCATTTTCAACAGAAATGCCCCATTTTGAATGATTCTGTGGAAAATTTTGAAAGCATTTTGCGAGCATTTTGAAACAGGGCATTTCTGTCGAAAATGACCCGTCTAAACTGCTTTTTCGAAAAGCCCCGTTTCGGAAAAAAAGTGGCGGCCGCCATTATGCAAATGAAGCATGGGATATTTAAATCCCGGCTTCATTTGCACTTTCGATTCGTCTAATTTACATCCCTCTGCCGACAGAGGGGTGTAGTTTAGACGTAGCCTTTGTGTCTATTGTCAAAGCTTTCAATGGTTATAGTTTTTCCAGGTTTGGCTAACAGGCCATTTGGAGCCATTCGACTCTATTGGTGCAATGTGGATGGTGTGTATAGGCACTAAGCCCCATATGCCAAAAACTCCTTATCAAGTTGTTGATGGAAAAAACGTAGTGCAGCTGCTTCATAACCTGTTTTTAAGTGTCATTGACAAACTGCTAAACCCGATCTTGAATGGCTTGTGTTTGTGCAACTGTCATCCCTGAAATCTAAATTGTCTGTGTAACAGCTTTCTCATCATTTGGTTTTAAAAATACTCTTGTGATGCAGGCTTGTAAGCCAAATTTCAAACAATACAGATTAAGGGCTTTGTTACTTTTAGAGCTATGGCTCAATATGCCTTGGTTATTATCCCCAGCAAATAATGTTTGCCCTTCCCTTTAAATGACAACAACTATCACACCTTTAACTCCTGTGAGGTTAGTGCTATCACTCTTGCATGTTTTTTCTATGTGAGCCTTAGTTATACAGAAAACTTTTTGAGACCAAAATATATCTATGAAAGGGTCTTGTCCAATAACCTATTTTTCTTGGAGTCAAATTGGGGGAACTGCTGCCATTTGCAGTCTAGGAACATGGTTAAACTACATCATTGAACACAAAATGTTATTTGGGCAGGAGTATTCAAAACAGCAGTACATTGAAATCCAGTAACAGAAAAAGTTATGTTCAGCAAAATGCATTTGATGTGAAGCACTGAATAATAAACTCTAGTCTGAGTTTCCATACTTGATTATCAAAGTGTATTTTGAATGAATTCTGGGCAAAAGTAATATTCTTGGTGGATGTTTACCTTCTCATGAGTAAAACACCAACTTTAATCTATGTTCTAGGTTTTGCAGCTGCAAGTTCCCATACTTCTGGTAAAAGTAATGGCTTTACATCCAGTTTTATGTCTGCACATACAAGACTTAAGAACTTGTCCCCCACAAACAAAACATAGGTAGTTATTCAATTGAGTTCCATTATGCACTTAGCTCTCCACTGAAATATTCTGTAAACTTTACTCATGTGAGTGGCCCTTATTCACTGTGTGGTCCCAGATGAATTTAATAGAGCTACTTATATAATTTAAGATCGTTGGTGTAAGTGAATGCTACATACTGCCTACACAGCATTTTGTCATAGCGTTAAAGGCCAGAACTGATGCTAATCTGGCACTGTTGAGATTAAACAAAGCCACCATGTTTACTTCAGCTCTCTTCCAAAGATTTTAAAAAAGCTAATGGGAGAAGGGACCCTTAAAACTGTTGGGGAAAGTTGTTATTTTCAGTTTTTAAAGCCATTCTCAGCTACAAATTGAGAGTTTAAAATGTAATGGCTTGATGGTTTCATTTAAAGTAGACACAAGACTATCCTCTTCCCATTCCTTCCCGGACCAAGTAAATGTGCACACAAGTGAATAAAGTGTAACACTGGTGACAATATATTTAATCAGATCAAATTAACTTCTGTAGATTGAACCTCCCTGGTCTGACATCCTTGGGATCTGACCAGTCCTGGATGAGGGATTTTGCTGGACTAGGGGAGGTCCTTTGCTACCAGCACCCCCACCCTTAGCCCTGGACTGACCACTGGCTTCCTAGCTGGCTCCCCGCTACCAGTCCCACACTGCCTTGCCAGTCCCACTGCCCCCTTCCCTGCTATGCCGGGCAGCCCAGCTTCAGCCCAGCTCTCAGCCCTGCCAAGAAGCCCAACTGTGGCACGCTGGGCTTCCAGCCCCACTTGGCAGCCCAGCTGCAGGGAACTCAACCACCAGCCCTCCTGGAACAAAAAGTATGGGAGTCTTAAGCTTTAGTGAAACAGTCATCAGCTGTTCTAAAAACCAAAAGCTAAATGTGCTAAGAACACTTCAGCAAAAAATCTTGAGACTTCTAATATTTGCAGGTGTGTGCACTGGGCTGCACTGGATTTCATATCTGCCTCTGTGCCTTCTGTCTGGGCAGCTGTTAATTTAAGTTAGTTCTCACTGGTGAAACACTGTTCACATGCTGTTCCTCTCCAATCACATTTAATGGCATTTAGGGTTTGTTTATTGTGTAAGAGGGCTGGAATGCCTTGTTTCAGTACCTGTTTGCAGTGTTAGTTAGCTCAGCTTCTTGCTCTTTTGCCAAGCTGGCAGAGCATGGGGGTTGACTTCCTGTGCAGATGATGTAAAAGTGATTCTGTGATTCTTCCTCTGCAGCCATTGGGAGATAAAAGCCAGGACAGTGGGGATTGTAAAGAGGGAGCCAAATTATATGTATAATATTAAAGTGAGCGCATTTGTGGTTTTGCTGTTCTCCAGGGCTTTTCACAAGTAGAAAAACATGAATTAGCATTTTACATTTCCATATATTGACTGGCAAAATAGCCTGCTCTCAATTAAGACCTATAGCTTTTGGGATATATGCAACAATTTTATAAAATATTTACAGCAAGATTTGCATTTTATACAGTATTACAATTTTTCTTGTGTTTTAGCAGAAAGGGCTCAGGCCTAACAGAAGAAATGCATTCAGTGTATCAAGAAGAGAAATTTAAAAATGGGATTGCTAGCATTCAGCAGTAGAAATGTCCAGGGTTTATTATTTCCAGTAATTTTATGAGGATGATTTTGCCAACCAGCTATTTGTTATATCCTCTTTTAGGACCATGTTCCCTATGCAGATCTATTATTTTTCCTTTAAAGCTAGCTTTGGAAGAGACTGGTTTTAGCTTTGTGCTTGACAGATAAGCAGAACATTCTCCCCTTCCCCCCCAATGTAAATGTGTGCTGTAAAGAACATAGCTATTTCCTGGATAATTTGCAGTTGTATATTTTATGTTAATTTCACCGAAAATATTGCACCCCTGCCAGGTTTAGTAGAGGCTCACTGTGATATGAATAATTTCTAGCGAATCATTTTTTTCTTCATTTAAGATTTGGCACCTTTTAAAGATTTTAATAATAGCAACAAGAAGGAAGATTTAGAATAAGTGAAACATTAGAGCCAAAGAAACTCACGTTGAGCGCTAATGTAAAATAGCAAGAATAATTACATGGAAAACAGTTTCCACAGATGTTTTTCCTTGTAATGTAATAACTATTTACTAAACTGTTTATTTTAGGCCCTTGGTTTACAATAAAATATTTATACACGCTCTGCTGTAATAAAAATATTGACAAAATACTATGGAGATTTTAAAAGCACAATTAGTATTTTTCTGTCTATAAAATGAACACAACAAAAGTTGTATGTGCCATTTTTCATGCACAATATTTTGAGATGTTTGGGGGGTATTAATAAAGTAACTGTCACCAGCTGGAGTACTCACCTTGAACTATCAAATAAGAAATTGGTGTGTATAAAAATTGACACACAACATCCTGCAGCACATGAAGGCTAGCACTCTTAAGGACTGAGGAGAAGTATCTCTCTCTTCCTTTTAATAGAAAAACATAATCTTGCCCTTGGAGAATTAAATAACTCCCATAAAAGTAAAATCCATCTATATTACTAACAAAATTAAAGTTTAAGGTGATAAAACTATAAATATTGTTATTAATCTTTGTATATAAATGTGTATATGTAAAATACTCTAATACTATAAAGAATATTGGAGTTTTTAGATTTATTGCTTCATCTTGACTGCAACAGATTTATAACATGTTTAATTCAAAAGGTTATTAGCATGCATTTACTATGTGTATACAGTTATGTACAGTGACTATATATTTATGCATGATAATGTTAAAAAGCTCTATAGACCCTAATGGGCTTGTATACATAAATATATCGCATAAATGAATCACGCTTTCAGACTTCCATGATCTTGCCTGTTAAAATCTTTAACATGTTAATAATTCTTAGTGTGTAGCACTTTGCCTTCCTATTTCACCATGAAGAAAAATATTTTTTTCGTAGAAATATTTCCCCATCCTTTAATGGAGTATGTAACGCATATCATAAGACCAGTCACCCACTGTATATAAAAAGTAAACTTTTGGGAGGGCAAAAACAAGTCCAAAATGTCACCATCTCTTTGTGGAGTGAAGATGGGCTCCAAACAACCCTTTAGATCAGGGGTTCTTAACCTTTTTACCTTCACACCTCCCCTGAAAGTGAACTTCATGTTCACACCCCCCTAGGAGCCATTTTGTGCACAGCCTAGCCCCGCCCCCTCACCTGACAGGAAGCTAAGGGGCGTTGCTAGGACTGTAAGAACTCTGCCAGGGAGCTCAGTCAGGGCCCAGCCTCTGAGGGAGACAGAGGCCTGCCCAGAGCTCCTGGCTGATGAGGCTGAGATCTGGCCCAGGCCTCCCACAGCCACCTTCCCTCAGGCCAGCAAAGGGCTGCCTGGGCTGCCGAGGCCTGGCCAAGCCGGCCAGCAGGGCTACCCTCTGACCTGGAGGAACCCAAGGCTCTACTGGTGCCTGGTGATTCGGAGGACCGGCCTGAGCTGAAGGCCTGGCTCGAACCCCGAGGCCTGCCTGAACCCTGGGACCTGGCAAACCAGCTGGACGCAGCCGTCCGAGCTAATTCCCAAATCCGACGGCTGGTGGCGCTGTGGGGTGAGTGAACCCCGTTACAATGCCTAAAATGAATAATATGAGCTTTTTACTTTGAACCTGTTCCTAACAAATTTACGTAATATTTGAAGATGAAAGTCGGCAATGCTTGCATACTGTTATTGTAGTGTGTCGTCACATAAGCCTGATTGATTCACGCTGCTATTGTAGTGTGCCGATCTCTAGAAGTTAATAAGAAATTAGTGTTTATAATTTTAATTCATAATATTAATTATGAAGAAATCTAAACTTTAGAATTTTATCCAGTGAGAAGGCAATTGTGATAAATTTTCTGGGAGGCACCTCACACCTCCCCTGTATCCCCTTCACACCTCCCCTGGGGAGGCTCACCTCACTGGTTAAGAACCCCTGCTTTAGATCTAAACTGCAATGAATTTTGGAGAGAAATGGAATCCAAACTCAGGCTCTCATTTTGTTGTTGACTCTTAAAACAAATGTGAACACCACAATTTGGGAAACTGGAAAGGTTCAAAAACGGGAACCGAATCCAAATTTGGCAGCTCCATTTCTGTTTTCAAAAAGATGATTCCCATGAGTTTCAGGCTTAATATATAGATGAACTTTGTAATTGGAGAAGAAGTTATATGGATTGCAGCAGCCTTGGGAAATCATCTTTAAATTTTAAAATTTACTTGCTTAGCCCTTTATCTTTGGCCATTGTTGTTTATGAACAAACTAAAGATATTTTATTCTCCCAATTAAAAATTATTCATGCTGGGTGTATGAGCGAGTAGAATTTTGTGAGGTTGCGTTACAGTGTGTACAGTAAATAGCGTAGAGCAGAAAACTGCAAGCTTGAGAACCAAAACTGAACAAAAGAGGGAGCTAAGAAATCTAAAATGCTCATTTTAAAGACAGGATAATCATGGTTAACAGACGTTTCCAAATTATGTGTTTTGTTTTAAACATTTATTTCCGTGGCTGTTTTATATACAGACCCAAAGGTATGTGAGGAATGGGGAGTGTGTACAGGTGTATTGTGTCATGCATCCTATTTATAAAAACAGACATATTCTCCTGTTCTATCCTGTCCCTTCTCCCAAATATCTGTGCACTGTGGAATTTAATCAAAACTGCTTTGTAATAAGTGCATGTTATTATCATTAGAAAAGAAATACAGTAGTGCACTATTTTTAATAGAATAGAACAAACTTTAGTTTTTGGCTTTTACTGTTTTGCTACCTTCCTACTTGATAAATGTTGATATGCTGCAGAATGTTGTCGTGTTATGCAATTAAAAAAAAAAAGCAACCCCTTCTGAGTTTTTAGGTAGCAGAAGGGTCCAAAACTAGTGTTAAAGCAAACAAAGGAATTTGAGCTTAAAAATCAGTATTACTGTGCATACGCTAATTTTTTCCCTCAAGGATGGTTATCATGTAAACTGATGATTTTGTTATTAAATTATATTCTCAAGAGCATTGACATCCATAATTATCTAGGAAGCACTTTAATACCTATGCAATATTAGTTTGCTAGTTCAAGAAGTGAATGGTTATAAGTGTTGCAGTTTTGGTCAGAGTTCGTGATTGACCTCTTGTTGATTTCATTATGCTGGAAGTATTAGTCAATGATTACATGTTTCCTATGTGTAAATTAGTGTAAATGAAAATAAATTAGCCAGTTCTCTTCCCCAATATCTTTATAAAGGCCATTTACTGTTTATCGCGATAGAAGTCATGCTTGCCAGTGATTTTGAAAACTGGATATATATATGCCTCAGTTGCATGGGTGCCAGTCACCTATGAAATTGCTATCTAAGGATTTGTCTGCATGAAGAGTTATGCCTGATTACCTATTCCTGAATGACTCCATGCATGGACACTCTGACTCCAGAATGAATGCCTAGTTCCTCGTTAGTTTAATCCACTTTATAAAAACATTTAAGATAATTCAGAATTAGGTGCTCTCCTTCTAAAGTAAGAGCTTCCACACATGGAATTAATCAGGAATAGGTAACTCACTTTAAATTCAGAATCTATCTTGTCTTAGATTAATTTCACGGGGCAAGCCCTGAAATGTCATATTATAATATCTGTAGCTTCCTCTCACAAGTACAGGTCTAAATTCTTCTTAATAGATCTTGACTGATATTTTGTATTCCATCAGTGCATAGGATTTATCATTGACATAAGTGTGACTTTTGTGCTTGTGCATAAATCAGAAATGTGGAAGGTGGGATCCACCATGAAGATCTGAGAGGTGTTTAGAAACTTGCCACTTAAATCAGACACCTTTCAGTGTTGGTGAATGGAAAAATTGCACATAAGGACTATTGCATGAAAACATGTATAAAAGAGGACTTTGTAGAAGGAGTTGATGTTACTGAAGGATATGTGGTATGACTTATAAAGGAGACTTTTTTTTAACATTCTCATACAAAATTTACCAAGTATAATAACCATACTTATAAACATAATGAATTAACTGGCAAACAGCATTATTTTAATAAATTATTGGTTTTTAGTGCTTCTTACATATTATCAGAAAATTAGTTCAGAGAAAATGGACTTTGCCAAAGAAACGATTTCCAATTTTTTCTTTGAACTATACTTGTAGAATTTTTAAAGATTTATGTCTTTTAATGGTTCACATTTTCATTTTAGTTTTTCATTTGCTGCTCTGGATTTGTATTAATTTTACATGATTCACTGAAATTGATCCAGCCCTTTATAGATTTGCTATCATGAAATATTGTTTCAAAGATAAACATTGTTATTAAATGTTTAATCTTAAACACTTGTCCTATTTGGTAAAGAATTATCTTTGAGAACTAGATAAAAAGAGAAGTTGACTGCTGTGGATTTAAAGCAGCTGTAACTAGACAAGCCCAAGTTAGTTTACAAAGGTTGGCCTCTCAGTTTGCCATCACAGCAGCTGGACTTCATTAAGCTCTGATGTTAATTATTGGGAGACTGCTTATTTCATATGAGCGCAGAAACACTTGGGGTACCATACAGAAAGGAAAGGTCACCTTAAAATGGAATCTTATAGGAAAAAATAAAAATGTCCAGGGCTGCCACTGATTTCATAGCATTTCTTACTCCAAGCCGATTTCTGAAAATGAAAAGAGAATTCTGCAGCATGGCCATAAAGATTGTTTTAACTGCTTGGCTTTTTTTTATTATTATTATTAGGCTGAGGAGGGTGCAGGTATGATGCTAGATTAATCTGCCCGGGATTAATGGGAGTGGAAGACATTAATGTTGTGTTTCCTGTAATTTGTGTGTGTGAAAATTCCCTCTTTATCCTCTAGAGCTTTCAGGCCATGTAGAGTATAGCTTGAGGAGTTATTAATAACTACATATACTGTAAATAGATTTTATGGAGAAAGCCTGTTAAAAGAAAATGTTTAGAGGGTGAATGTCACAAAGAACAGCATGAAACACATGGCAGCTTAAAACAAGTATGTCTCTGAGCTGGTGACATTCACACAAAGTGGGCTAAAATCAGCTCTGATGAAATCAGGTGTAGTTATATCCAGCCCAGAGTCCTTTCAACCACTTGTATCAAAGCCAAGTTCAGTCCTGCGTACCTGGATAATTGTTAAACAAAAACAAGGTGGGGAACACTGAGGAAGGGGGAAAATGAGATTGGAGGAGAATTAGG
>CM064339.1:21029754-21284754 GCA_032595735.1 Pelochelys cantorii
GTAATTATCATGGAATCCTAGAACTGGAAAGGACCTCAGGAGGTTATCAAGTCCAGTCCCTGACCTTAGAGCAGGACCAAGTGTAATCCACACACCCAGTGTGGTTCATTGTCCCATGTTGTAGCACTTAGACCACTTAGAGCAAGAGATAAGAACAAGGGAGCTCTACAGCCTAAACTGAGAGCCAGCTGGCTTTATAGCTCAACTGGTCGAGGCTCACACACTAAACTCCAGAGGTCCTAGATTCAAATCTGTCTTGTGGTGGTTACAAGTGGGGGGCTTGCCTGAGTCTCTGAAGCTCAGGCAGTGCTTCCCTTAGCTAGGGGAAGTATGTAGCCGAGGCTACATTTATACTGTGTTTTTGCACAAAAACTCGTGGAGCATACACACTACAGGCGTGTTTTTGCACAAGAAAAAGTACAGTAGATCGTTAGAAGACAGGGCTTTTTATGCAAGAGTTATTCCTCTTTCTATGAGGAATAAGCCTTGCTGTGAATGGCCATCAAAGCTTTCTTGCGCAAGAGCGTCCATGGCAGTATGGACATTCTCTTGCGCAAAAGCACATGGTATTGTGGATGCGCTATTGCGCAAGAACTTGTTGCGCAACTTTTTGCGGAAGCCTGCAGTGTAGACGTAGCCCTAGTGTGGTTCACTGTCCCATGTAATGGCATTTAAATCACTTACAGCGAGAGATAAGAACAAGGGAGCTCTATAACCTAAGCCAGTGGTCTCCAACCTTTTTACACTCACAATCACATTTTAAATGTCAGGGCAAGCCAGAATCTATCCCATCTCTTCCCTGAGACCCCACCACTTTCTTGAGACCCCGCCCTCTCCAAACCTTTCCGTGGACTCCCCGTTGCTAATGGAAACTCACCATTAATTACATAATCACACCTAAGCCATTTTGCTAGTGCTGCAGCTGGGGAGAATGGTTTAATTTAAATTATTAAACAGACTAAGCGTTTTTACTTTCTCATGTTAGTTTATCAAACTTCATTTTAAATAAAGTAAAATAATAATTTATGTCCAACACAAAAGGTTTCAATGTTTTCTTTATTTATGGCAGGGGTGGGGAACCTTTTTTGGGTTGGGAGTAACTGACCCACAGAAAAATCAGATGGAGACCACACAAGTGAGAAGCAAAAAAACTCCTCCCCAAACCCCCAATCCTCACTGATGTGGCCCCCAACTGAGACACCTCACTCTTCTGGCGCTCCAGCCCCCCACGGGGTGAGAGGAAGGGACAGGGAGGACTGAAGTTCAGGGCTTCCCACAGGCCGGAGTTACTTTTCTGGGGTTCCAGAGTCAGTGGATTTTGTGGACCCCCTCAGGCTCTGGGGTGGGAACAAAATTGAGGGGCTCAGTGTGTGGGATAGAGCTGCTAGTGAGTGGGACAGAGACGCAGGATCTGGGTGGGAGGTGGGGTGCAGGATGGGGTGAGGAGGGCAGGGTCTGGAAGAGAGTTTGGCGGCAGGAGAGGTGTGGGGTGGGGGTACAAGAGGGAGTTTGGGGGTGGGAGGGGGCTGAGGAAGTAACACAGAATGCAGCCAAATAACTAGTTGGGGAGGGAGGCAAAGAAGGGGGGAGTAAAGGAAAGTGCAGCTTCTGCAAAGTAAGATTGTATCCCCCCCTCATATCTTCCCTCTGCTCCAGCCTCGCTCCCCTCAGCCCCATGATCCTCCCCAGCCTGATCCCCTGCATCGCCCCATGCCCCTCAGTGCAATCCCTACCCCCTCCCTCCTTCCTTCACATCCTCCTTTGCCCCCTCCCTGTCCTCAGGGGCAGGGCAGCAGGGCTGGAACTTGCACCCTCCCAGGAGTAATGCTGGGGCGCTAGCTTAACTAAGGTTGTTAAGTGAGATGCTGAATATGAATATTTGCATCAATGCTGTTTGTGTATAAATTGCATGTAAATTAACTTCATTAGCACTTTACTGCCTTGCAGGTGTTTAGCTTTTCTTAAAACTATTGCTGTGGGGCAAGCTGTAGACCTTCCTACCCTAAGCTCTAGAAGACCCAGGTTCAAATCCACCTGGTGGTGGTTACACAAGCACTATCTAAAATATTAGTTGTACATGTCAATATCATTTTCATTACTTTGCCAAATGTAAATTTTCAGATAATATTTTTGTGGAGGAAATTTCCTTGTTTTTAAAGAAGAAATACAAGAAGTTATGATAGTTTAAAATCAGGTTCACACAGGAAAACTTTGTACACTGTGATAAAAGTTTCTATAGCCTCAAACTCATGGAGGAAGTTTTATGTGCCAAATACCTACAATATTCTATTTTTCCATGCTAAATACCAATTTGCATGGAAAATATTATGCCAAATGTTCCCCTTCTATGCATTCTGAGGAAGAGCACTGATCTAAACAGCTATTTAAGGGTTGACACAGCTAAGTTGCTTGACAGAGTTACAGTGAGAAGAATAGTACACTTGAACTGCTTTAATCCAGCAACCCTGGGAAACAGAGTATGCCAGATTCCAGATTTTGCTGGGCAATGTAGGGTCTGGGCATGGGTGGTGGGTGTTTACTTACCACCCTGTTCCCAGGTACAATTTGACTTTGCGCTTCCTGCTGCTCCCAGGCACTGCCCTTGGCAGGGAAAAGCCTCAGGGAAAGCAGCTCCAGGCTCCAGTTGAGATTCAGCTGTACCTTTAACTTGTAAAATCAAGTTCACAGTTAAATAATGTTATAATTCAAATATTAATAAATACACATGTAGAACTCAGGGCTCAGACGGTCACATATTCAAAACAAAGCGCAACAGGAACACCTACAGAAATGCACCCACTCTCAGAATACCCACAAAACCCTGGATCTTTCTTGCAAAGGAACATTTGTATTTGTACACCAGTTAATTCCACATGCAAGCTGGCAATTATGCAAGAACCCCGTTTGTTCATGCAAATGAACATTGAACAAGAAATGGCACTTCTAAAACATTGGCCCATAAGACTTATTGGTAAAGGACAAGTAAGAAAGAATTAGGAAACATAAGGTATTTTATCATCTGTATGCTGATAGTGGACTTCAATCATAGTCTTTTATAGTAGCATGCATAGGTCTACTGAATTTAGCACTGCATATTGAGAGAACGACATGACTATTCCAACAGCCCTGAAATTTAAAAGAACAATCATATTGCCTATGGGGAAATGAGAGAAACACCATTTGTCAGTCTTTTTCTTGTTTTTTCATTGTTTAAGTTGAAACCAAAGTTTAATTTTGTCTCATTCAAATCTGGATAGACGGGGTGCCTTCATAAGTATCATAGAAGCAGCAGGAATTTAGATTTGTTTACTTGGAATTCAGTGGCAATAACAACAGCAGTTCAAGGCGGCCCCTTTGTGAAATAAAGCCTTTCCATAATCTCAAAGTACTCAATGCAGCGTTCCTGGCTCTTACAAATGTATTTCATTTCTGTTCCTGCTGCATTGTCTTCCCTTTTCTAATGTCAATGCATTATATTATTTATTTTCCCAGTCCCATTTGTGGTATCTTTTCCCTCTCTCTACTCAAATTCTACCACGTCATATTTAACAAAAAGAAAAGATCAAGAGTTAGGGCCATGCATTAGCAATCAAGTAGTTTGCCACATATTTTGGCTATTAATACTTTATGTAACTATTGTAAGGGGGAAAGGTATCATTGTCAAGGATCTCTGCCCTTCTGCAGGGAGCATGGAAGAGAAATACCACTACTGCTAAGACTGTATTTTTTATTCAGTGTCAGGATCTAATAGCCCCAGGCTGTTTGTAGTAGAGTGTGTTAGCCCTCCAAAGAGCGTGTTTGTAACTAGGGCTCAGGCCTTTCAGATGAAGCAGAGGGGGGTGAGGGGAGTTGTTTCCAAGGGGATCATGTGACCAAGGGGAGCTATGTAACTGTGGACACTGCTGGCTGGAGAAATTCTCCCTTAGATTTCCCCTATCCCAGTATTTCCCTGGGTATTTGTGAAGGACTAGCCATGGGCAGAACTTTCAGTTGTTCTCCATAGTTTCAGGCTCTCTTTAAAAAAAGAAAGAATATATCCCTAACAGTTATGGTTGTGAAGAAAACACTTCACAACCTGATAGGAGTTTAGCTGGTATAGGATACCTGCCTGAATTTGAAGAAAGCCTGAAACAGTAGTTCTGAGTTGTGAATTTTTTTGATCATTTCAGTGAGTTCTAACTCAGATGCTAATGAAGCTATCTTAAATGTTATATTGTTAGTTATTGTATAAATATTAACTGTTTAATTGCTTGTCAAAGCATATAAGAAAGGAGAGAAGGAAGAAGATATTATGAAGATCTTTGCCAGTGTTTCCCAAAATGTGTGTGAGAGTTGGAACGATGGAAGAATAGTCAGGAGAGAGATGCCATGAGATATGCATTAATTAGGATGAGAAGGTATTCAACAACACATAACAAGACCGCAGGGGGTATAGTTGGCTTCAATTCCTTGAAGAGTGGCTTAGCTTTCAGAAGTTTGGGGTATACCACTATGTACTGGGAAAAGGCTGCCCTTCTGTGTACTGGGAAAAGGCTGCCCTTTAAATGCCCTGCCTATGGGCCTCTGTTGGCCAGATGATGTAATTACCCTAAATACATTCTCTTAGGGTTGCCAGATGGTTTCAACAAAAATACTGGACACACTTGACATTACATCACAATCTACATTCCATCTTATTTAGAAAATACCGGAAATTTATATTTTCTCATTTATATTTTCTCAATTTGTTTCCCAAACAGAAAGCTCAAATACTGGACTGTCCGGTTCAAAACCGGACATCTGGCAACCCTACATTCACTGAAAGGACCAAGCCCCAATAATAAGTGAGTTAGTGACCTCATCTGCAGTCTGAGTGTTCCTACTTCCTCTTCTTCAATGCAGCACATTTCTGAAATCTCAGGGTTCCAGGAATTTGACTGTGAATTTTCACAGGTACAGTGCACACTGGAACATCAATACAGGGAAAGCCTATAAAGAAAAGGTGAGTGAAGAGTAGTGTCATAACATATAAGAATCACAGCCCTTCTTAAACAGAAGTCATCTTTTAAAAAAAGTTACAACTGAGCTTCTACATGGCTTAAATTCTAGCATTGTCTCCTTTTTTTTTAAATCAAGAGCTACACCTTGTCTAAAACTCGGTACAATGCAGCAACCACATTAATGAAAACAGGAACTTATAGTTAAATTCCTGATTTCCATACTCGGGTGCCTAGACATGTGACCAGATTTTCTAGAAGTTCTGAGCATCTAGAACAGTGATGGGCAATGTAGGCTAGCGAGTGGGCCGCATGAATGGCCCTCCTTCATCTCAGTGGGCCACAAGATTATTGTCACCAAGATGGTCTCCTGAAATAGGGCAGTTTTACTAACTGTGCTTGTGTACCTAGAATTTGCAGCATGTGTCGACTGCCAATTGAACGATAGCAGCGCTTTGATTAGATGCAGAGGGAGTACATGGCTCTCCCAGATAATGCTGTGTGCATGCGTCTCACTTCATCTGCCCTTGGTTTATGTGCATGTCACTGTAGGAATACCAGTAGGAAAAAAACTATGTGAACAGAAACGAGCAAAATCTGTCAACCCTGCATGCGGGCAATGGTAAACAAAATGTCTCACGGGCCACATATAGAACCCCACAATCTGCAGGTTGCTCACCACTGACCTAGAAGCTCCCTTTAATGCTCACTTTTGAGAGGCTAAATAATATACCTCAAATGGCCCTATCATTAGTCAAGACACAGCAAAACTGAGGCCTACTGCAACCACAGAAAAGTCTCAGTGGCAATTCTTTTCCCCCTCATTTGGCAGCAGATATTCATCAGACTGTTGTCTGATTGAACAGAACTAAGTGATATATTACGTTTTGTGTATGAAGTGAATCCAAAGAACATCTGTCCCTTCCAGGCTTTCTGGGCACCTTTGTAGTATTAAGCACAGAAACAGTTTGTCTCATCAACTTTTTGGGTGATTTTGAAGAACAGTATGAGAGCGCTGAATCATCCCACTTTTGCTGCTGATACTATAAAAGGTTCTTTTTTGATCTCCTTCACATTCAGGTGATGGAATGCCGAGATGAGCAAAATCAGTTGCAGTGGCAAAAAAGATGAACTGGTGCAGAAGGTCACAAAACACTATTAATTGTTCTATGTCATCCAAATCTTGAAGGATGATCCAAAAATACATACAAGAATTTTGGAATAATAGTCACAACACATCGCCACTAGCCAGAGGATGCTGCACAATACACATAAAGCAATTTAAACTTTAATGGGGAGTGGAATTATCTTTGCTTTAAGTGCGAGAGAGAGAGAGAGAGAGACATGCAGGCAGGCAGGTAGGCCCACTGTTGAGGAAATGTAAAAAAGTAAGCTTATGCCTAATGTCCTGGGAAAATAGTTGAATAATGCTTCAACCTTATGCAAAGATTGCTGCTTAAGGCTACCAAAGTCAATGAGATTAGGAGGGCTGACCATGTGGCGTTTCAAAACGGCAGTGCTGCATGGAGCCCACAGTTTGGCCCCAGGCACCATGCAGTGCTGCCACTTTGAAGCACCTCCTCCTCTTCCCCCTACTTGCTGCCTCTTTCTGATAGAGGCAGCAAGACGGGAGAAGCAACTAGTCAGCTATTGTGTTGACTATCCTATAAGCATTTGCTTATCGGATAGTCAACTAGTCATTCACATCCCTAATCCCGTCTCTTATGAAAAACTATTTGGGATGTTTTATATCTGCACTGGGAAGACAGGAACTCAGTTTTCCATATCCTGTTGAAAGACTCACAGCCTGATGTGCCAGTTTTTACACCACCAAAGGATAAAAGGCTGAGATTCTGCTGTGATCAGAATAAACAAGGTTCTTTAATTTCCGTTAAACAGTAGATGTCTCCCTTTGCCTGTATTTGATCTGTGTGTAAAATGGGCATTAGGCTACATGTCTACAGCCAGCAATAGTTCTCTTTTTTTCCAGCTAACATTCCCATCATGCCTTGTAGAAAAATCCACGGGGGAGGAAAGATAACACTGAGCAGAAATCCTGAGAATAGAGCCCCATGAAAGCAACAAATTATAAACTCTACTGAAGAGATTTTCTTCAGAAAGATCATAGGTCTCATGCTTTAGTCATGGCCTGTTCCTTTGCCAGCAGGTTTGGAGAGAGCGATCTGTGAGAGCTAAGTGATTTCTTTCAAGTAAGCTTCTCACGATGACTACAGAAAGCTAAAGGATTACAGTGCACAAACAATGGGAGAAAAGCCGCTTCAAATAATTCATCCAGACAATAGAGTGCCGTTATGGTAGCCATGCAAAATATGGAAGAGGATTTAAATGAAACGAGTGATATTTGTACACCTCTGAGGGCTCACGTGTGACAAATTTGGCAGCACTAATGTTTATAGCGCTTGTTGCTCCACCCCTTAAACAATGAGGCTAAACCCCATATGTACAGGAGTTGGTCGTGCACAAGCGTTTTTGCTAATCACGTTGCATGCAAAAGCAGCAAGACAAAGGGAACTAGTAATGCTTATACTAGCACTGGGGAAATAATTAAGCATGAATGAAATATTGTATGTGGATTTTAAATAAATGTGAAGCGCTCTTGGAAACAATTGTGTTGTTTTCAGTTGTGCTGGGTTTTTCCCCGTGTTTCACAAAATAATTTGCATTTCATTTAAATAAGGAACATACATTATTGAATACTTTCTATTTTATTTACATAGAACAAAACACTCATTTCCATTACTGTTTAGATAACCTGGCATCTACAGAGCTTTTTGAAGGCCAAGTTTTCTCCCTCCCCAAATTACAACAGGCACCATGATGAGTATGGGGCACAGACAGACAGACAGAAATCCACCATAGGCCCTGCTGTACAGTGGGCCAACATATTTCAGCAGACATAACAAAGACATGGAACCAGATCATTGAGTCCCTCCATACTCTGCTTTGTGCCCATGCATTGCTTGCAGTTGGTGTTGCTTGGTCCATTGCGTAAACTAGCACAGCCTTATGCTGGCTGGAGGGTAGCATGGTTTGGTTGTACCCCCCTCTTTTCCCCAGCTACATAGGCCCGAACCAGAACTGGAGGCAAAAGGCAGTGTCGTAGGCAGTTATCTGCCGAGGCAGCTATTATTTGGAGAAGTGTACGGGCCCTTACATCACTGAAGTGAACCAAATGGCCCAGATCAGGGTCAGTCTGTCCAGTTTTCATTAGAGCAGGTAAGCACACTGTGACTTTAATTCAGCGTTACTGTGTAGAAGTAACTTTTGGAAGGTCAGACTGGAACCTACAATTAAGACAGCGGAGGTGTAATCAAGAAGGTCCGCCTTCCCCATTCTGAGGCTTGTCCCGGGCTACTTAAACATAAAGTTCCACGAGAACAGATAGGGAATTAGAAGCCATATAGAGTACTGTAGGGTCTCTCAGGTTCAGAGGATTCACGTGAACAGGCCCAGAGACTTCATTTGTGGACTTTAAGTTTAGGCGTTCTGAACCAGGGTCCTGAAGTAAGGGACTTTCAAACTTTTGTTACACATTTTCCTTCCCTGACTCTGCGTGAAAAGGAGCAATACATGCCTTTTAGAATTACCTTCTGGGATCTCCCTTTGTGGGAGTCTATATATGTCTGACTTCTCATCCTCTCTGACAACAAATAATAGATGATCTTTGGATCCTAAACATTCTCTCATTCCTCAACATGTGTGCCCACCCTGCTCTATTGCCCACGTGTATTAGTGATTCAAATTCACCTCTTGGGAAAGGCTCTTCATCTTCTCTCATCTTGACTGTTTTTAGCTTCCCTTTGTGACCTTCTCAACCTCATCTTTTCCATCCACAAACACTCCACCAGCTCCCCATGTGTATAAAACCCTGCATGGATTTGTTTCAAATAATCTCACAAGCCTTGTCTGTCTACTTCCTTCCCTGTTCCCATTGCTCTTACCTACCCTCTGTCCTTTCTCACCTCCTTGCCTTTCTTCAAGAACAATGCTGAGCAATGACAATTCAACAATTCTTCATAAGCAGTAAATTCACACAACTTAACCCCCCCCCCAAAAAAATTATTCTGATCCTGCCAAAGGTGAGTTCAATAGTACTTAAAACTTAAACATGTGTCATATCCCTTTGCAGGATCCGATAGCTGTCTAAATCCATGTTTAGGTTCCAAAGCACCTCTGAAAACCAGGCAATCTATTGAGGTACAAAAAGAGGAGTTACACTGCCTAACTTCAGTTTAATATTTTATCTGAAATGCACTATAAGACAACAGAAATATATTATAATCTTTCTGGCTTCTGCCCCATGCAGAATCTTAAGTATTGGCCTCCTTCAAAATATAAGTATCTCACTTTCTCCTGATCCTCTCTGTCCTAAGACTGAAACAAGGATCATCTTTCTCTTGTCACACAGCACTTGTGTGCTTTTCTCTGGGCTCTGTTATCAGAATATGCCCAACATTTCAGATTTCACTTCAGAAAAGAAGATGAAATCATTAACCAGATGCTCTATTTACAGAAGAGTACACTGTAGTTCTATAGTTTTCTAAATATAATCTTTTATTTTGCCTTCCTAGAAAAAGAAGAATTCAAACATCTTTCCACAGTCATAGCTGAAGGAATCCCCTTATGTGACATAAGTCTTTCAGTGGGGTTGTATGCGTTATTTCACCACAGATCAAGCTGAAATGATTGGGTCTACTTCATGATTGTTAGAGATCACTAGGGTGTGCTATAGATCATGAAATTTCAGTTGCTGATCAGTTGTTGAAATTTCACTTGTTGATCACAGGCACTCTAGCTGCTATACTAAATATTTTAAATTAATTTCAAACATGAAAGCATGCACACCAAGCCAAGTACACATTTAAAACAACATTTAAAGCACTGTAGAGAGGTAATAAAATAAAACTTGTTTAACTATTTAAAACTTTTTGCCACATACGCTTGGAGAAACACAGCCATGTGGCTATAAAGTATTAGTGAAAGCTAGACAGATAAACAATAAATGTAAGATGCCTAAAAATAAAAAAACCCTAAAAGCAGAGATCTAAATAGTGACTGAAAGATTGCAAAAGAATATGTCGAAGTCAGAAGCATAAACAATAAGGGGCTTATTGTAGAAAACTTACTTTGGTTTGCAGTCATATGGAGATTGACATCCAATAGGATTATTTACCTGAGAAAATGCTTGTACATTCATGCTCTCAATAGTAATCTATACAAGTGGTTCCCAACCTGTGGTCCGTGATGGTACTGTAGGGGGTCAGCAGAAAGTTGGGAGCTGAGAAACTCCGTGCTGGCAGCCAACAAGTCCTGCAGCTCGGGAAGCAGCATGGGCTGATGGACGTCCAGTCTGCAGACACAGATATATTTTTTGGGGTGCCCATAAGATTTTAATGGATTGAAAAGGGGTCTGTATGCTCGAAAAGGTTGGGAGCCACTGATCTATACTATTATATAAGGAGAGGTGTCCGTCATGCTGTCTGTCACAGAACATTTTAGAAGACTTGAGAAGTTTCTAGAGACAGGCAGGCCCCCAGCCTCACCTCCAGCCCTGCCCCTCCGCTGAGGCCCTGCCCCCACCACGGGGAGGGGAGGAGGAGGAACAGTGCGCCAAGCATGCATGTGCCCTCCCCACCCTGGGGAGGGAAAGAGCGCATGTGCACATGCCCCAGCATGCCTGGAGCAACAGGGGAGGAAGAGGACGCACAGCCCCAGGAGCAGCAGAGAGGGAGGAGGCCACATGTGCACCCCTCCCACCACCACCACGGAGAGGGGAAGAGTGCTCGCATGTGCACTCCAGTATCCCCAGAGCAGCGGGGAGGGAAAGGACGCATGGCCCCAACCCCACCCCCCACCCCTGGGAGCAGCGGGGAGGGAAGAGGCTGCACATCCCTCCAGGGAGCAGCAGAGAGGGAGGGGGTCCCACGGTGTGAGCTGGCCCAAGCCACCTTGGCCCCCGGAGCAGCAGGGAGGGAGGAGGCCACATGGCTCCAGCCTCCCCGGCCCCAGAGCAGTGGGATGGGAGGCAGCCGTGTGGCCTGAGCTGGCCCAAGCCTCCATGCCCCTGGGAACAGTGAGGAGGGAGGAAGCCACGTGTATGTCTACTGTCACAATGGGGCGGATAATGCTAGTTATAAATAGCATGTTTATATATATGTTATAAATAACATAATTAATAAGTAGATCTGGATGACAGAGCTGCTCTTACTTCCATTGAAATTAATGGGAAAACTAATGACTGAAGTGGCAGTAGAATCAGGTCCATCATGGGGGACTATGTAGCTGAAGGTCAGTAATGGGATAGGGAACCCACTAACACTTGGATCCTGATTCAGCAAGCACGAGCATAAGTGCTTTGCTGAATTGGGGCCCCAGGTATAAATTCAAATCCAGGCTACAGTATTCTGATAGCAAAAGACATGCATTGCAGTCTGATGGGCAGGGGGTGGGGTGGGTGTAGTGGCCTATGTCAGATGAGTTTAGTGGCCTCAGTCCAGTTCCCAGTGCACAATTATTATTTATATTGTTGTAACACTCAACGCCCCAGTTGTCATGGAAAAGTGACCTGTTGTGCTAGGTGCTGTACAAACACAGAGCAAATCGAAGGTCCCTGCCTCAATGTGCACATCACAAACCCCATCTCCCTCTTTAGCACCCTTGCAAGTAATCCCAAGAGAGGGCCAAACACTGAACATACATCGAGTCTAAACTAGTTTCTCCCCTGTTGCGTTGCTCCCCCACGTCACAATTGAAAGACAGTTGGTGGAGTTGCGGGGGGAGGCTTGTGCTGTCACTCTCCGAGCTGGTTCTGTTACAAAAAGCCTTTAGTCTCAGTTCAGCAGCTCTCAAGAGTGTTAGCTTTAGCCCAAATGTAAAAAAAAATAAAAAAATACAGATCTCCCTGAAAGAGTGCATTACCCAAGTTTGTGGGAATGGCTAGATTGGTGACATTCCTCCCTCCCCCAATACTGTAAAAATGATTTTTGCTGTGACAGTTCAGTGTAAGAGTGTGATTCAGTGTGTGATCCATCAGAGGGAATTCAGCTGAAACAAGGTTTAGGGACAGATCCTCAGCTGACTTAAACTAGCATAGCTCTGTTGACTTCAATGAAGCTACACTCATTTACACCACTGAGGATCTGTGTCTTAAAGTTTTGGCTGGATGCTTTACCCCATGGGCTTTTTCCCCCTGCTGGCCACATTAAGCATTAATTATTCTTCCCTATCTATTGTGGTTAAACCATATGGTGACAAGTACTGCTAGTCAGTGGTGGAACAAAAAGGGACAGTTGGCAACCTCTAGTCTATTTAGACTGGAAAGAGATAACAACAACAAAAGATCCATTTGAACTGAGATCTGAAAAAAGAATGATCTTGATGGATAAGGGCTGTGTAGCATGTGATATATTCTCTCTCACTGATTAGTAGCCCTTGCCAGGATGTAGTGAAGACCAAGACTGCCAGAGGATGTAGTGAAGACCAGGTCTTTAACGGCATTCAAAAAAGAACTAGATAAATACATGGAAGTAAGGTTCATCAATACTTATCAGACAAAATGGGTAGGAATGGTGTCCCTAGCCTCTGTTTATCAGAGGCTGGAAATGGGTGACAGGAGGGTAAATGACTATACAGGATATAAGGCAAAGGGTTCCATTTACTTGTGTGGTAATAGCTGAATTAAGCTGTGGTTGTTGGGAAGCCTCTGCTTCTGTTATTATCTGATGGCTCCTCTGTCTCTGTCCTCTAGCTATGCTCTGTATCATTTTGTATAAATTATACCTCTTCAAAACCCTTCCTTTTCCTCAGATGCCTCCTCTCCTCAGGGAGGAGATGATTGTTGATTACCTGTTCTATTCCCTCCCTCTGGGCATCTGTCATTGGCTACTGTTGGAAGACAGAATACTGAGTTAGATGAATCTTTGGTCTGACCCAATATGGCCATTCTTATGTTCTTATCTCTAATTATTATATGCATCTTCCCATCCCATGCCCAGGACATTTTCGCCTTGGATCATAAAACAGTATGTCTTTTTCAACTGCATGAAAGACAGTGCCAAGCTGGCAGAAGGAGGTAATATTTTGAAATGGACATTGTAAAATCCCAAACTTTTTTCTTTATGAAAGCACTTTCTTTTACGTTTAAGACCTGCAGTTCACCATGAACAAACAAACAAACAAAAGAATAACAACAATGTTCCAGCATCTTTCCACTGCATAACTGAAGAAAAAGAGGTACCTGGAATTTCACCTCTACATCTGGTAGCATGGACAGTATAAGGCTCTATCCACAGATAATTTATTTACATTAATTTATTTATTTGGTTGGTTGGTCCAGATCTCCATGACACTGCTAATTACAAAATCTAAGTCTTGCAAATCCTTGTACATTATATACGTGTGGAGTTCCGCTAAAGTCAATGGGAGTTCTCGCATGCATGCATCCAGGATATTTATAAGATTTGCAGGGTAAGTGTTTACATAGTCACCACTGAATATACACTGGGAAGGACTCCCACTGAGAAAGGGCTTGTATGTGAATTAGGCTGCAAGTAGGCTTCCATTTCTTGCTGATTTTTGTTGCCCTAGTTCTGTTAATTTTTACAATTTGATTTTTAAGATGTTTCCTTTCAAACTCTCTGACTGGGAACTAAAAATAATTCTATAAAGCCTAAAAATAAACACGGAACTGCTAAAAAATTCAGCATTTCACTTCTAGACGTCCACCAGCTGGGCCTGTCTGCTTTTGATTTGATACAATTTATAAAAGTGAACAAGTTTACATGAGGAAGACGAACAGATTCCTTTGTATATTCATTCTGCCAAAATATTGCACTTATGACAGGAAGACATTTATTTTTGTTCACTTCTTTCTCTATATTCCTTTAACACTGTCAAGGGGTTACATTAGTCTTTCTTCTGGAAAGGTACATCCAAACACATACTCTTTTGCAGTCATATTCCCTTCAGGATTTGCTCATCATATTTATTAAGATACTTAATTCTCAAGGATCTATCGTAGATACAATGAAGACCCCCTGAACACCAGTTAAGAATAAACCTGTAATGAGAACAAATTACACACATATACCAATTTCTACAAGTCCTACATGGAGTGTGACCTTTTTACATAAACATCTGCTGCATAAATAAATCGTATCTATTAATAAGAACCCCCCCACTTCAAACAATGAAAGTATAACAGTTATCAGATTAGTTAAAAGAATCAACCTATTAAATAAATACATTTGCTCTACACCAATTTATGTCACTGCTGTACTTAAGGCAAAACCTTTTAAAGGAATAGATTTACTGTGCATACATATCTCCACTGGGTAGGTGTAATTATGCAAAGGAAAGGCATTACTTTTTTAAAGTGGATGAATGGATGATACTTTTGATTTACTACAAGAAACAGAAAAATGGTAATGGCATGAAATAAGCATTTGCAAAACTGTTTTGGCAGACAGAAAATGTTTGATTTACCTAGGGCATCCATCAGGTTCTGTATTTTAGATCAAAGTAGATAAATGGCAAAGCAAATGGATATTTGGAAAAAAATCTACTGCTTTTCTGTCAAATTGGCAAGGAAGTTAAATGTTTGGAGGTGAAAAAAAGGCTCTCACATGTACAGGAGAAAGTCATAATTCATTGCTAATTTAACAAATGTGGAAGTTGCATATTTACCTGGAAAGGTGAGAATTTCATGAAAGGAAAGACAACACAAGGCCACATTTGTCATTGACAGCCTGATCCTGAGAAGAGATTTTAATGAGGATTGAAGCGCTCAGCATTTCCACAGCTTAAACCCACAAAAGGAAAATATATTTTACCTCCTTCCTTTGGCTTCAGTTTGGTTCACAATCATTTTCTTTCCTGTTACATTCAGTTCTGGCTTGAACGTGTATGAGCCTATGAAAGATGTTCCCATTCAGGGGAGAGGAGTCCCTTCCCTGAAAGGGAAATCTGTGCTTCCCTTACTAGTAGTATTTGTTTTTAATTAGACGAAGGGAAAAATTCACCACTGGTCTGAGGGGTTACCTTGCCTTTATTTTCTCAACTGTACAAAAACAAAGGTCTCTCAAGATTTTATATATATATGAATACAAGAATGGCCATGCTGAGTCTGATCAACGGTCTATCTAGCCCAGTATCCTGTTTTTCAACAGGGGCCAATGACAGGTGCTTCAAAGGGAATGTTTTTGTAGCCTCAACTCTCTCTGAGCATTCACAATCACAGTACTGGTCAGCTGGTCAGCAGAAAATTCTGACTGCTGTGCTCTTATTGTTCAGGCATGCATGGCGTTTCTATCCAGAGAGAGTCTATGGCACAGTTTGATTCATTTAAGATTTTTACTATACTTGACTTTATGTTTTTAACACAGAATGCTACTCCCTCAACAGCACAGTCTCCTCAATCATTCCTATATATTTTGTACCCCAGTACTTAGATGTGGGAACTAACAGTGTGTGGGGGGGATAATATAGCATCTCTACTCTAAAAAGTGTGCCAGCACCACTGCCCTGGTATGACAATGTCCCATTGATTATCATCAATCTACTAAGTTTCTGTGATGCCTGTAAATGTTCTCATTCAATATCTGGAACTCACATTCACCCATCTTAGTATTTAGACTTCTAGCATTTGTATATGAGCACTTAGAAAGTTTATCAATATTTAATCTGCCTTCATGTGACACAATTGAATGGAACTCTTTTTTGTTTGTTTGACTGTTTCTTTTCAGCTCCTATCTGTACGTTATCAACTTCTATCCTATCCTACCCTTCTTAGGATATAGAGTATTCCCTTTAGCAAATCTTCAGGGATGTCTCCGTCTGAACCCTGTGCTCCTCAGCATCCAGGGGCTTTCCCCCAGAAAGGTTCAGATGTTATGGGGAAAACTGATACATAGGAGGATGCAGCCCTGCAAGACTGTTCCACCTTTTTCCTGAAGCAAAGCTGAACTCCTGTGCTGGGGCTCACTGGAAAATAGATTCTTCGATGCTTCTCTGAGGAGGCCAGGTGGCAGAACCAAGAACTAGCTGCTCTCAGTGGCAGAATTCCCCAGGAAGTGCCACAGTGCACAGAAGAGCATGCCTGCTGTTACACCACTTATGCAGGCAACCCCGACCCACTCCTTCATCAGAGAAAGGAGAAGGGCCTGGGATTAGGGACCCACTATTCTTCTAGCACTCTTTGAAATGTCTTGCATCCCCAGAGAGCAGTGGGGGGAAATCTCTTGTGCTCTCCCTAATCCATCTGGCCCCTTTGCACTGTTTTTAGGCAAAAAGGATCTGAAAAGTAGCTGGATCTCACTAGCTAGAGAGAGGACATACAAGGCATATCAGGGCCAAGAAAGCACATGCCACAGCTCTCCTCTGTGACTGCAGTCCCCTGTTGGTGGACAATCTCTAAGTGTGATGTTACAACCAGCATGCAGTAGAGCAGCCTTATATGCCGGGGTCAGCCCTGGCACAGAATTAGTTCCAGAATCAAGGAGTCACATCTAATTCCTTTGAACTGCTTTGCCTCCTTTTGGCTGTGCACCATATCTTCTGAAGTCTGAAAAATTTGGGATCAAGCCTTGTTTGCAGGAAGAATCATAATAGGTACCAATGTAACTCTGATCCTAAGTATAAAATGAATGCTGAAACAGTAATCTGGGTAGTAAGGCTAGATTGTATTTCTCCTCCTATTATAAACCCACATTGTATGTGTAAATTAAAACCAGTCCCTGGAGGTGTCCAGTTTCTGTGATAAAATTTAGTGAGAGGGGCACAAGTTATTGGGCAGAGATTGATATGCTTGCTTGTTGTCCTTGATTGGCAACAATGTATACATTTTCTCCTGAACTATAAGAAGCACCTTTGTGATTTGGGAGCATGAAGAAATTCTGTACATGGCAGATTTATATAGCAGGAATACACTAATATCCTTTGACCCGCTTAAGAATAAATACAACCTACCAAATTGTCATTTTTATGGGTATTTACAGCGGAAACACTTTGTAAACCTAAGAACTAATATTCCCCAAAGGAAATCTGTACTTTCAAATCTTGATAAATTATTGAAAATACAAGCTACTACTAACCCTCCAATCTCTCTCTTCTATATTTCCTGGGTTTAGTTACATAGGAATGGTTATAGTGATTGGACTGTTGGTCTATTTAATCAGGTATCCTGTCCCAGCCATAGCTAGTGTTTGACACTTCAGACGAGGGTGAATACTATAGTGCAAACAGCTACTAGATCAATGCTGTACAGAAAAGAATTCTCTCCTGAACTCTGCAGGTGACCAGCATCTGTCTTAAATTCCTCACATCATTGTCCTAATTCACATGTTGCTACTGTAGAAATGTCACTAATAGAATTCTCAAGGACTGTTTTGGAATTCTACTGCAGCATTTGCACTAGTGAATTACACAGGCAGACTATGGTATCTACAAGAGTTTGTATTTGTGGGTTCTTAACTTAATGCCCTTTACAGATCAAATGGCCCAAGGTTTCTCCACTTGACTACTACATCTCAGTTCCACACTGTCCCACCCACCTGCATACCATATATCACACTGAAGCAAAACTCAGATTTAATCCTTAGATCTCTGTCAAATAGTTATCTATGAGATAGTGTTTGCCTCCTTATCTACCTGGAATTTCCTTACACAAGGTATAAATATGTTCCTCCTACAAGCTGAAAGGGTGGCCATATACCTACACTATTTGGTATGCTACTAGAGGCTACCAAAAAAGGTTACCATGCCTATCTCAAATCTCACAGGGATGCAGTCGGAATGAATTAATTGTTGTTTGTTATGCACTAGATTAAGATGCTAAATATTATGCCCCGCAATTCTGTACAAACCTGTTATCTCACTATTCACTGTAAGCAAATGGGACAGAGGATGCACACACTAATTTTAAATGTTCCACAATTGTTATGATGAGACTGTAAACAATGGGCCAAATAGGGTAGCCTCCATTTACACAAGGTCTGAATCTGGTGTACTGAGTATGCTAAAGAAGGGGATTTGGCACCCCTCTGACATTTCCTCAGTCTAACATTTGGCATGTGCCCCTGATTTTGTTTTTGCAAGGTTGGATGCTGGTTTCAAAAACAATGAAATCCTTTCATCAGAACCCATCATTTGGAGCATGAACACATGATAATCTAGCATCCCAATCAAGTGAATGGAATCTCTGTCCCATTCATTTCAATGAGAGTTTTGTCTTTGGGGGGAAAAAAACCCTATGAAATGCAATGGTTTACTACCCATATGCTTGATTTGTGGAGCTATGAATTTTTTCCACGGAATTTGTGGGGGAAGAAAAGAAAAGGTTAAGTGGAGAAGAATGGAGAGTCGTCTCAGAATAAGCAGCGAAGTTGATGTCTTGAACGCAAAACCAAGTTGGAATAAAATTAGTAAGTTTTTAATCAAATCAAAACGATTTCCCTCATAGAACTCTACCCACCTAGACAGGTGCCACAAAGAGTGCCTCACACTCCCCACAGCTTTACTAGCACTTCTGCAGTTTCAAATTGTTGCAAATAAACTGAGCTTGGGTCGCCAAAGGTAAAATGTTATCAAATTTATATTAAGGAATATGTGTTTTCAATTAGCTGCATGTTCAAAAGAGGAAAAGTTTTTGTCCTTTAGGCTATTTCCAGAGGTATCCTGGAAGAACTCCGCTGCATCCAGGGGAATGCATCTGCTCTTCCGCTTTTTTTTTTCTGGAAGAGCAGACGCACTCTTTTGGAAGCCCTGTCTTTCTCATTCCATGAGGAAGAAAGGCTCTTCCAAAAAAAAAGGTTTTTCCAAAATTTGGCCCAATGTAGATGAAAAAGACTCTTCTGAAAAAACTATCGGAAAAAGGTACACAAATTGTGGGGCGCAATTTGCGTACCTTTTTCTGAGAAAACACTGTCGTCTAGACATAGCCTAACTCTCTAACATTTTGCTGCAGACCCTCTGCTCTCTTCTCTGTTTTCTGTATCTAAGGGCTTGTCTATACTAGTAAGTTACACACTGAGTTACTAACTTTCTAGCTCTGGAGTGCAAGCAAGTTACAGTGCTGTAAAGTGTAAATAAGTTCTCAGTGCGGGGAGCCGTGCTCTCAGGGCAGTTAGCTACTCCCTGGCAGAGGAGGGTTACCTAGAGCACTAAGCAAACCCAGAGCTCTTGCTGTGAGCACGCTGCTGCGTTAAAGCACCGCCGTGGCAGCACTTTAAACTTGAATGTATAGATAAAACCTGATGCAGATTGTATATAGGATGAAAGCACCAGCAACTGTTCACTCAGTGTAAGTAAAGCAAAGGGGAGGAAGGGAATCAACTATAATGAGGGTTGGGATATTTCAATGACTCAAAGGCATCCATTTAAAGTAGTATGTAGAGAAGAAGAGAAACCTTGCCAGCTGAAAAATAATTTGAGATAAGTATTTAATAGCCCTGTCTGGGCTAGAATAAGTGAGTGTCTGAAAGTTTCTTGTTGAGAGAAGAAGTCAGGAATACGAATAGGGTGAAGTGAAAATGTTTTCAAGTTTGCATTGACTAAGCATAGATTTATCAATAGAGGGTTCTGAACTATTTATTCATCATGTTGGAGGGACATGACGTAGGTGGCTAGATTCAATAAGTGTCTCTTTTTTAATTAACTTTTTTGGTAAATTCGTTTTCCCCCCAGAGTAAACATGTCAAAGGGTCAAATCAAAGCTCTCATTGGGAGCGAGAAAAAGGCTCAGATTGGAAAAGACACAGGAAAATTCCATAAGATTAAATGTGCAGAATTTCATGTGAGATACTAGGTAGATCCAGGATAGCCATAATGAGGGGAGACCCCTTCTCCCATACACATCTGCAGAGACTAGAGCTGTTTGCAGTAACAAGTGTTTGTAGACATAGCTCCAGTGGGTCTACTTCCCCCAGGCACAATGGCTGCTGTAGATGCAAGGCAGCTTTGTGGTATGTTTCCCTGCAGCGATTCAGTAACACACATGGAGGAGATCTGGAGAAACAACACTTCAAACCAGATTTTTGCACTAGGCTCTGCAGGGGACAATGCTTCGTATCATGGGTAGTCCTCTGCTCTATTCCCCAACCCCAGAGGAGAAGAATCAATGTCATATAGACATGAAAGACCTAGCCACAAGAGGACATCCCAGTCCAATGATTTGTCCTTTTCAAATAACTGGCAACAGTCTAAGAAATGTATGTGCACCATCATTTGGAGTGCAAGGAAACAATTCAGATGGGAGCCAGTTCAGGTGCAAGAACATTTGAGCTACTGTAGTGGGTCAGACCATAGTGCATTTTGACTGAAAACTTGTCCTCAATGGTGGGAGTATACAATACAGGGAAATTACGGAGTGATACACCTACCACGTCCAGCTTCTGGTAGTCAGAGGAATAATGTCACCCCAAGCCTGGAGATGCATCCCTGACCATCTTGGCTACTGGTCAGGGATGCATCTGGGTCACTTCCCCATGCCCTCAGCAGCCATCACTGCTCTCCATTGTGAAAAATGACCATTTATTCCTACCCTTTGTTTCCTATCTTTTAACCAGTTAGTGATCCCTGAGAGGATCTTTCCTCTTATCCCTTGACTATTTATTTGGCTTAAGAGTATTTGGTGATGGATTTGTCAAGGCCTTCTGAAAGTCTAAGGACACCGCATCAATTGGATCATCCTTGTTCATAGGGTTGTTGACACTCTCAAAGAATTCTAATAGATTGGCGAGTCATGATTTGCATTTATAAAAGCCATGTTGACTCTTCTCCATGTTTATCTGTGTGTTTGAGAAGTTTATTCTTTACTACAGTTTCAGTCAGTTTGCCTGGTACTAAAGTTTGGTTCATTGACCAATAATTGCCAGCATTTCCACTAGACCCTTTATTCAAATCAACGTTATATTATCTACCATCCAGTTATCTGGTGCAAGAGGCCGATTTCAGAGATAGGTTATGTACAACAGTTACTCGTTTGACAATTTCATATTTGATTTCCTGCATAACTTCTGGGTATCCTGGGTGAATACCATCTGGTCCTGGTGATTTAGTACTGTTTTTGTTTATCTGTTTGTTTTAAAACCTCTGCTCTTAACATGTCATCTTTGTTATCTGTGGACCCAATTTGTCAGGCTTACTGCTTCTGATGTACTTTAAAAGAATGCTAGTGTTTGTGTTTTTTGCAAGTTGCTTCTCAAATTCTTTCTTGGATTCCTTATTATATATTTACATTGTACTCTATTTTCCCCATTAGGTTTACATTTCCACATTTAAAGGATGCCTTTATGGTTCTGATGGCCTCTATTACTCTGCTGTTTAGTACCATTCTTTTGGTATTCTGTCTTCTTTTTACTATTTGGAATATACATTATGGCTACATCTACACTGGTGCGTTCTCACACAAAAACTCTTTTGCGGAAGAGTTCTTGTGCAAAAACTCTTCCAGAAGTGAGCGTCTACACTGGCATGTGCTTTTGCGCAAGAGATGTGCTTTTGTGCAAGAGCATCCATGCCAGTGTAGAAGCTCTCTTGCGCAAGAAAGCTCTGATGGCCATTTTAACCATGGGGCTTTCTTGCGCAAGAAATTCATGTTGCCTGTCTATACTGCCCTCTTCTGGAAGAGCTCTTGCACAAGAGGGCTTATTCCGGAGCGGGAGCGTCAGAGTTCTCGCGCAAGAAGCCCTGATTTTATACATTAGAATGTCAGTTTACTTGCACAAGAACACGCAGCCAGTGTAGACAGGCAGCAAGGTTTTGCGTAAGAGTGGCCGTTTTTGCACGAGATCGCGCCAGTGTAGACACAGCCTTAGTGTGAGTCTCAATTATGGTGTTAAAAGAAGTCTCTAGGCAGCTTGTAGGAATTTCACCTATATGGCTGATCTTTTTAATTTCTCTCTAACTACTGCCCTCATTCTTGTGTGGTTCCCTTTTTAAAAATTAAATGTTTCTATAGTTGGTTTTCCCTACAAAGATGTTAAATTTAATTACATTATGGTCATTATTACCAAGCAGTTACGCTATAGTTAACTCTTAAACTAGATCCTGTATTCCACTTATAACTAACTCTAAGATTGCCTCTCCCTTTGTGGGTCCCAGAAGAAGCTGTGCCAAGAAGCAGTCATGTATTCTGGTGTCTAGAAATTTTATCTCAGCATTATGACTTAAGTGACATTTACCTAGTCAATAGGAGTATGGTTGAAACCATCCATGGTTGTTGTGTTTTGTGGCTTTGTAGCCTCTCTAATTTCACAATCATTTTATCATCCTTGGTCAGGTGGTCAATAATAATACATTTCTACTGCTTCACTCTTTTTATGTAAGCATGGGATTTCTATCTATAGAAAGTCTATGGAATAATTTGATTCATTTAAGATTTTCACCTCATGAGACCCTATACTTTTTTAACATATAGTGCTACATCTACACGAGCATGACCTACTATAGATTTTGTACCCTTGTATTACTGTTCCCTATTGATTATCATAATGCCACCAAATTTTTACTGTCCCTATTATATCAATATCCTCATTTAATGCCAGGCATTCCAGGTAGTACATAGACTTCTAGCATTTGTATATAATCTTCATACGTTTTCTCAGAATGTAGTTGTTTGCCTTCATGTGTTATGCTTAAATGGGATTTTATATGTGCCTGTTCCTAACTCCTACCTGTACTTAATCAACTTCTTTCCTATTCTCTATACGTCTAGGGTACATCTAAACTACATCCCTCTTTCGAAAGAGGGAGGTAAATTAGACATATCGAAATTGCAAATGAAGCCGAGATTTTAATTTCCTGTGTTTCATTTGCATAACCATGTCACACCATTTTTTTCGAAAAACTCTATTTCGAACGTGAAACTGCGGTCTAGATGTGGTTCTTGAGAAAAAAAAAGCCTTTTTTCAAAAATCCTGTAAACCTCATTTTTTGAGGAGTAGAGGATCTTTTGAAAAAGGCTTTTCTTTTAGAAAGAACCGCATCTAGACTGCGGTTTCACTTTCAAAATAGCGTTTTTTGAAAAAACGCCGTGACAGGATTATGCAAATGAAGCACAGTAAATTAAAATTCTGGCTTCATTTGCAATTTCGATACGTCTAATTTACATCCCTCTTTTTAAAGAGGGATGTAGTCTAGACATAGCCCTAGACTACATCTGTTTGTTGGAAAAAGTCTCGCAAAATATGCTGCACATTTTGCATAGCTTTTACCGATACTTTTGGGCCAAATGACTGCACCAAGTGTCGGAAAACCCTCCTCTTTCGAAAGCCCCCTTCTTCCTCGTAGAACGAGGAATACGGGGACTTCCAAAAGAGCATGTTTGCTCTTCCATACAAAAAAGCGGAAGAGCAAATGCATTCCCTGGACGTAGCGGAGTCTTTTATCCCAAAACCTCCCCCGCAGTCTAGCCGTACCCTTAACTAGGATATAGCTTTCCCCCATGAGTAAATACATCACTATCACATGTGTCTGGCCAAACCCTGACCTCCTCTGCACCTGTCAGCTTTCCCCAGGACCTTAATTTAAAAATTCTCTGCATCTTTTTTAGTGTTACATGCCAATAGTTTGGTTGAATTTTGATTAAGGCGGAGTCCATCCCTCCTGTATAGGCTCCTTCTTTCCCCAAAGATTCCTCAGTTCCTAATAAAACTAAATCCCTTCTCTCAACTCGTCATCTTATCCACTTACTTAGACCTGTTTTCCTGGCCCTGCACATGGACTCAAAGAATTTCAAAGACTGGTACCATGGAGGTCCTGGCCTTCTTACCTAGCAGGCTTAATCTGGCTGCAGGAAACATTTCCCACATTTCCCTAGGATGGATCACTTGTATTTACAAGTACCAAGACTATTAGCTCCTCCCCAGCATCACCTATAAGGCTATCTCGATGTCTTATGAGATCTACAACCTTTGCACCCCATAGGCCGGGGAGGGCAATAAAATGGCAGCAGTTCATGAGGGTTAGCCCTGGCAGGCTGCCACTGCTGTATTTACCTGTATATTTACCTCCGCTGGTTCGGTCAATTCCAGCTCCCGTTGGCTGCAGATCACTGTTTCCATCTAATGGGAGCTATGGGAAGCAGCACGGACAGGGACACCGCTCTGTTGCTGGTCTTCTATCTGCATTTTTGTACTCATGTCTCTTTTATGTAGCCTAAGTTTAGGGTTATTTTTGTTGTGTGCATTGGATTCTTGTGCGATTATTTCTTCTGTGAGGCACTTTTCTTAGAGATGTGGTGCCTTTCGGATTATTATAGTATCCAAGCTTCCAAGGTGTTATTTTTTGTATTCTTTATTATTTATATGGCACCATTACAAGACACCATTCCTTATCACAGGTTAAACAGAGGAGACAATCCATTCTCTCCCTGCAGAACTTCCAGTCTAGCAAGCACAGATGGCTCTAGCACAGTGAACAAAGAACAATACACAAGGCTTAGTGAAAGGTATGGTGAAGAGGCTGTGAAGTTAGTAAAATGTATTGTAACTATAATAAATGGTTTAGTGGTTTCTTTTACAGGATTTTTATATTTCAGATAAATCTGTTCCTAAAATAGATTTCCATGGATCCTATGATCAGGAAATTTGCCACAGAATTACTACCTTTTTGCCACAGAATGTCACATCTCAGATTTCATTAAAAATAATTTTGAAAATGTGAGCCACATGCAAATGGATGCTGTCTCACCTGCCTACAGCTGCAAACAGCCTGAAACAATAGCGCTGAGAGGTATGAACATCCCCCCTTATCTAAGTCAGGAAATCCAGGGAATTTAGCATTTTGTTGCAGCCAGGTGCTCAGTATTTTATTTTTGGTTACCCTCCCTATGCCTCTGACTCTCTAGCTTTCTCACAAGGGGAAGTTGACTGGATTACTGTGCATGCTCATGGAGTTTCATGGAGCTTGGTAGACCAAGTTTGGGAAGCCAGAGTTGGTCTCCACTTTTTAGTGAGAAAGATAGAAGTTTGGGTTGGTGAGCTAGGCAGCCTAGAGAACAATGAAGGAACCGAGGGCCAGAATGTTACTCCACGACCCTTGAAAAGCCTAACAAAAACCCTTATAATGCTTATAATGTCACATCAACTCCCTAAACCCTGTTTACATTAGGTGGGCCCAATTTTCCCTGAGAGCCACCTAAATTAGAGGTGACATTGAACTATTGTGCATGGGCCCTTAGCTGCACAAATAGGTGTGCATCTATCATGTGCTCACAAGCAAATGTGAGATGCGTGTGTGTGTGTGTGTGTGTGTGTGTGTGTGTGTGTGTGTGTGAAATCCAGCTGACCACAAAGTTGTGTATAGTGGAAGCTATATTTTCGCATGCTCTGCTTGTCTGAAGTTTCTTCATACATTTTGGCTCATTATTTGTGTCCATTCTATGCTCAAAAGAAAGTGTAGTAACTATGCAAGAACAAATCCAACAAGTAAGAGGCCACTGACATTTTAAAAGGGCAAATCGAAAACAATCAACACCCAACACGATGCTCCAGTGTTGGCTGAGGTAGTACTTTCAGGTACTATAATGAAGCTAACAAGTACTGTAATGTTTTAATGAAAATTAACACAAGATAATCTCTTCACATATTTAAGTGATGCACTTCATATTAATTAATACATATTTAACATAAGTCTTCTTGAACAGCTGTTATTCACTTCTTGAGTTTCTACACATAACACTGGCTGCTTTGTTTTGCTATAAAGTTATTCATGCTCTGAAGTACTGTAGTTTGAGAACTTGTATAAAACTGAGCATTCTTCCCAAAAGACACAGCCTTCCTGATAACTTAATATTTTTTACATTAAATATTCAAGCATTTTCTAAACAAAAAGGTCAAATTATATTTTCAGCATCTGTGTGCAACAGAAAAGCAGATGCACAATGCTGCTAGCTAGACCAATAATTTCAGCAGCAAAAATGATAAGGAGCTGACCATCAATCACCCTTTCGGGCTTTAAAATCAGATCTTTGTCATGAGTCCCTAAATCCTGCAGTTATGGTTTTTATATAATAATTTAGGGCCAAATTATGGCCTTAGTTAGTCCTTTTTAAAAGAATCATACATGGAGGTGCTCAGTGTGAGGCATTCAGTGCATATTCTCTTATAAGGCTACAGTGTACTTTATTTTATTACATGTTGGACCTTATATTGCTGAAACATGCAACTTCCTTGATTCCTATGAATAGCTATTGCAGAAACAGGACATGTTGTACTTCTCACTTAGTTCACAGCAATGGTATTAAACACATTGAGCCTGATTCTCTTCTCACTTAACACCAGTTTTATCTTGTAATTCCACTGATGTTGTTAGAGTTACTCCTGGCTGACACTGGTATAAGTGAATAGAAGATCAGGCAAAGTAATTTTATTTTCCTTTGTTTCTAGTAACACTACAGTAACACATTAGATTTTCACCGGCACAGTAATTAATGTGACTTTTAGCAACTGTAATCAGTGTCTTTAAAAACTATCATTACTCAACAGTCATTATCAATGTCTTTTGTTGCAGTTTCTGATTGACTGCTTTAAAATGTTTCCAGCGCTAGATTGATTATAGCTGGTGCTCTTTGTTGACCTGCTAGTCATTCTAGTTGCATCATTTTTAACAGTACATTTCAAAGTTGGTGATAATTCTATTACAAAATGTGTGACACTATAAGAACAACTTCCTCTGTGATGCAATCAGGTATGGAAATATATGCAAGTTGTGCATTGGTTGAAACCTCCCCTGAAACACTCAGGTGGGAAAAATCATCACTGATTTTAAAACATGGAAATCAGTATTTTAAACACACTGCTTCTTACTTTTATATAGCATGTGCCTTTGTAAAAGGACAAGTACTATATAATATGCATTTCATAATTTAGGATTAAAGATTTAAAGAATAAACAAAGTGAACATCCTGCGAAGCAAACATATCAATATGTTATAATATACATAAATGGATGAAAAAATAATTTAATATAGGGAGGATTGCATGCTTCACAATACTTCTGCACGCAGCCTTTGCATGCACAGTCTGCTTGTGGATTGGGGATGTATGGAAGGCAAGAGTATCATCTTTATCTACCAGTACTTACAGATGCTCCGTAGTTCTAGAGGGAAAAGATTATCACAACCCAAGAAATTGCAAGGGAAGGAGTGCAAATTACTGCAGACACAGAAATTTGTAATGAATAATCACTTAGAAAGATTTGAAACTCCCTCAGTGTGTTAGCCTTGGTCTATACTAGGGAGTTCTTTCGAAACAACCCCCCTTATAAGAAATTAATAAGTGGAGCATTCATACTAACAAGCCCGTTACTTCGAAATAAGGGGCTGGTTATTTCAAAATCTGTACTCCGCTTTCCTTGTGAAATAATGCTAATTTTGAAATTGTTATTTTAAAATAGCGTTTGTGTGGACAATTTGGTGCTGCTAATTCAAAATAATTGGCCTCCAGAGGCCTCTCACAGCTGCACTTCTGATCGCTCTAGCCACACCTGGCATCTCCACTGCTCCCCTTCTTCTGTGGAGCTTAAAACTCCAGGCAGCAAAAGGGCTTGTGCTACGTGGCCAGCTTTGCCAGCCCCGTGCAAGATAGCAGCATCCTATGAAGTTATGACAGACCCCAAAACTCCTCAGAGCTGCCCACGGCTGTTAGCATTCCTGCTGCTCCCTCAGCTGCTACTGGTCAGGGATGCAGGAGAGCTCCAGCCTGGACTGGCGTGGAGATCCTGGACCTCACTGAGGTTTGGGGGGAGGAGACCAACCTCCAGGATCTCTGCACCAGAAACCGAAATGCGAATGTCTACGCTTGGCTCACCGCCAGCCTGGTCGACAAAGGCCACCGGATCCTGGACTAAATTTGGATGAATACCAAGGAGTTCCGGCAGGCCTATCAAAAGGCCAGGGAGCAGAGCGGACGCTCCAGGGCGGCACTGCACACCTGCTGCTACTTTGAGCAGCTGGATGCCATCCTGGGAGGGGAGCTGGTCACCAGCCTCCCCTATTGTCTTGGAGTCTGGCCAGGACATGCCCCGCATCAACTTCCAGGAGGGAGGGGTTGCACACAATGGCAAAGAGGAGGAGGAGGTGGCCACTCTGGTGATCATGCCTGCCAGCCAGTAGCTGCTCCTCACCCTGGATCCAGTCCCGCCCTCACAGGATATTTCCCAGGCATTGGACAAACCTGGGGAAGGCACTTCTGGTGAGTTCTATACATACGTGGGGGCAGGCGACAGGCTGCGAGTGTCTACTCAGCCTGGGGGTCGCACAACAGCCTGTGCACGTGGGTGCACATGAAGTGCCAGTCCAGAGCACTCAGCCCCATGATATGCTCACACAGGAACCCCTTGGTCCTACTCACAGGGCTCCTGAAGAGGCCTGCCTTATTCCAGCCTCTGTGGTGGGACACCTTCCCATGACAAGCCACCCCTAAGGAGTCTGGGGTCATGAAACCACACAGCAAAACCGCACATGGCACAGGCTCATGCCCTCACTCAGGCAGCATCCGCTCCTGATCAAGCACGGTGATGCGGAGGAGACTGATCCCCTGCATGGGAACCTGCTGGGGTGAGGAAGAGGACAGGAACCCAGTAGCACTCTCTCAAGTGGCATCTGCCACTCAAACAACCTTCCCCCACAACATAACCCCTGCCAGTGGGCGGGATGCCACGAGTGCCAGACCTGGGCTTCCGGGCTTGGCCAGCACTTTCCCATGCCTGCTTGTTGTAATGCTGCCCTGGGACATCTGTACCCCTGCAGGAAAGTGCCCACTGTCTAGGCAACAGATGGCCTTGCTCCAAGCACATTGCCATCATCTGAACTGAGAACTTCGGTGTCGGCTCAGAGATTAGGGCTAGGCTTCATACACAGTGTCTCCTGGGATGACTGCCCTTGTCACTTTTCTTCACAGCTGGGCCAGCTGCGAGAGTGGTGCTCCCCCACCTCCCATGCCATTTACCTGACTCTATGGGATCTGCAGGTGGAAAAGAACCTGCAAGGACCTCATGAGGGAGCAAATGGCCTGCCTGCAGTCCCTTGTCTGGGGGTTCAAGGAGGAGCTCCCGGAGTGGCCTGCTGATTGGGAGCAGAGGAAGGACATGCGGGACCAGCTAGCATGCCAGCACGAGGCCACATGCTCCTCCCTCACCTCAGTGATGCAGCACATGGCCTTGTGCATGGAGCAGGCCACCAGTACCTCCCCTCTCCTGCATGGCTTCCCCTCCTAGCCTCCCCAGGGGCTGCTGGGGCCCCAGAACACGTGGTGGTAGGACCTCTCGGGCAGCCGAAGCCTCCTGATCACCCAGAGGCAAGCACCACTCCCAGCCCCATCCCTGAGCCCTCCTTTTCCCGCTTCCTCCATTCCAGTTTCTTTCCCCAGTCCTCCTGTTGTATATCCCCCCCAGTAAACACTCCTGTTTTTACAACAAAGGCAGCTTTATTATTGTTCTGCAGGGGAGAGAGGGAGATGAGAAGGGAGGGATAGGGGAGGAAAAGCACACAGCGGGAATGCAGGGGCCCCTTGCGGAGAGGCACAGGGGAGAGTCTCATAGCTGGCCTTGGATGAAACTCTCCCTCAGGGCCTCCCTGATGAACACAGTCCCTTGATGTGCTCTCCTGATGGCGCTGGTATCCGGCTGCTCAAATGCCCTGGTCAACTGTTCAGCCACAGCTTCCCACACTGGCAGAAAATCTCCCTCTTGCTCTCACACAGGTTGTGGAGCACACAGCAAGCTGCCACCACAAAGGGGAATCATAGAATATTAGGACTGGAAGGGACCTCGAGAGGTCATCAAGTCCAGTCCCCTGCCCTCACGGCAGGACCCAGTACTGTCTAGACCATCCCTGATAGACATTTATCTAACCTACTCTTAAATATCTCCAGAGATGGAGATTCCACAACCACCCTCGGCAATTTATTCCAGTGTTTAACCACCCTGACAGTTAGGAAGTTTTTCCTAATGTCCAACCTTAACCTCCCTTGCTGCAGTTTAAGCCCATTGCTTCTTGTTCTATCCTCAGAGGCCAAGAAGAACAAGTTTTCTCCCTCCTCCTTGTGATACTCTTTTAGATACCTGAAAACCACTATCATGTCCCCGCTCAATCTTCTCTTTTCCAAACTAAACAAGCCCAATTCTTTCAGTTTTCCTTCATAGCTCATGTTCTCTAGACCTTTAATCATTTTTGTTGCTCTTCTCTGGACCAATTTCTCCACATCTTTCTTAAAATGTGGTGCCCAGAACTGGACACAATACTCCAACTGAGGCCTAATCAGCGCAGAGTAGAGCGGAAGAATGACTTCTCGTGTCTTGCTCACAACACACCTGTTAATGCATCCTAGAATCATGTTTGCTTTTTTTGCAACAGCGTCACACTGTTGACTCATATTTATCTTGTGGTCCACTATAACCCCTAGATCCCTTTCTGCCATACTCCTTCCTAGACAGTCGCTTCCCATTCTATATGTGGGATGTTCCGTCTGGACCTCAGCATGTGCGTGAGGAGACTCCTGAACCTCCATTTTAAATGGCAGAATGCACACTCTACCACCATGTGGCACCTGCTTAGCTTGGCATTGAAGTTCTCCTTGGTAGGGTCCAGGCTGCCCGTGTTGGGCTTCACGAGCCAGGGAAAGCAAGGGGTAGACTGTCGCCCACTAGAGCCTGCATCGCCCACCTTCCCAACTATGATGGCACAGTTGGGAAAAAATGCTGGTGTGCATCTTTCGGAACAGACAAGTGTTCCGAAAGATCTGGACGTCATGTGCCTTCCTCGACCAGCAAACACTGATGCAGGTGAAGCATCCCTTGTGATCCATGAAGGTCTGCAACACCATGGAGAAGTACCCGTTCCTGTTTATGTAGTCTAAGACATGGTGGTTGGGGGCCAGGATGAGGATGTGCATTCCATCTATGCGTTTCCCCCCCCCCCCCACACACACACACACAGTTGGGGAAGCCCATGGCGGCAAAGCTATCAATGATGCTGTCCACATTGCCCAGAGTGACAACCCTCTATAGAAACACCTGGTTGATGGCCTTGGCTACCTGCAGAAGCATGGCTCTGACTGTGAATTTCCCCATGCTGAACTGGTTCCCGATGGAGCGGTAGCTGTCTGGCATGGTGAGCTTCCACAGGGCGATGGTGATGCACTTCTACATGAGGATGGCAGGTCTCATCTGGATGTCCTGTCACCTGAGATCAAGGGTAAGCCACTCAAAGAGCTCGAGGAAGGTTGCCTTCCGCATGTGGAATTCTGCAGTCACTGCTGGTAATCCCATTGCTGCAGGATGATGTGGTCCCACCAGTCTGAATTGGTCTCAGCATTGCATGGTGTCAGGGTATTGAGGGGCATGCACAGCAGCAGGAGCATAAGGAGGCCCGGGAGCCTAGCACTGCTTTGCAGCAGCTCTGGCTCCATGTTGTGAGTGCGGTGGCATCCGCAAGGTCAACCAGAACACAGTGCATCCCTTTTGTGTCCCATGATGGGAGAGGCAGTGGAGGGGTGGTGTGTGTGACACAGCCAGAGAGAGGAGCTCCTGAAAGCATTCATCACAGCTTGCCTGAACATGCAGCCACAGAAAGTCTCTGCCCTCCCGATGCCCTCCCCATAGTGCTTCCAGGGGCTCTAAGTCTGAGGCAGGCTCAATTTAGTGTGGACTAACTATTTCAAAATAATTCTGACTAATTTAGATGCTCACCCATAGAGGGAACAGGTTATTTTGATTTTGTTAAATCTGGAGATATGTCAAACTTAGTTATTTTGAAATAATTATGTAGGGTAGGCATGCCCTTAGCAAGTGTTTGGATACATCCAGCAGTAAAGCAATGCCATAGACACATAGCACTTTCTACAGGTCACAGCAAGTCACAGGATTCAATAGCCTTTGGTGGAAACATGGGACAGATCAGTAAGTCCAGGGGGAAGGATCATGGGTGAAGTTTTAGGTAGAGTTTTATGTTATATATTTTTTTTGGAATTACCTTTATCTTTACAAAACAAAGTGATGTTTTGGCTCTACAAGGAGTGTGCCACTTTTGTTTGGAGCTAGGTGGGGACTCCACCAACTTGCAATGGGTTTACATTTATCTTTTGTTATATCCAATATTATTTACATTAGCATCAATGGAAGCTACACACAGATGTCAACAGAAAGAGGGAGAGACCCCCAACGCACAGACTTCACTCACAGTACCAAAGAACGAAAACACACACATCTTATACATTCATGACATTTCAGATGCTGGGTTTTATCCCCTTTAGAGCCAAATTATCAAAAATTAAAGAGTAAAATCTCTCAAAATATAGTCAGAAATGTAAATAAAAAATGGTAATTTGACTTCTTCATGAACTTAGTACATTTTCAGCTCAACCTAATGAATCTGCAAAATACAATGTAGATCATTATAAACATCATATGATGCAGTTTCTTTTCTTTCATTTATGGTGCTTATATAAAAATACCTATCTGAAATGTACCCATGCAGAATATGTCTGGGTCCACATCATTCTTACTAAAACATCACATGTTTTTTTCACATTATGAACCCAAAGAACTAAAAAGATTTTTCAAACATTTTTACTACTTTTATCATTATCTGATTTTACATAAGTGCACAATGACATCTAGAACTTTTTTTGACTAAGGAAAATAAATTTGATGTGTAATAATTTATTAGCTTTAAGAGATGGCCAAATGTATCCCATATTGATTCCTAAGATGAAGAATTCTTCATGAAAAATGAAAATCCATGTTTATCCTTCAGCACTACAAGAAAGGGTTCCATGATAATTACCTTTGTGTGTATTAGGAAGGATCTTGGAAGTCTGCAACATCACGAATACTAATCCTGAGAGGTGCAGAGCTGTATTAACTAGTCTGAAAACAGCATTACATCTCAATTTCAAATATTTTTTATTAAAATATTTTATCAAATTTTCAAAAAAATTCAATGAACTCTATTTAAATATATTTTACTATTTACACTTACTTTTCATTTAAGTGCTGTAAGTGAATCCATTTCTCAATTTTAAAAAAATGGTTGTGGTATAGCATTTTCAAGCCAGCTTAATGCTCTAATGTAGTGTTTCCCAAATTTATTTGGCTACGGAACCCTTTTAAACTCGAAATAATTTTGTGGAACCCCTAATAACATGGAGCTGAAAAAGCAGACCACAAATAGGTTAGGATAATAATAAACAAATGCTAAACAAGGTCATGAAATCAACATTTAGTTTAATTGCACATATTTAAAAACAAAAATCACAATCTTAATGATTTTTTTAAATCATAAAATGTTATTGTAATGGAATTTTCTCACGGAACCCTTATTTTCACTTCACGGAACCCCGGGGTTCCGCAGAATACCATTTGGGAAACACTGCTCTAATGGAAGTAGACAGTACCACCTACAACTGGCTGAAGCCTCAGGAAGTACTAATGGCTTCAGACAGATGAGCTCCAGGAGAAGGTAGTGGGACTTCCAATGGAGGAAATGCCATCAGAGAGGGATGATTTACTAAAATCATGATTTATGCAACGGTAGCCACAAAACAGAGGGAACGCAATAGAAAACCACCCCCCTACATTTTCTCCATGAGACCAATCATGACAGAACAAAGGCAAGATGATCCATGTGTGACACTGGATGGTGAGACAATTCCCACATCAAAAGGCTTATAAAATTATTCAGGGAAGGAGGTTCCAGTCATTAAGAGTACCAGTTGCAGTTGTGATGTTGCTGTACCAAATCCTTTGGGAAGTGCTTGATGCTTGCACCAAGGAAAAGAATGATTTGAATGTTTTTAAAAGAATTCTCAGAGTAGGATTGTGAGGGGTATGTATGAAGGAAACCTTTGCCACTATGATCAAAGATGTAAGAGATATATATGTGGAATCTGAGCTGTGGTGGAATGGCAGAAGTCATTTCATAACAGTGGATGGGTATGTGGTGCACACTCAGGTTCCAAGAAAGTGAGAGAAAAAGGGTTAGAACTTTATTTTATCCAAGGAGACATCAAAGTGTGTACTTGGCTACAATCCAATCAGTGATAGAATCATTACAATCTGCCTTCAAGCAAAGGCAGTTAAAATGTTGATCATACAGGTTTATGCCTCTATGACAGCAGCTGCTGATGGCACAATTTATGGCATTCTATATGAATGATTTGAAGAGCGACTCATTAAAACAAAGTGAAGACATCACCCTGATACGTGAAGACTTGAACACGGAAGTTGGAGCTAGGGGCTACCATACAAAAATACAAGGAAACAATCGTCTGGGTTTACAAAATGAGAGGAATATGTTTAGTTGAAGTCTGCTACAGTAATCATCTGTTTCCACCCAATATCCTCTAAGTTTACATATAACTTATATGTAAACCAAGGGAAGGCGACCAAAGCCCACTGGTAAGTGAACAACATGGGGACCTGGGAAATGGGTTGGAAATGGGAGGGAGCATGAGCTATAATAGAGATAAAGGAGGGAGAAGGCAGAACTGGGAGGCAAAATTAAGTCAGTATCTTACATGCCTGTGTACAAATGCAAGAAACATGGAAAATAAGCAGGAAGAACTTGGAGTGCTAATAAACAAACACAACTATGACACAGTTGGTATCACAGAGATCTGGTTGGATAATACACACAACCAGAATATTGGTACAGAAGGGTACACCTTGCTCAGGAAGGACAGGCAGGGAAAAAAAAGAGAGGAAATTAAAAATTTATACACTTAGACTGAGGTTGAGATGGACATAGGAGACAAACTTGTTGAGAGTACCTGCGTTAGGTTAGAAGGGGTAAAAACAAGGGTGATGTCATGCCAAGGGTCTACTACAGACCACCTACCCAGAGAGAAGAGGTGGATGAGACTTTTTTTAAAATCAAAATCATCCAAAGCACGGTATTTGGGTGGTGATGGGGGACTTCAACTATCCAGACATATGTTGGGAAACTAACACAACGGGGCAGAGATTATCCAATAAGTTCTTAGACTGCTTTGAAGATAATTTTTTATTTCACAAGGCTGAGAAAGCTACTTGGGGGGAAGCTGTTCTAAATTGGATTTTAACAAATAGTGAGGAACTGGCTGAAAATTTGAAAGTGGAAAGCCGCTTGTGTGAAAGTGATCATGAAATCACAGAGTTCATGATTCTAAGGAATGGTAGAAAGGAGAATAGCAAAACAGAAACAATGGATTTCAGGAAGGCAGATTTTAGTAAACTCAGAGATCTGGTAGGTAAGGTCCCAGGGCAAGCAAGACTAAGAGGAAAAACAACTGAAGAAAGTTGGCAAGTTTTTCAGAGGGACATCATTAAGGGCCCAAAAGCAAACTATTCCACTGCATAGGAAAGACCAAGTATGGCAAGAGACCACCTTGGCTTAACCAGATCTTACATGATCTAAAAATCAAAAAGGAGTCATATAAAAAGTGGAAATTTGGTCAAATTACAAAGGATGAATATAGGCAAACAACACAGGTATGCAGGGGCAAGATTAGAAAGGCAAAGACACAAAACAAGCTCAATCCAGCTAGAGACAAAAAGGGTAACAAGGAAACATTCTACACATATATTAGAAGCAAGAGGTAGACCAAGGACAGGGTAGACCTATTGTTCAGTGAAGAGGGAGAAACAGTAACAGGTAATCTGGAAATGGCAAAAACGCTTAATGACTTTGTTTTCGGTTTTCGTCAAGAAGATTGATGGTGACAGGATGATGCCTACCATAGTGAATGGCCATGAAAATGGGGTAGGTTTAGAAGTTAAAATAAAAAAAGAACAAGTTAAAAGTTATTTAGAAAAGTAAGATGCCTTCAAGTCACCAGGGCCTGGTGAAATGCATCAAGGAGCTGATGGAGGAGGTATCTGAGCCTTTAGCTATCATGTTTGATAAATCATGGAAGTCAGGAGAGATTCCAAAAGACTGGAAAAGGGCAAATATAGTGCCCATTTATAAATAGGGAAATAAGAACAACCCAGGAAACTACTAATCAGCCAGTTTAACTTCTGTGCCAGGGAAGATAATAGAGCAATAATTAAGGAATTAATCTGCAAACATCTGGAAGATAATAAGGTGATAAGTAACAGCCAGCATAGATTTGTAAAGAACAAATCATATCAAACCAATCCAATAGCTTTCTTTGATAAGATAACAAGTTTTGTGGATACGGGAGAAGCAGTGGACGTGGTATACCTAGACTTTAGTAAAGCATTTGATATGGTCTTGCACAACATTCTTATCAATAAAGTAGGGAAATACCACCTAGATAGGGGTACTGTAAGGTGGTGCATAACTGGCTGGATAACTAGTCTCAGAGAATTGTTATTAATGGTTCAGAGTCATGCTGGAAGAGAACAAGAAGCAGGGTTCCACAGGGGTCTGCTTTGGGACCGGTTCTGTTCAATATCTTCATCAACTATTTAGATTATGTTATAGAGAGTACATTTATTAAGTTTTCAGATGATACCAAGCTGAGAGGGGTTGCAAGTGCTTCGGAGGACAGGGTCATAATTCAAAATGATCTGGACAAACTGGAGAAATGGTCTGAGGTAAATAGGATGAAGTTTAATAAGGACAGATGCAAAGTACTCCACTTAGCAAGGAACAACTAGTTTCACACATACAGAATGGGAAGTGACTATCTAAGAAGGAGTACTACAGAAAGGGATCTAGGGGTCATAGTGGATGAGCTAGTGCGACACTGTTGCAAAAAAAGCAAACATCATTCTGGGATGCATTAACAGGTGTTCTGAGCACCACATTTCAAGAAAGATGTGCAGAAAATGGAGAAGGTCCAGAGAAGAGTAACAAAAATGATTAATGGTCCAGAAAACATGAGTTATGCGGGAAGGCTAAAAGAATTGGGCTTGTTTAGTTTAGAAAAGAGAAGGCTGAGAGGGGACATAATAGCAGTTTTCAAGTATCTAAAAGGGTGTTACAAGGAGGAGAGAGAAAAATTGTTCTCCTTGGCCTCTGATGATAGGACAAGAAGCAATGGGCTTAAATTGCAGTAAGGGAGGGTTAGGTTGGACATTAGGAAAAACTTCCTGTCAGGGTGAATAATGTGGCTGGAGTTGAAGTTCCTTAAGCGAGCGTGGAGCTGTCTCTACAATGGGAGGTAGATGGGAGAAACGCTCCTGTCAACTTCCCTTTCTCAAAAACGATAGTGAGGAGTAGTGGCACCAAGAAGGGCACCTTCAGCGTTCGATTTAGTGGATCTTTACTAGACCCACTAAATTGAACCCTGGAAGATGGATTGCCAGAGCGTTGATCCTCCAATAAGCGGAGACATGGCCTGCGCCTGGCTTAGAGACTGCAGAATGCAGGAAAGAATATAAGGAATTAAGCAGACAGAGTGAAAGACAGACTCGAGGAAACAAGAGAAAATACACTAGAGCAAAATGTGAGGAACCCGAGAATTAAAAGAGTATCAAAACAAAAGGCATGGCATATTCGTGGACGTCAAACATTTTAGTAAGAAGTTTTCCACACAACAAAGGATCGTGACAACAGAGTTCTTACTGAAGGTGGTGATTTCAAACACAGAGAGATTTCTGTGCCAACCTCTATGCTTCATCAGGGCCACTTTCAATACAGGATGACAAAAAAGAGAGTACAGAGCCAGAGCCATCAAGCCTGTTAAAGGAAGTGGTGCATGCTTTTATGAAAATGAAGCCTGGAAAAGCACCAGGTGTAGATAATGTGCCAGCAGAATTGCTAAAAGTGATTGGTGATGGGGGGTATTGATCTCATGTGGAAAATCTGTAACAGTGCATGAATGACTAGAAATTGACTGGATGATTTGACAAAGGGAATTTTTCTGCTCTTACCAAAGAAAAGAAATATATCAGAGCACAGTAACTATCGTACCATCTCCCTGATATAGCATGCAAGTAAAGCGTTCTTCTTTATAATTCAGGACTGCACAAAGCAAATGATAAGCGTACCTGTTAAATCACCACCACAAGTTGATTTAAGAGAGGGACGAGGAATATCCAGCAATCCAGGAATTAGGCATTTCTCTGGCTACTCCAAAGCATGTGATATCATCCATTATGAGCATTTCTGGAGAATACTGGCAGACATGGGAATCCCAAAGCATCTAATTCATCACAATTCTCCACCATCAACAGACTATGGTGCGAAAAGCAGTGGTTTTCCATTGCCACATAGGAGAAAACAGAGCATTCTATCCCCTAGTCTTTTTTAACAGGTATGCAGAATTATTCTGAAATTGGACCTAAAGGTTTTGATAAAGTGGAAAGAACTAGGATTTATACTGGTGGACACCATTTCCTGACCTCAGATATACTTTCTGTTGCAACCATCAATGGAATTCAACAAATGCTGGAAGCGGTACAAGACAGTTAATGAGAAATATGGACTATTCCTGAAAGGGTTGAAAATGCAAATATGCTGACACTATCAATAACATTAGGATGTCAATGGACATCAAGATTAATGGTCAAGTAAATTAATTTAATTATCTGGGATCCTACATATCCAACCAAGTAGGCTATTCTAAAGAAATCAGAAGACGACAAGAGATTGCTTATTCAGCCATGGTCTCCCTTATAAAAGTGTGGGAAAACTGTGCTCTCTTGAAACATGCACAGGATCATCTGGTGAAAAGTTCATTTTTTTTCCACAGCAACTTATGGATGTGAATCTCAGAGAACTAATGTGCATTACAAGAAGAAAACTGAAGGCTTTGAAAATCAGTCCTGGCATAGACTCATGTATCTCCTGGATTGAGAACAAAACAAATGCTTATGTTTGAGAAAAGAGCTCTGCTCTCAGAAATTATGTTGTTTGGTCACTCACATCAGCCATGGAGATGGAAATAACCTTGAGAAAGTTGTAGATAGGGTGGTACACATAACTGGGAGGTGCAGTTGCTGAGTGTCCTAAGTTAGTGATGGATGTAACTAGTATTCAGAAATGAATAAATTAACTTTAAAGTATATTTATCATTTTTTGAAGAAGAATTTGAATGGAAGGAACTTTTATTGTACTTTTTATTAGATGAAACTGCTTTATAAACCCTCATTCATTATGCCCTACAACATCTCTGTAAGGTAGGTATTATTATCCCCATTTTAAAGATGAAGAAACTGAGGCACATAGCAGGTAACTGACCTGCCCAATTTACAGTATTAGTGGTTGCAATCTTGGGGCTAGAGCCTGCCACCCTTGGCTCACCAGGCAAATGCCCTATCCCCAGAGCCACGCAGGAAGCCATCCCTCCACCCTATCTTCAGAATGTCCCTTATACTCTGTGTTGGCAGTACGGTGGGTCCAAGGGTGGGGCTATTATATTCCACATGTAAGACAAAACTCAGCTAATACTATGATCAACATTCATGTACTACAACCTCTTAAGTTGCACAAATTCTTTATTGTAAAAAATCGTGAAAACTTCTAAGAGACAATTTTGTATTAGTACCCGGAATAGAAAGCTGAAGAAATGTGCCTTCTACAAATAAAAAGTGAGAACAATGGTTTTGTTTAAAATTCCACCAGATTTATTGGCTAGCCACAGAGATGAGTTTTTAAAAATTTAATATTGTATACACCAATCCCAATGCAACTGCCATGAATGCTTATGGAGGTTACTTGTGCATGGTATATCATAGTAGATGTGTATTAGGGATGTCAACATGTCGTCGACTATACGACTTAAAAGCTGGTTACCCCAACACCAGCTCCACGGTGCCGCCTCTCCTCCCCCCACCATCGCGCTGCCGCTTCTATCAGCACAAGCTCCCGGCAGATAGAGTCTGCTCAACATCCCACAGAGCAGCCTCTGTCTGTGGTGAATCTGGACCCATTGTGGACAGAAGATGGTCCCCAGCAGTAGCCCCTGTCCATGGGAGGGGGGGGTGAGCTCCCCACAGACAGAGGCTGCTCCAGCCTCTGTTCCCGGGGAGCTCGGACCCCCATGGACAGAGGCTGCTGCCAGATCAGCCTCTGTCCACGGACAGCCTAGGGTGGTGCAGACAGAGGCTGCTTTATGGCAGTCTGCCCTATCCCCTCACCCCCCACAGTAGTCTCTGTCCACAGGGAGCTCAGATCCCCGCAGACAAGGGCTGCTGCCACCCCATGCTGCTGCCTCTGTATCAGAGGCAGCAGCACAGGGCAGCAGGCAGCTGGTCTGCTCAGGCAGCTGGTTTTTAAACTGGCTCCCCGCGCAGACTGGCTCCTGCCTGGCAGCAGTGCAGGGTGACAAGGGGCTCCCCAGGAATGGGTCCAGAGCGTACTGGCTATCAAATAGTGGTATAACTGATAAGAATTCATGAGGTTACACAGACCCAATATCTAACATCCCTAATGTGTATGATAACTCCACAGAAGTTGTGTTGTGGCCAGATTTTATTCTACACAAACACAATACTATATGTTAATAAATTCATTTTCTCAGTTTACCCATATGATCCATAAATGTCTTTACTTGGTCAGGATCAACACTATTTGCCCAGTAACCGTCTTTCTTGAAATATGAACCAATTATTAAAGCATTTGCATCCAAGTAGTTCCTTGCATTCTCCAGTGTCACTCCAGATCCAATCAGCACTGGAATCTTCACAGCATGTTCAACTTCTAGAATGAAGAAAGCCATGTATGTAAATCCAACATTAGGGCTAAGCCTGTTCTAGAATCTTTCTCCTTCCTTCCATCCTTAAAATTATAGACACACAAAATTAACCAGCCATGACTCATCCAATTTCTAACCGATACTTTGCTAACGACATTGACTGTCTGAAACACATGGTCTTGGTTTCTCTGGTAAAGAATTACATGGCTTGTCTGTAGAAACCACTTGTAATCTTGAAATGACTGTTAACAAAAGAAAAGCAGTTGTATGTAAGCTTTTCAGCTTGTCTTTCTCACCAACAGACAATAAATAAGAGGTGTTAGCTCTCTCATCTTGTCTCTCTAATATCTTGAGACCAACATGGTTACAACAACACTGCATACTAACAAAATTGCATTTGTTTTGTATAATGTTATTCAAGCAAAAGAAACAGAGCTGGGATCGCAGGAGAACACCATTGGCCATGCATCCCAAGGCAGTTTTGGTGCTGAGGAAGAGGCAAAGCCTGGAACTGAAACAATTAACAGCCACTCCTGTGACCTCTACTCCACATGGGGCGATGATTATTTGGCAGTGAACCCACTGGCCTCACTTGCACTCTTTCACTAGCCCTTTCTTCTCCTGCCCACACAAACCAAGCTGCACAAAGATGCTCAAGAAGCCTCTCTGCTGAACTGAGCTTTGAGGAGCTCCCCTTGCAAAGCAGAAGTATAAGGATTCTTCAGGATCTTGTATTCCCTTGTTACTAATATCACAGCAGCACCTCCCATCCAAGTGCGGTCAGCCTCGTTTTGCTAGATGCTGTACAAACACATAGGAAGAGGAATCATTACTTATATCACAGTGGCACCTAAAATGGAACCTGGGTCACGTCCCAACCCAGTTCCTTGGGGGACAGAATCTATTTCTATGGGAATTACTTAAACATCAAAATAAGGATTCTTAACTGTGTTATCAATTTCTCTCTCATCCCAAATGTAAAAGAAAACAAGTCTTTCCATAAGGTAAATAAAGTGTAACATCAAAAAGAATAAGACCTTATTTCCATTTATTATGGGATTTTGCGGGGAGGGGCATGATTTTTAAAATGGCAGAACTATTCAATAGTGCTGTGATCATTACAATTCTTTAGTTATCAGTTTAAATCACAATAATAGTAGCTGGAACAGTGTATATTTCTACCAGGTCCCTTTGCTGAATTTATGCTATGCTGAGGACTAAAAGAAGATATTCAGGGAAGAGAAAGCAAAACAATCTTATTCCCCATGAAAGGAAAAAAGGAAAAGATTCTCTATTTCTTGTAATTTAGGGGAAGGGAAGTAGAGAAACCAAGAATGGTCACAAGGACTATTTGGCCAACCCCATCTACTTTATTTGCAGGTCAAAGACGTTGCTAGTAAAGATGTTTTTCTTTTAAAAGTGCAGTGGGACATAAAGCAGCATATTATTTTATCTAGAAGTAACATGTCACTTAAAGAGTTATGCCTTCACAAGGCTGCAAATGGTGAAATTTATTCTTGGGCAGAAGACAAGACTTATGCAACTCTGAAGATCCTATTCAGCCCATGTGCAGTCCTTGTACACAAGGATGAATTTCCCTCAGATTTATTCAGTTGACTTTGTTCACTGGGGCTACGTCTACATTGCGCTTTCTTGCGCAAGAACATATACAAATGAGGCGTGGCGATGAATATGCTCAAGAGCTTTTCTGGAAAAAAATCTCAGAAAAAAATCCATGTCGGAAAACGACAATGAACACCCTATTCTAACAAGTGCTGAACTTCTCTATCAGCATTAACTTCAAAACTGGTTCTCAAAAAAGTGACTAAGTACCTTGCGGGATTGGATGCTCTATTTGCTTCGTCAAAGGAAATGGTGTAGAATGTAGAGCATTATTTCTGACCTTCGCAGACATATAAAAGTTGCTATACTTGGTGATAACAAAGTGGCATAGATGGTTAAAGCATCAGGGAGCTAAGGAAAAGAATACACATGTAAAATATAAAACTCTGCAAGAAAACAATTATCAGAGGGGTAGCCATATTAGTCTGAATCTACAAGAACAATGAGAAGTCCTGTGGCACCTTATAGACTGAGGGTACGTCTACACTAGCCCCCTAGTTTGAACTAGGGAGGCTAATGAGGGCGACCGAAATTGCAAATGAAGCGCAGGATTTAAATATCCTGCGCTTCATTAGCACGTTCCTGGCCAGTCGCCATTTTGGAAATTGACTAGCCCGGAAGAACTGCCCGCGTCTACACGCGGCAGAGAAGGGCGATTCCGAAATCAACCCCTTACTTCGAATTACCAGTTAAACCTCATTCCATGGTTACCAGTTAAACCTCATACCAGGTTCTTCCGAGCTAGTCAATTTCCAAAATGGCGACTGGCCAGAAACGTGCTAATGAAGCGCAGGATATTTAAATCCTGCGCTTCATTTGCAATTTCGGTCGCCCTCGTTAGCCTCCCTAGTTCGAACTAGGGGGCTAGTGTAGACGTACCCTAACAGATTTATTGGAGCATAAGCTTTCGTGGGCAAAGACCCACTTCGTCAGATGCATGCTTATGCTCCAATAAATCTGTTAGTCTATAAAGGTGCCACAGGACTTCTCGTTGTTCAAGAAAACAATGTTTATTTAAAAGTTTCATATGAAGCGTAACTTCTTAATAATGTTATAAGAAAGACTAATTATTTACTGCCAGTCTACTTCTAAGCACCGAATGCTCCTTGCAGGGGGCAGGGTGGGAGGAGACTTTGTGTGTTCCGCCCAAACCCAGGCCAATCAGGGCTTGGAGGCAGGGGGAGCGCGTGAAGTCTCCTCCTGCCCTACAAGGGGCTCAGCACTTAAAGTCAACTCCCAGCTGCTGCTCAGCTCGCAGTTGACTCTAAGCTCAGTTGGCAGTTGACTCTTGCAGGGCGGGGGCAGAGAGCAAGAGACTTCACATGCTCCCGCTCCCCAGGCCCTGACTGAGCTCGGGGCAGCAGGGGGGAGCATGCGAAGTCTCCTTCCACGGTCAGGGGCATGGGTACCTAGAGGAAACTGCAAGCTGTTCAAAACAGCTGATGGTTCTCTCGGGGGGGGGGGGAAGGGGGGCAAAGACTTTGCACACTCCCCCACCCCCAGACCAATCAGAGTCTGTGGGTGGGGAAACATGGAAGTGTCCTGGCCCTGCCCCTTCTGCCTGAGGCCCTGCCCCTTCTGGGGTGGACTGGGACCACTTCAAAAATTTCTGAAGTGGCCCCCAGTCAAAAATTATTGCCCGCCCCTGGTCTAAAACAAGCATCTCTTTTCACATAACGTAAACATAGAACAAGCGTAGTGTAAGACAATTTTAAGCAAAGCCCTGCCCTAAATTAGACACATCAGGTAAGTCAGGCTATAATCCTTTGCATGCCTATTTTATATCCTGACAGGAGTCTTGTTTATCATTAGCTTCCCATTTTATTACTGAACAAAATAAAAAATCAGAATTTTGTTTATACAATGATCTATCTATTAAGAGAATCATATCAGCTTTACTTAAACTCAAATACAGATTTAAGATGACATTCTTTTCACAGGTATGTATTGCAATACTCAATTACTCTCCCAAGAGAATTTGGCCACAAGTCTGTATTTTTTTTTTTATGAAAAGTACATAAGAACATAAGAATGGCCGTACTGGGTCAGACCAAAGGTCCATCTAGCCCGGTATCCTGTCTGCCGACAGTGGCCAGCACCAGATGCCCCAGAGAGGGTGGACCGAAGACAATGATCAAGCGATTTGTCTCCTGCCATCCCTCTCCAGCCTCTGACAAACAGAGGCCAAGGACACCATTTTATCCCCTGGCTAATAGCCTTTTATGGACCTAACCTCCATGAAATTATTTATATACACAAGACTATTGCAGGCACTATATAATTATATTATGTCAGTAAGTAAACTGATCATGCAGAAAGAGTAGAGTATCTAAGTCAGTGGTGGGCAACCTGAGGGCTGCATGCGGTTCATCATGGTAAGCTACTAGCAGGCTGCCAGACAAGTTGTTTACCTTTTACCTGCAGATATGGCTGCTGAGCTTCCATTGGCCGCAATGCACCATTCCCACCAATGAGAGCTGTAGGTGGCCATACCTGCGGGCACCAAGTAAACAAGCTGTCTGGCAGCCTGTCCGCATCTTACCTTGTCAAACTGAGTGTGACCCATGGGCTGCAGGTTGCCCACTACTGATCCAAGCTGATGTATGGGCCTGAGAGAAGTCTAAGAAGCAAAACCAGACAATGAAAACTGAAACATGAGACACCAAAGGCTTCCTTAAATTACATTAGGATGCTTGGATCCTTTGTTATCTGTGTGTGAAGTGGACCTTTCACACATAGATCTGTCCCTTTCTGTATAGACAGTGGAGCCAGGCACAATGTACCAGGATAGGGAACATTCATCAACCCTACTGCCCTAATTTGGCACTACATTACAAAGAGTCACTAACATTATTTTAAACAGATGCTTTCACACACTAAGATGTAATGTTGATGCATATCAAATGGTTTACTTTTTGGTGTTGCTTAATAAGACTCTCACTTTGCCCAAATTCTAACTTAAAAAAATAGGCAACAGCATTATGGGAATCAGTGGAGTATGATGATTTTGCATAGAATTTAACATTAATCATTATATCTGTTAATTGACTCTGAACTCAAAACCTTGTTTATAACTCTTAAGCCAACTCTTCTCAAGCTAATGGACTTTTTCAGATAGGGAGTACAGAGGTTAATTTTGTGATTATGTATTCTATGTGATGAGATCTCAAAGTTTACACTATTATACTCTGCTTCAGTAACTGTAACTAGGGGGCATTATGCTCTTTCTTGTAAAAATACATCTGCATTCATGACAGATGAAATAGTGTTTAGCAGTAAAGCATAATGAAAGCTTGTGAATTACGATATGCACAAGTTGCATGAAATAAAGGTAAAAAACTCAGAGCTTTAAAATAAGGCAACAGTGCAAAACTAAACAATGCATCAAGAGCTTGCTCAAATACTTTTCTTTAACAGTTTTTTCATATGCAATAATCATTGTACCATACATATGGCTGTGTTTATGGTATATGCTGCACTGTAACATATTTTAGTTAATTCAAAAGGCTTTTTCCATCATTATGCTTAGTGCTTTCAAAAGTCCTCTTTTTATCTATAGAATAGGTACAACATAGGTAGCAGCAATGTGTCTCTACCACAACCTAAGTGAACCACTTATGTGTAGAAGGATAAATTGGTCTCCATGACCCTACTGTGAACAATGACAACAAAGGTGAAAGTTATTGCTAACTATGCTGGTAGTTTCTGTGAGAAAGGCACTTGTCTAGTGGTTACTGGACAGAAACCAATAACTCCATTTGCCCACTGTCCATCAAATGCAACTGTTAGTCTTTAGATAGTAAAAACTTTTTAGTAACTTCCAACCTGGGCTGGATATGGACTTGCAATCTAAAAGATGAAAACCCTTATCCTCCAGAAGCAAACCTTGAGCTATTTAGACTAGGATCAGTGTAAAAAAATAACCCACCATGGAAGTTTTTATACTACAATTAGTATAATCTAATTCTAATCTATATTGTAGACCAAAGATAAACACATACTCAAATGGCAGTATATGTTGCTAAGAAATTAAGTGCAACATAAATTGCTCAGTATTCTAATGCCTGGCTTCTTAATGGCCTGGCAGTGGCAGAGTGCAATAGCACAAGGGACTCTCAGTCCCTTACTTCCTAGAGCAATGCTGCTTAGGTACTCTGTAGAACCAAAGAAGGTGGGTATGGGTATACATGGAGGCCAATATTCACTAACTCTGTAAGTTGTGCCTGCTAATTGTTGAGTAGATGGACTGGTAGCTGCCTCAAGAGGCTTCTGCTTGCTTTCACTCATAAACAGAGGAAAAGCAGCATATTTGTAGTCATCTATAAAAGATTTACAAAGATTAATATGTGAGAGATTCCCCAGGATATCATGTGAAAGGGCCTTTGGTAACAGCTAATCACAGCAAAATATCAGAATTCAGAGGCTTGAATTAAGCTATCTACACAAACTGAAAACAAACAAAATTCTAGCCCCTATACACAGTTTCCTTGTTTGACAGAAACATTTCTTTCCTCCCTCATATTCAATTCAAAACATCCACAACTAAGGCACTAGCATTTCTGTATTGTTGCATGACAAACCTGGAAAAGGATAGGGCAAAATCTCAACTCCCTTTTCAGTTCTGCTTTCAAAAGGCAGCCGATCAGATCAAAGTTTAAGTTGGCATAAACTATTTTAAATTATACATTTTATAACATGATGAAAGGTATCCAATTTTGTCTCCACTTGAAGTCTTCTTTGTAACACTATACTTTTAACACAAGACTTCTGAAATTCAAAACCTAGTCACACCAACATTCAACTTTATGTATTATAGGTCTGATTAATTTAGGGAGATTACCAATATTAATGTGATCAAACTGTTGTTTCCTACCCAAGAGTACTGATTTTTCAAGAGGTCCCTCTCCAATTAACAATTCAAAACTATCAATCCTCTTAAATGAAGAATTGCCATACTATCACAAAATCTCAGCATGTAGGCTGCATCACTCAAAGCAAATCCAGGATACTGGGTTTGTTATATTCATGACACAAAAGTGAAAGCAACACAAATGAATGTACTTCGTGTCATTTCTCGGATCTCTCTGTTCTTTGGACCCAGAAAGAGAATAAATCTGGTCCCCTTGTTTGGGACCAGTCAGGTCCTGAAGGTGACAGACCAGGGAGGTCCAACCTGTATTGTACATCCAACCCAAACCCTGTGGTTTGTGCTAGACCAAATCAAACTCTACAGTTAAAGAAAGTTTCTGTTTTTAGAACAGAAAATGTATGGATTTCTCTCTATATTAATCCAGAAGATGATTCACTGGTTGTTGCTCGACCTTCATGTGACAGCTCTCACCTTTCAATTCTTTAGGATCAGCCTGCATTCCAGTAGCTGTGCCAGTCAATACAACACCATCAGCAAGGAAGAGCTCAGCAGCCTTAGCAGTCTCTGATACACTGACATCTGCTGTCAGAGCATGAGCGCTGTAAACAGCAGAAACATAACCAGTGTTACTTTCAGCATACATACTTGCTATCCACCCTGTTCACGGTTTAGAAAACTTTTCTTACAACTCATGATTGTACTTCAGTTCCCTCCATGTTGTCAGAACAACTGAAGATTGGCTTTTTGAGTGTTATCAGTATTGAGGGTAACTGCCCTTTTTTTACAGCGGAAATTAAAAACACAATGTGAGTTTGGCACTAACCCACTGGTCTCCTTTTCTGGATCTCTGTCTACAGCAGGGTGAGTAATAACATGGCAGCAGCTCACCAAGGTTAGCTCCTGGAGGGCCGCCTCCATTATATTTACCTACGAGGCTGCAGGTACCAGCAATCACAGCTCCGGTTGGTTGTGGATCACCGTTCCCAGCCAATAGGAGCATCAGGAAGTGGTGAGGACTGGAACTCTGCTTCCTGCAGCTCCCCTTGGCAGGGAATGGCAATCTGCAGCCAACAAGAGCTGTGACTGTTAGCACCTGCAGCAGTGCAGGTAAATATAGTGGCGGGGGCCTGCCAGGAGTTAACCCTGGAAAACCAATCCAGCTTGTAGACCAGTATTTGACCCCGTCTATACAGTGACTGCTAAATGTGCAAGACTGTCACCCTGCAGTACTGACTGAGGTGGCAGCTTTTGTACTGGGTGTCCTGTTTTCACAGATGCTGAACTCTCCTGAGTTCAAGTGGAGTTATAGGTGCTCGGCTCATCTGTAAATCAGATCTTATTCTTCCAGAAATTGGAGTAAGAGCATCACTTCATTTCATAAAGGCCAACAAAAAGTACTAACTTTCAAGCATTAGCGAGCACTATATCCTTGATATTTGTCTTTGGAGAAAAAAAATGAGCACAGCTATCATCTTCAAATGGTAGTTGCTTTATGCATCCAAAGATCTGCCATTCAAATTTTAAGCAGTAACTACCAGTAAGATAGCTTCAGGGGGTAGCCGAGTTAGTCTGTACAGGATAAACTTAAAAAACAACAAATGGTCTGGTAGCATTTAGTCTATAAAGTGCTATCAGACCATTTGTTGTTTTTTACCAGTAAGATGGTATATGTTATCCTCTTTTTCAGAGATTTATATCTATAGAAACTTCAGCTTAGACAGCTTCACAAATCTGAGAAAGTTTTAACCTTTGAAACATCAACGTTTATATTTATATTTCCCCCTTATCTTTTCTACTATAGAATCAGGAGATATAATAGTTAAGAAAGATAACATTACACAGTAATCTAATACCCTAGTATGATAGCACACTGCACTAACCACAAAATACCAGTAGTCCTGGGACTATTTTCTTTCTTTTTAGCCCAACCAGGTCTGGGAAGGAACTTGCTTCATACATATTGAGAGGCAGTGCCTCTTTTGGCATACTCACTCTGCCATGAACTCCGTCAGCAGTGTAACTGAACTAAAAAAATAATACCAAACTACTTTTTACTACTAGATGGAAGGTCATAGTGATGTCAGTGCCTTGATGAGGTTGTGCATGTGTAAAAATATGGAGGGAAAAAACAGAATGCAAGGAAATGAAAATCCCTAAAGCTAATAACAAAAGATAACCTGGGAAACAGTTTGTCAAGTTAGAGAATTGGATACTTCTAATTCTTAGTGCTAGGCATTTTGTTGTTGTTAGGGAAAACACCACTGCCCTTTAACCCTTGCCCTTTACTTCAATAATCCTGGGAATATCTGTTTCCCATAAACTGGTTACATGACATTCTTCTTTCCACTGTTAACTAAACAAACAACAAACACCACATTGCATCAGCCTATGAACAATTCAGTGTACACTCTAAATACCAGTGTTTCATATGACAAAGATGAGACTACGTGCTCGAAGTACCAAATTCTGGGACTTTTCAGGAGAAGAAGAAATATCACTGAATGGATGTTCAGAATATGCAGAAGTGAAGTTGGAAGGAAAATGCTCTGAAGAAAGTGCTTCAAACTTCTGTTGACAATGTTGCATTGTTTCATTTATTATAAGAAAATTCTTTAAAAAAAAAAATCAGACATTTGTTAGGTCTAAAACCTAGCTATTTCTGTGATTTTTTCCCACATGCTACAAACAAATCTTTCTTGAATTCAAGCTACTTATGTGCAATACAAGATTTTTTGGTTCTCTTTTTCTGAACTAAAATTCAAAGAAACTTCTAATAACTGAAATAACTGTTACAATTGTAATCAAATATCAGTTGGAATTCAGAGCTGTCATAAAATACTGCTGTCTGATAATTATAAAACATACTCCATATCCTCATACACCATTGATTTAAAATTGAAGAAACCAATATTAGATGGAGGGAAGGGATAAGAGCTTTTTTAATGTGGCAAAATGTCATTGTTTGGATGTGTCTCATTTGGTAGCCAGTAGGGATGTAAAATCCCAGTGAATCAGTTAACCAGTTGAATGTTAGGTCTGCCTAGTGTTTAACCAGTTAACTGACTAAAGTGGGATCGCAGGTTGAGGACTACTGTAGCCTAGCTGCCCCCTGCTGCCGGCTCCTAGCCTCCGCTCTGGGGTTGGCTTTGCCAGTCCCAGCTCCTACATAGGCGCTGGGGCTACCACCAGATTCTGGCTGCTAGCCCCTGCCGGAGCAGCTCCTGCCTGTGGGGTGCCCGGGCTCTCCGGGGACAGAGGCTGCTCTGTGGGAGCAGACCCTGTCTGTGGCAGGTCCCCTGAGTTGCTGGAGTAGTCCCCTGCCTGCAATAGGCAGGGCACTCCTTCAGTCCCACCCCCCATTACCGGTTAACCAGAACTGGTAAGCATTGCTCATTTAGGATGATGCTTATCAATTAAGCAGGTAATCAGTTAAACTTTCATGTCCCTAGTAGCCACCCACGTAACTTGACAAAAACTATTTTAGATGCTTAACATCATGAAACTTGATTTATTTGTAAACATAACAAGAAGCTGTAGCTAAATGATAAGCATCACCTTATGTCAGGCACAAGACATTTACAAATTCCTTAAGTTAAACAACTGCAAATTCCAGAGATGTAAAAAGGTGTAGTTTACAGGTGCAAGGTTAATAGTTTTTCAAGACCTTGTATGAGCAGTAAAGTTCTCCCAATATTCACTTTCTGAGCAATTATAAAATGTTAGTAAAATGAACATCAGATCTTTTTATATTAACACATACATAAACAGCACTCATATTTACCTGTGTTTCTTTTTAATATCAGCAAAAATTTGAATATGCTGTGCTCCGATTTGTTTTCGGTATCTTAGCAGGTCACCTGCACAGGCATTTATAATCCCTTCATCAGCAACATGGGAAAAAACAAACCCTTCAACTCTGATAAAATCAAGACCTAGAAAAAAAAATTGAAATCTGAAGATGAAATTGAACCATAAACAGAGGAATTACGTATCTCCTCAATTGCATCGTTTTAGTCTATCTGATACAGTATTCCGAAGCTCTCAAACACTGGCATAAAAAGCAAGTATCTTCTGATAAGCAGTTTTTAAAGCATAGTTAAAACTTGTATTAATGGTTTTTAGTGCAACCCACCACTGTGGCCACTGGGTGCAGGACATATATAAAGTACAAATAAACTGAATTTCCACAAACAGGCTGCTCATCCCTGACACGCTTTGTACCTCCCATGCCCACTACAGGTTGAACTTCTATAGTATGGCATTCTCTGGTCTGGCATGATTTCAGTTAGCCGGGTGTCCACTTATTATGGGTGTGGCCAAGTTTCCCTCAATCCCATAAAGTTTGTTTACAACCACCTGTGCCAGCTCTCAGTGTTCTGTGCTGTTGCTTAGCTCTAATTTACCCTAAATGTCTTCTAAGAGCTCAATAAGAAGTAGAAGTAATGCTGCTAGACAATATTGACTTCCCATGGTTCAGCAAATTCTCTGATTTGGCATTGGTCAGGTCCTGAGAGTGTCGCATGAGAGAGGTTCAACCTGTACAGAGAAAAATCCCCCAATTGGATGGTGAGATATCTCCTAATTGCAGCTAAGAACCAATCTTTGAATATCTATGTGCAGATTTCAAATTTTAAAATCAATTTCTAAAACTTTCTGCAGTTTTTATTTAATTGGTCAAATTTAGAGACCTGGCCCTATAATCCTTACACAGGTTGAATGCCTATTAAAATCAAAAGGGAGTTTTGCTTGACTGAGGAATCAGGCCCAATTAAAAATGATTTTCAGTTGTGAATTTAAAACATTAATAAGTAATCCAGTAAAAGGGCAATTCCCAAACTTTTGCAGACTGTGAAACACTATTTGAGACAATAGTGTACCAAACTCATATCTACTGTGCAACAACTATAGCATTTGATTCTATGAAGAAGCAACAATAGATAACGAAGGAATACGATGAATCTATCTAGGGCCTTGTCTACACTATGAGATAAAGTCAAATTTATTAACGTTGATTTTTTTAGCACCCAGTTTTGTAAAGTTGAAGGTGCATGTCCCCACTGTGCACAAGTATTTGATGTAGTTCAAAGTAGTGCATCCCTAGTAGGTGGTTACTGTTGACTTTGAGAGTGGTGCACTGTGGGTAGCTATCCCACAGTTCCTGCACCCCTTTGCATTCAGGGCTATGTTCCCAGATCACGCTGGGACCAAAATTATGCAGCAGGTGGTTCTGGCTAGATATCATCAGCATCCTATAATACCACTCATCTCCTCCCTCCTCTCCTGCTTGATGATGGTCTTTTTGCACCCTTTTTTCCCTGGTTATCCATGCAGACGCTATAGTATGGAACCTGTTCAGCATCAAAGTATTACAATAATCCATTGTAATACTAAATACTAAACACCCTAAGTGTGGAACCTGTTCAGCATCAAAGTATTACAATAATCATGTTAACCATGGTGCATATTAACCATGGTTATGCTGGCATATACCCAGAGCATATCCAGTGTCTGCCAGAATGAGGAAGAATCTCGGGAGGCCATGAATATACTCTTCTGCAAAGCACTTGAGTAGAACTACTGGTAAATGCCTCCAGAATTTGATTCTCTGGACATGGTGAAAAGCCAGTTCTGATGCTGTGAGAAAAGCACAGACAGGTAGGACCACATAGTTATGCAGTTTGCAGAAGTGGCTGCAAAACTTTCGCATGTCTAAGGCCACTTTCATGAAAGTTTGCAAATTGCTTTCTCCTGCCCTGAAGTGCAAAAATTCCAGAATGAGACCTGTCCTGACAGTGGAGAAGCAAGTGGCAATCGCCCCGGGGAAGCTTACAATGCCAGACAGCTACCAGTCAATTGGGAATCAATTCAGAGTGGGGAAATTTACAGTGGGGTCTGTTGCGATCCAAGTAGCCAATGAAATCAATACCATTCTGCTACAGAGGATGGTGACTCTAGGAAACATGGAGGACACAGTGGAAGACATTGTGGCGATGGAGTTCCCTAAGTATGGAGGGGTGATAAACGGAATGCACATCCCTAGCTCGGCAACCAACCATCTTGCCACAGAAAAACCACAAGGGATATTTCTCAATAGTGCTGCAGGCGCTGGCAGATCACAAAGGCCATTTCACTCACATCAACGTGGGATGGTCAGGAAAGGTGCAAGATGCACGCATCTTTCGAGACTCCTTCCTCTTCCAAAAGCTGCAAGCTGGAGCTTTCTTCCCAGACTGGAAAATTACAATGGTTGGCATTGAAATGCCAGTAGTGATCCTTGGTGATCCAGCCTACTCCTTGCTCCCATGGCTCATGAAGACGCACACGAGCAGCCTGGACCGTAGCAAGAAGCAGTTAAACCACAGTCTGAGCAAGTGCAGAATGGTGGTAAAATGTGTGTTTTAGGCATTTAAAGTAGGGGTGGGGAACCTAAGGCCTAAGGGCCGGATACACCCCCTGGGTTGCCTGGATCTGTCTTCCGAGGCTTAGGGCCTCCTCCAGCATTGGGGAGCTTGTGCTGGCACTCCAGCCCCCCCTGCCCAGAGCCCCCGGCTGATTTTTCTGTGGGTCAGTGGTCCTCGACCCAGAAAAGTTCCCCACCCCTGATTTAAAGGAAAGGTTTTGCTAGGTTACACCCGCTACTGACTAGGTTAGACCTTAGCGAATACAGATAGTCCCCGACTTACGAACGAGTTACATACCAAACACTTGGTCGTAACTTGATCTGTTTGTAAGTCGGACCCCATTCATTTAAATGGGACTGTGCTGTTCGTAAGCGTGGATCGCCCGTTCATAAGTTGGGGACCGGCTGTAGGGGAGGTTGGTCGTAAGTGCGGATGGTCGTACGTCGAAGCGTTCGTAAGTCGGGGACCACCTGTTCAACGTTCTCATTGTTGTGGCAGCCTGCTGTATGCTCCATAATATTTGTGAGAGCGAGGGAGAAAGCTATATGGCACGGTAGGGGGTTGAGGCACAGCACCTAACCAGTAATGATGAGCAGCCAGACCAGAGCAATAAGGAGAGCACAGCGAGGGGCACTGCAAATCAGAGAAGCTTTAAAAAATAGCTTTATGAATGGTCAGAGAGTGATTTGAGAGTCATGCATGTTGCTCGTAATGAGGTGCCCCTGCATTAAGTGTGCTTGCCTGCAAACCCCTCCCTTCTTTCCCCCTTCAACACAAGCAATAAAGAATGTTCAGAAATCATGCCTTTTTTATTTAGAGAACACAGCAGGGACAGAAAGAGAGTTCCAGGTGGGAGTGTCAGGGGAGATGAGCACAGCTGTAAGGAGGACAGCCCTTTGTTTTGGGACATATCCCTGGAGGTTGGGTGAGAGGCTGCACTTGATGCCTCCTCCCCCTGCACCCCCAAACATTCTAGGATGCCTAGGAGAGGAGGCTATGGAACTCAGTGAGATGGGAATGTGTCCACAAGGGCTGGAGTGACCTGTGCAGGTAGCTGTCCTGGAAGGCCGCCATGCAGTTCATCACATCCACCATGACCATCAAGACTCTCTCCTGGTTCTTCACTTCCAGCTCCCTGCAAGCTCTCCTCTCTTCATACTCCGCTTGCATCTCCAGCAACAGCGTATTCCTCCATTCACTTAATTGCTCCCTGTCTAAGCTGGCAGATTGCATTTGCTCCTTGACCAGGTCGTCCCCAGTATGTTTTTGCCTGCAGATTTGTGCTAGCCAGACGGTGGAGCCGGGGAGCACGCAACATGCTTGCTTCTGTACCTGCTGTAATAAAAAGCATCAAGCAGACTTTACAGGAGATAAACTGTCGAGCGTAAAACCTAATCTCTTAACATAAAAGGAAGGGCTGTCTAAAGACAAGAGGAAATGTGTTATGTACAAAGTCAGTTATGCTTTTAAGAGCCTACTATGCAGCAGATACACCACAGAGTTCTTAGGGAAGCAGCTGGATTAGCTTTGGTGGCAGGCATGGTAAGGGACAGGCTGGGATTTGAGTCTGTTGGGCAGATGTGATCCAGGCATGACAGCAAGGAAGCCATATGACACTGTTGTGTGTCCCAGAGTATCCTTTCTCCTCCATGCCCTTTGCGATCTTGGCATAAATATCTGCATTTCTTTTGCTGGTTCATAGTTCTGCGAGAATAGATTCCTCTTCCCACATAGTAATGAGGTCCAGGGTCTCCTGTGCACTTCAAGCTGGAGCTCATCTGTGACCCTGAGAACTCACGACCAGATATGTTGCCTGCTCTGAGGTCTGCTTACCATGCTGGCCACACAGGAAATTAAAATTCAAATTTTCCTGGGGCTTTTCCTGTTCACCTGAAAGCAGTAGAGTTGAAAGTCCTGGTGAGAGCAGTCACAGAGGGGCACTGTGGGATACCTCCTGGAAGCCAAGAAAACTGACTTTTACAATGCTACATCTGAGTACCATAAAGTCGACCATGCCAGGTTGAATTTAGCATTACTCCTCGCAAAAAGTTAAAGTTGATAGAAAGGGCTTAGTGGTGTGAACTCATTGTTTAGAAATTTGACCTAATGTGGCTAAGTTCAACTTAAATTCTCAGTGTAGACCAGGGATAAGGCAGTGGTCACCAACCGGTCAATCACGATCAACTGCTTGATCCCGGAGACTGATTCTCCCAGTCGATCATGATCTCTGGCACTGCAGGGGGCTGTCAGTAAGGTAAGCTCTCTGCCTGCCCCAGCTCCATACTGCTCCCAGAAGAGGCCAGCATGCCCCATAGCCCATGTGCGGGGTGGGGTGGGGAAGAGGGGTCCCTGTGCTCTGCTCCTGCCTGCAAGCACCCTCCCCACCACAGCTCCCATTGGCTAGGAACAGGGAACTGTGGCCAACATAAGTTGCAGGGGTGGTCCCTGCAGAGGGGCAGCATACACACTCATGTGATTCTCCAGAGGCCACAGGGGCATGTTGGCTCCCTCTAGTAGCAGCATGGGGCCCAGGCTGCCAAAGGTAAGTGCCACCCCCTTCAATGGCAGGTTATGAACGGCAGTGCAGCATTAAGATCAGGAGTAGCATAAATACTCTTACAAGCTGCAGCCTCTCAGAGCTAGCCCCCCATACAATCTCCTGTATGCCAAGCCCCTGCCCAAGCCTTGAGTCCCTTCTCAGAGCCAGCCCACTATATCCCTTCCTGCACCCCAAACCACTGCCCCTCCCAGAGCTAGCATCCCATACTCCAGCCCGGAGCCCCCTTCTGCACCCAAACTCCCTCCCTGAGCTTGCATTGCTCACTCCCTCCTGCATCCCAACCCGGGGTCAACCCAGAAACATAGAAGCAGCTCAGGGAAAGGCAGCTACTACCACTACTACTGTGTAGAGCAGGGGTTCCCAACCTTTTTCGGTCCCCGTACCCCCTTGGCTTTTAGTAAACCTTCCCATACCCCCTATTCAATATGAAAGGAAATAAATTCTAGACTCTAGAATCCATAACTTTTTTCACTAACACTACTACTTTTGGAGCATTTCAATTAGGATAATCTAGTTATTTACCAAATATTCCCCATACCCCCTTGACAAGCTTCTCGTACCCCCTGGGGGTACATGTACCCCAGGTTGGGAACCCCTGGTGTAGAGGGTGGGCTGGGTTCCCTTGCTAGTCAATGCAGGAGTGGCACTGTGAGGCAGTGAAACAGAAGACTGGCTGAGACTGCTGGAGAGAACCTTGGATTCATCCACCTGAAGAAACCATGACAGTTACCTGGAGAGTTGGCTCAGGACAGCTGTGGCTCCTGAGAGCAAGAGAGGAGCTGCAGAGGAGAAACTAATTGGATATACCACTATAAGAGGTCTTGACCTGACCAAATTAATCCCTAGCATTGCCAGGAAGTGGAGCCATCCAATGGTGAGTAGAGCATCCTGTCACATCCCCATTTTACAGATAGGGAACTGAGACACAAAACAACTAAATAACAGCTAAATGACATGACTTTCTGTTTGGTCTTCTGAAAACTGTCAGGCTCCATCACATACACATCACTTGTGGTAAGGAGTTCTACAGAAGGGATCTGACATGAGAATGTTGTCCCCAGCCCCTCGAAGATTCACCCTGGGTTCCATTGACGGCATCATCCTTGTGGAGTAAACGGTCATGGCGAGTTGTGATGGGAAAGACTGACTCAAAGACAGTGAGGCCCTATCCTCCTAGGCTACGTCTAGACTGCAGGCTTCTTTCGGAAGAAGCTTTTTTCGGAAGAGATCTTCTGAAAAAACTTCTTTTGAAAGAGAGAGTCCACACTGCAAAACTGCATCAAAAAAGCGATCTGCTTTTTTCAAAGAGAGTGTCCAGACTGAATGAACACTATCTTGCATGTAAGCTGTGATTGCTATGGATGGAATGGCCACCAGGGCACCTGTGCTTTTTCTTCTTTCCTCTTCTTCTGAAAGAACTCCCCCTTCCCCGTCCACACACGCCTTTTCGCAAAAGAGCTCTTTCACAAAAAGGTTTCTTCCTCGTAGAATGAGGATTACCAATGCCAGAAAAACCCTTCTGTTCTTTCGATTTTCTTGTGGAAGAACTCAACTGCAGTGTCGATGTTCCTCTACAGAGTTTTGTTGGAAAAACGGCACAAAACTCTGCAGTGTAGACATACCCTTAAAGACCATATAGATAAGGACTAGGCTTTGGAATTGAGTCTGAAAATGGCTGGGTAACTGTCAATGATTAGTCTGTTTGATAAACTTCGAGTCGTGTTATGTACATTGATATTAATGTGAATCTCACCCCCAAGTCGAACAAGTTGCAGTTATCTCTCTCTGCAGTGATGACTGCAAAACTTCAAAGACACCATCCTCCTCAGATGGGTAGAACCCTACATGGATACAAAATCTGTATCTTCATCCGCAACCATATTGGCAAAAATGAGCTGTGGATATCTGCATCCATATCTGCAAATGTGGATACCCATGGATATAAAGTAGATATCTGCAAATTTGCAGGGCTCTACAGATGGGAATGGGCAGTTTCCTGATTAGATGAAGGTGAAATAAGAAAATTCCTTTTGAAAACTGCATTTCTTAAGCAGCGAAGACTCCAAAATAACACAGACTATGCATTGCCTTGATGACCAGTGGCAAATGCTCTTAGCAGAGGATAATGTCAATATTCCAGTAGCTTCTCAAACTGCTTTCTTCATGCTTTCAGCATTAATTCAATCTTCCCTGGATTAATCATGAGTCAGCTATTTTTTAATCCACATATTTATTCATTTCTAAGCACTGGCATCTTGGAATGATGATGACTCAGTTTGTTTCAAAGTTTAGTGTTGTCAGTAAACAGACTAAGCATCTCTTTCACAAAGGCTAAAACTTTGATTAATATTAGGGCAGAGAAGTATATTTCACCAGCACAGTAAAAAGAGATAAGAGCTATGTTGTCAGATCTCTAAATATACTTTTGAACATCCCTCTAGCTAACAGTAAAACCCCAGCCTTCTCTCTGATGTGACTAGTGTTCTTTTTTTTAAAAAAGGTGTTTGATGTTATTTGGTAAATTTGCAAAGAAAACCCTAATTATGAACTATGCTATGAGGAACAGGACAACAGCAGCACCAGTTTATGGAATCTAGCAGATATATGTACAGGTACATTTAATGGTTAACTTCAGCTGTCCATAGAGAAAATGCTGGCAGCATACGAAAGAGCCGATCCAGACATGAACATGTACTGAACATTCTTGAGCACATACAAAAAGATATCCAGTGATCTTTGCTGATCAGAAAGAGGCAGTACATGCATTTTTGTTCCACAAATGTTTTAGAGTTGATTATATGTATTATTTTATGTAAGCCTCAAACAAACAGATGTAGTTAATTAAATCAGGATCTACAAATAGGAAAATATTTAAGGACACGTGGTACACCTGTTAATAATGAATCGAGTACTAACTCTAGCAAACAAACTCAGACACAGAAATTCTTTGCTTTTCCACAATGAGCATTTTAATTTAATAAAAACCGAACAGACTGAAGATGACATGATGTTCTGATGAGGATATTAAAATCAACTCATAAGGCTGTGTTCTAAAAATGTGAAAATGCACTGGTATAACAGTATCCTTGTAGGGGAGCCTAGACGGCCCTCCCTTGACCAGAACAATGTCTGCAGTGCTAGGCCTCGTTCCGGCCTTGTCCAAAGTATGGATCTCTAACACACCACTCTAGGTCTGACTCGAGCCTAGGCACACACATATGTACGCACGCAGGCCAGGCCAGAAAGGGTGGGTGAAAGTCAGGAATGCTTGCTCAATTATGCAGAACTTGGAAGGACAGCGAGACCAGGCCAAAAAGAGCAGAAACAACCTGGTACTAGTACATCCCATTTTTTGATAAGAGAAAAATTCCAGAGACAGTGAGAAAAACTATTAATGAAATGCTTTTGCAATATTCTGGCATTGCAAAATGTATCCTAGATATTGGCATAATAGGTATTTTACACAAAATGTAGTTGATTGGTAGATATTACTAGAATGACCAAATCTCGCTTTGCTATAAATATAGGGGTAGAAGATCTAATCAGTGGGAGGAATTGAGTAAGGTGTCCCCACTACCTTACTCACTGCAACAAGAAGGTGAATGAGTTCCTGCTGCCCGATGCATTGTGGATGCCTCTGCGTGTGGGGAAAGAAAGAGGCCACAACCTCCTGTCTGACAATTGGATCTCTCTCTCTGTGTGTGTGTGTGTGTGTGTGTGTGTCCGTCCGTCCGTCCGTCCGTCCGTCCGTCCGTCCTGTCTGACAATTCTAAGGGTAACAGATGTGAGATTTATAGGAATAAGTATATGTATCTTCAGGGCTCGACAATTAGTGTAATCTACTTGCCTGTGGCGAGTAGATTACAAGCCGGCACAGCTGCGCAGCCCGGTCAGCACATGCGCAGCCCGGTCTGCGCATGCACAGCGTGCCGAACCGCACAGCTGGTGAGCGGGGCTCACCGCCACTTGGCGAGCCCTGTGTATATTCATATTCTTATAACGGAGTAGCTGGTGTATTGTCCTAGGTAAAGGTGTTGTTATACTGTCTGTGCTAACTATCCCATGTATCGAAATAGATCTGTGTAACTGTGCACTGCTTTCCTTTACTATTCTGTGCACAATAAAGTTAACAAGAGTTAATCTGAGGTGTTTTTACTGGCTCCTCTCGTATCTAAAAACCAAACCACACGACAATCCTCCAAACAAGAAAATGGAGAACTACACAATAGTATATTATCTCCATGCACTGCAGTTTATGTTGCTTGTTTACAGGTATTACTATATTTTTAAAAATTCTACGTTAAAACAAAGCGAAGAAGTGAAGCAATCAAAGGTCAGGAAATGCCAGAATTAAGGCTACACAGACCACCTTAATTCAGTCTCTTATACATATATGGATTATGTTATATGTTAATTATATGATCAAAAACTTTTTTTTAAATCAGGAAAATGATTTTACGTAATATTTCCTAATAAAAAAAATCTCAATCAGATATTCCATCACTGGATTCATATGGACTAATCCTCAACTTGGATCAACAGCAGAGTTTGGACCTTAAGATCCACAGGACACACCTCAAGACTTGAGTTAATAGAATAACTGACAGCAAGCTGAATGTCTGGATCAGGCACTGGAGAAGGATGAAACATGCATGTTGCCAGTGGATTTCACAGCTATTTTCTGAGATCAGAGGAATGTAGAGACTCGGGGCTCTGAAATTCAATTCTGAACTCTGGAGGAAGGTATTACTGATTACAGATCCTTCTATCCCATCAGCCTCTGCTTGTATCTTCTCACCATTCTGCTCTTACCCAACTCTTCTCCATCCCCTTCTGCTCTCCCCAGCTCCCCTTCACTACTTTCCAGCTACTGTCCCTGCTCCTCTGCTTCTCCTCTTCTGTAAACTCCTGCAAGCCATGGCCACTCATTGTCCTCCTTCTTACTTCCTGGGCATCAGCAGGGAGGCACTGAGAGCACAGGAAAGACAGTTTATTTGCTTTCAGTTTTAGTGCTCATTACCAGAATCAAAAGACAGAACTATGTAGCACTTTAAAGACTAACAAGATGGTTTATTAGGTGATGAGCTTTCGTGGGCCAGACCCACTTCTTCAGATCAATATGTGGAAGAAAATCAGCACAACCATATATACCAAAGTGATACAATAAAAAAAATGAATGCATGTGAAATTGACAAATCAAATTTTAGAATAGAGTGGGGGTGAGGGGGGAAGGTTAGTTTCTGTGAGGTAATGACATGGGGGTGATAATTGGGGAAGCTATCTTTGTAATGGGTGAGATAATTAGAGTCTTTGTTTAAACCCATACATAAAGTGTCAAATTTAATTCCCCCCTCACCCCCACTCTATTCTAAAATTTGATTTGTCAATTTCACATGCGTTCATTTTTTTGATTGTATCACTTTGGTATATATGGTTGGGCCGATTTTCTTCCACATATTGATCTGAGGAAGTGGGTCTGGCCCACAAAAGCTCATCACCTAATAAACCATCTTGTTAGTCTTTAAAGTGCTACATAGTTCTGTCTTTTGTTTCAGCTAGACCAGACTAACACGACTGCATCTCTATCACTACATTACCAGAATGGTCTGGAGCAGCAAATATGGGAAAAATCCCATTCTCCCCCCCCCCCGCCCCGAGGCCCAAGATTACTCACCTCTGGGGACAGCACTCGTGCACTCTGGTCACACGCTCTTGTGATGGATTGGTGCATGCTCATTATTGGCAGACTCTTTGGAGAACTTAGTTTTACTGCCAACAACTCTCTACTGAGCATGTACAAACTGCCATTTTTTAATTAGGGCAGTTTTTCACAAGAGTAGTGAAAAGCGCATTCTTGACACAATAGTGGACCCTCTGAACAAAGTAGTCCTTGCTCAAAAGCACGGCTGTTAAACATCCAAAGAGACACTCTTAAAATTAATATGTTGATATGGCAAACTTTTATTTTTGTAATCTCATTCTTAGAAATAGCTCAATCATTTTTCTGAAACTTTCCAAACCAATTCAGCCTAAAACAATTGCCCAGCATAGAACATTTCAGCCTGAAGGGCTAAAGTTTGGGAAATTTTAATCAACTGAGAACAAGATCTTGTTACAAGAATCTTAATTATAGGTAGCAATACCAACTTCATATGAAAGTACAGAGCACTTTCTCTTTTTGCTACACCTTTTTCCAGAGACCTTTTAGAACAGATCTTCAGACTTGTTTTTCTCACTCATGTTATTTTCTGCATAATCAGCAGATTGCATTTTCTTGAGGCTGCTTGAAAATTATGCATGTTGTCATCATGTACCTTGATCTCTCTCTTTTACAGAGCTGTAGAAGTAATAAACATATAGGTCTGTAAAGAAATCAAGTTCCACCAACATGGTGTATTTTATGATAGGCTTTTTTTCTTGAGTCCATAGTCTTTTCTGTGAATATTACTCTGACACAATTGTTTTTAAAAAAGGAGATGGGGACCTTCCTTTAACTTTCTTACATACAGCACCACATGACTGCCATTGTCAGATTTATCTGCATTCTTTGGAATTAAAATATTAGGGAAACTGAGAATTTTCTCTCTCCTTCATTCCTCACCTAAATACAAAATGTTTGTATGAGTGATCAAGTGTTGGTGCTTCTTCTGATTTCCTTCCATTTCCTTTAAAAAATATTTTGTTTACTGTAATGCCATTGTATATACCCAAAATCCAACAACTATTTTCCAGAACAATTCTGTTTAAAGATATTATTACGGACAGAGAGCACGCAGACACATTCCCAAAAAAGGGACTGAAATAGTGCCATAATAAGAACATAAGAACATAAGAACGGCCGTACCGGGTCAGACCAAAGGTCCATCTAGCCCAGTATCCTGTCTGCCGACAGTGGCCAGCACCAGGTGCCCCAGAGGGGGTGGACCGAAGACAATGATCAAGCGCTTTGTCTCCTGCCATCCCTCTCCAGCCTCTGTCAAACAGAGGCCAAGGACACCATTTTATCCCCTGGCTAATAGCCTTTTATGGACCTAACCTCCATGAAATTATCTAGCTTCTCTTTAAACTCTGTTATAGTCCTAGCCTTCACAGCCTCCTCTGGCAAGGAGACGTTGCTACTGCTGGCCCTGCTTTTTCAAGTAACACATCTTTAAGTATTTTGTAACAACTAAAATGTGCAGTGCTTTGTTTATTAATAGTCACTTCTATTGACTATTAAAACCGCAGCATTACGTCCCTACTGCATCACTCCAGAAATACTTACCCAAGATGCGGTATCTACAAAGCAGGATTCACTTTAATGAAGAGTTGTTGAAAGAGGCTCTTCAGATTACAGTGATTCTCTTTTTCTTCTTCCTTTCCTGTTCATTGAGCTTGAGACAATCATTTTCACAGTAGCTGAATGAAATGCACTAAACATAGGTCCTTCAGTGCTCCAGTCCCCCAATTACAGAGCAAGTAATGAAGATCAGCAGCAGAGATGTGCAAAAAACTCTAACAAGTATCTTCAGGAATTCTCTCCCTCATTAATAACCAAGAAGTCACAGAAATACATTGCTGTCTCAATATATTCTCCTTTTGGTACTACAATATGCCCCTAAATGAATCCTAGTTAACTAAAGCATTTGATCTAGGATTTTTGAAATAGAATAAACCGATGTTTTAGCAAGCACATCAAGTATCCCTACATAGAAACTGTACCTAAAATGAAAAAAAAAAACCCAACTCAATTTTGTTAGTTAATTTTTGTGGCAGCGATAGCTTTTCCTATAGGCTTCAGGGCAACAATGAAAATGGATTAAGCTTGTTAGTTTACCAAGCAGATTCACAGCATAAATGCAGTTTCACTTTTTCAAATGTTGAAAAGAAATTCAGCAGAAGTTCTAAACACTTCCATTAACAAAAACTCCCTTAAAAAAAGGCTTATGATTTTGAGAGACAAATTCAAGCAACTTATAGTTGTCACTCTAATAGACAAGTAGGGATGTGAAAGGTTAACTGGTTAGCATCACCCTTAATGGGTGATGCTTACTGGTTTTGGTTAACAGGTGGGGGTTTGAGCAGCTCCCCACCTGCAAAGAGCAAGAGGCTGCTCCAGCACAATGGGGCCTGCCTTGGACATAGGCTGTGGAGCCCAGTGGCAAGCCCGGCGCATCTCCTGGCAGGGCCTGCTCTGGGCAGACTAGAATAGTCAGGTTGGAACAGCCTTCCCTTTGCCCCTCACCTTAATCTAGGGATGGGCAATAATTTTAGATGGGGGGGGGCACTTTAGTAATTTTTGAAGTGGCCTGAGGCCACTCCAGAAGGGGCAGAGCCTCCGGCAGAAGGGGCAGGATTAGAACGCTTCCTGCTCCCCCTCCCACAGACCCTGATGGCCTGGGGGTAAGGCAGCATGTGATGTCTTCGCCCCCGGCCTTGCAACGCCTAGAGAGAACAGCCAGCTGTTCTGAACAGCTAATAGTTCCCTCTAGGCACCCGCCCCCTTGCAGGGCAGAAGACTTTGCAAGCTCCCCCCCGCCCCCAGGCCAATCAGAGACCTGATTGGCCTGGGGGCAGGGGAGTGGCAGGGCATCCACGGGCTGGATCTACTCGCTTGGCAGGCTGGATTCGGCCTGTGGAGGTCCCTTTGCCCACCCCTGCCTTAATCGGTTAACCTGTTAAACATCACGTTTAACTGGTTAACCAAATAAATGGGATTTTACATCCTGTTAGACAAATCTTCATTTTTTTGAATGGTGTTCTTAATTTTTTAAAAACAGTAGTTAAAATAAACAAACATCTTTTAATTTTGTGGATCTTACAAAAGAAAGGTTTTTTTAAAAAGTACCAGGTTTTTAGAATGGTACATGCAAAAATGTGTGAATATACTGCTATACATGAAATCTGGTAAACATACATGCAAACTACCAGAGGAGTTTAAATGATCATTTACATGCAAGCCCTCTGATTTTAAGTACATCAAAGAAAGTATGCATGCATAGTTTTTCATGCAGCCATTTCAATGATATAGAATGGTATATGCTATCCAGATGGCCCTACAGAAATACACATTAGCTGAACTTAAAGAAAATCAGAGAAGCTCAATCACCAACAGAATTATTCTGATATGATGAAGTTGTTGTCATTTGTATTAAAATTAAAACAATTAAACTGAGATCAACTCCTTTCAAAAACACCGGGGGAAAAAGAAAAACGTTTTCTCAACAAAAAGGTTAAAATATCTAGGGGAAAACATTAAAAACAAAAGCTGGTAAAAACAACATTTAATTGGTATTATAAGAAGATGTTGTCCACTCACGACTCTGTAACTAAAAAAGACTCCTGTGGTTCAAAGGAGACTGAGAACTTATCTGCAACAGTGTGGATCGTAAAGCATAGAAGAAAAGGGCAATATAAAAATACAAGAAGATAAAAAAAATCATGGAAAATCTACTTGCAAGCTAGAAAAGAGCACACCAATATCAACTGCGATTTGTTTGTCACTACATAGGTAATAATAGAAAAGGCAAGTTTTCAGTGTTAATCCAGCCACCAGCTTGAACCAAGAAACAAATGTGTGCAACATGAATTGTTCTACCCAAACTTTCAGCAGGGAGGAGGAGACAGTGCAGTCTTTGCTAGCCTTGCCATTTCTCATAGGATTTATGTAGCAAGGAAAGTTGAATTTATACTGAACTTTTATAAGCACAATTTAAATCACTTAATATTTTGGTTGAGTATATCTTCTTAATTACCGCATCAAAACATTCATTTCATTCATTTATGAAAATGAAATGACAATTAGTTCCATAGATAACAAGAGTATCTCAAGATACAAGTGAAATCAGATCTTTAACCATTGTGGATTAAATTAATCTTTATTTGCCTCTCCCTGGAGAAATGCATAGGAATCAACTCTTAATATGAAGTCAGACTCTTTTGTTCAAACACACTTCCTCCCTTTTCAGGAGAGCATCTGTGCCCTTCCGGTCTCCTCCTTGAGGGTGTCTATATTAGCACACAAGTTTCAGAGAGGAAAGATCACATGAAATACCAATACCAAATTATGAGTCATTTCTATTACCTGCAGCTAGAGCAACAGCGACAGCTTGTTGATTTGCAGAACACAGAATCTGGATACCCAATGGGAGATGTGGGCAGGTCTGTTTCACTGCAGCACTAATGACTGCCATGGCTGCAGTTATTTCTGGCCCAACAGAAACGGTGTAAGGAAGATCATGCATATTTTCCACTATCAAACCATCCTGTGGAGATTATTACAGAGAAATCTGATTAACCTGAGATGAGCCATTTAAAAATATAGTTTTTATATTAGACAAAGATTTATATTAAAAAGAAACACTATATTTAAAGGTTTTTTCTTCAAAGGATTATCTACAGTAAACTGTTGATGCAAATACCAATTTGCAAAAATGCTTTAATCAACATCATGATATCTGAATCACAAAGTGAAATAAATGTGATTTCAATTACACATTTTGTCAATTAGATTTCTTTTGAATCTGTGCTACAATGTGTACTATAGAGTAACACGTTAAATCATAAGTCTCATTCAAAATATAAACTGCAGAGTCAAAGCTCAATTATTCAGATGGAACAGGGCATATTGAATACATTTGGACAATTGCTAGATAATCAAGGAAATTTTCAATTCAATTAATATCAAGAGATTACACTTATTTTGGATACACAAAAAGTTTTCATGAGTTTGTTTTGTTTTACTATATCAGTGAAAATGTTTCCAGATGACTAAAATCTGAGGGAGAAGAGGAGTTAAATATGTATCTATAGTATTTTTAACATGAGTATAATTTTGGTATTAAGCTGTAACACTGCTCATATTTTGGATTCAAGATTGCTTAGCAGAAGATGTTGCCATTTATTTTCTTGTAGAAACACATACTTGGTAAACAATGGAGTAGCTCTAAAGCTATTCTGCTGATTCAACCTGTATTATTCATTAAACATCTTTGTACATTATATGGGATGTTGGTTGGGAATCATCAGTATTGTATACGTTAGAAAATTTTCAATAGCTGAAAAATCACATATAATTATGTTCAGGACTGATAAGTTTAAAAATATAACCTTGAAAGATCAATTCAAATATAATGTTTTGCATTTACATAAGGATTCTTAAAAAGAATTTGGAACTTCCTAACCCCTATAACTTCTGTTTTCTTTATCACTCCATAATTAGTGAGATTGCTTCCAAGAAGTCTTGCCACACTAGGAGTATCCTAACTGAACTAAATGTGTCTGGAAGGCACCAGAAACAGTATTTCAACAAAACACTTTTACCATACGGACCATAACAGGTGAAATAATAATAAATGACGGTGGAGCTAAATGTAAAACCAGGAAGAAAAACAAGTATATAAACATTACATTTGCATATTTTTTTTTCATTTAACAGTATCCTTAATGCAGAATATATTTCTGTAAAAAAATGAATCATGAAAGTGCAGCCAGCATGTTACAGCTGAATTAAAAACTAAACATCCAACATCACAGACAGACACTTAATATGAAGGAATGAGAAAACAAATTTGAGCATTTAAACAGTCTCTTTAAATAGTGTGATAAGACCTCATATATGAACCATACTAAAGTGAATATGGTGGAGAATAACATAATAGGATACCACTGACGTCCCCAAGTGACTGACAGTTAAATACTAAGATATATAGGAGACATACCTCCTTAAAGGCAACAGGTCACACTTTTTTTAAATGGTTACTCAGCACTGGACCTAGTCCAGAAGCTCAAACAAATTAATGGTGCCATTCATTCTCTGATGTTCCTTCACAGGTAGGACTTAGCTTGGCAAGTCTAAGATTCTCACAGCCACCGAATCTTCCATGAGAGGCAGTACAGGTTCTTAATCATGTCCAATGAAATTGCACAACCTAACTGCTTAACACCTTCACTTCTCATCCTGTGCTCAGACTTTAGGATAAAGGTGATTAACTACCCTTCAATTACCATATGAGGCTTACAGAATTAAACAATTAAAAACATTTCCTAAAAATATTTAGGATTCAGCAAAATGATTGGTAGAGCCATGCAGTTCCATTTTGAAGAGGATTAAAGATATTTCACAATTTGGTTTTGTTCTGATTTGGTTTTATTCAAATTTCAAAACTTGGAGTTTCAACTCTGAGGCAGTCTTCTCAGCGGGTTGCCTCAAAGCTGCTGACCCTAAAAGCTCTGGGACACTGGCTGAGTCTACCTTGCTGAGCCAGAAGCCTCGGAAGTTGGGAGCCCTATGACAAGCTGTGGAAAGGCCAAGACGCCTGAGGCTATGTCTACACTTCAGGCTTCAAAAACTTGCAAAGTGTCTACACTGCACGCGTGTTCTTGCGCAAGAAAATGTACAGTAAAGTGTCGTAAGAGAGGGCTTCTTGTGGAAGACCTCTAATGCTTCATACGAGGAATAAGCCTTCTTGCGCAAGAAGGCAGTGTGGACGTGCAGCAGGGAGTTTTTGCGCAAGAACTGGCCTCCAGGAAAAAACGCTGGTGGCCGCTTAGATGCTCCGCACCGGCAATCACAGCTCACTACTTCCTGCTTGCTGGCCCCCCGCTTAATGGCGCATGCACCCTGCTGAAGCTGCATGGAAGCAGCAGCACAGCCAGAAGTTCCACCAGACGGCTCTGCGTGTTGCAGCTCCGCAGACATGTCTGCCCCTGAGCCACCCCAAGAGCCTGCACCCCGATCCCAGGAGCCACCCCAGGGCTCTCAGCAGGCCCGGAGTGGCACAAAGCGGCGCGCCCCATGCTGGTCCGGGGCAGAGGTAGAGACCCTCCTGGACCTGTGGGGGCAGGAGGACGCCCTCCAAGACCCCTGGTCCCAGCATCAGAACACTGACATCTTTGGTTGCATGGCCCAGGCGCTGGCTGAGCAGGGCCACCCGGCCCAGACCCTGGAACAGGCCGGGCCAAAGTTAAGGAGCTGCGCCTGGTGTATGTCAGGGCCAGTGAGGGAGGGGGGGGGGGGCAGGAGCCAACACCAGTCCCCACTATGAATGTTTGTATGCCCTCCTGGGGGACATGGCGGTTGAAGGGCTTTAGCCGCTGGTGGACACTGGACTGTGCACCCCGGTGGTCAGACCATCTGACCTGGAGGAGCGTGACCTGACCACCGCATCTGAGGAGGAGGGAAGAGGATTGCACGGCCACTATCACCCTGAGCCTGGAGCCAGTGCCCAGCAGCCAGGACATCTCCCGGGCCTTGTTGGAGACCGGTGAGGGATCCTCCAGTGAGAGTTACGGTTGTCACTTGCAAAGGTGGGTGCCACACAGTCAGGCTGCATGAGGTTGCACGTGCTGCGTACTGCTAGCACGGCGTGCAGCTGGAACTGCCCGAGAGACAATCCCCCCTCCCTGGGCACTCGCTTTCGCAATGCGCTTTCAGCAGTGTGGACGCGCTCTTGCACAAGAAATTTTTGCGCAAGAATTCTTACGGAAACAGTTCTTGCGCAAGAAGCCTGCAGTGTAGACATAGCCTGAGTGTTTAAGAGCTTGGGCTCCCAGTGCTTGCAGGCTCTCAGCTGCTAAAAAAGTATAAGTCCCCCCACCCCACCGAAGGCAAGCTGCCAAGAAGCCGGGTGGATAAGCTAGTAGGAAATCAGGAATATTTCCACTGAAATTCAAAGTCTCTGCAAAAACTTTGCCAATTTGACAAATTGACATTCTCTGACTGAGAAATGTTGCATGCAGAACTTCGGACCAGCTCTACTGGTCAGTTTATTTATGAATCTATCTTAAAAATCTAACCATGGCAGAAAGGACTTGTGCATAAAACAGACACTTCTTGTACTGAGATGCTACTGGCACTCTTTGCTTAGCACAATGTAGATGCTGCTGAGTTCTTTGATGGCTGCTCAGTCTGATGCACAAGTGACAGTCCCATCCACAGATAGGGCACACCTATACACTAGCAATGCTCTGAATCAGAGCAGCAGTTTCTTTCCTCCTCTGACACTAATCCCAAAGCTTGATGCAGTCAGTCTCACAATGCCTCACTCCACCTACAAGCTGACTGTCAGAGTGACATTTCATAGCTGTTTCTAAGAGGAAGCAGAATGTATGCTGATCCACAACTTCAGAGGGAAGTCATAGAGGGCTATATCTAGATCTCAAATTTATTCTGTCCACAGTGTGCTTCCCGATAGTGGGCAGTAACTGAATGCCTCAAAATGGCCATTTTTTATTTCATGGGTTGTAAAGATATAGCACACAGGTGATTCAGAGACTACAAATATTTTATACTGATAACAGTCCAAACAGAAAAATTATCACTACAATCATTTATGAAATGTTTTGAAACTCTTCATTAAAAACAGTAAGTCATGTATTCATTAAAACCTAAAAATGAATGCCTCTTCCATTATCATTCTGATGAGCCTGGCCATATGTCTATACTATTTATGGAAAATTACCAAAATCAGTAAGTCTTTTCATTTTATTATTGTAACAGTTTCTGTCATACGATACTAAAACATTTAAGTTCCAATCAAAAGCAGGCATGCCATTCTGCACAAAAATTGAGCCCTTTCCTCTTAAGCCACCTCTACCCACACATATAGGTTGCCCTTCCCAAAACCAGGACTCTGGTCCAGCAAAATCCATGGTCTGATAGAACCATGGATGTTCTTGGACCAGAGAGCCCTGAGGCGAGAAGCCCAGTGGCAGGAGAGTGGGCAGCTGGGAGTCCTGCAGGGCCACAAGCTCGATGGCATGGGGGCCAGTGTCCGTAGAACCAAGTCCACTGTCCAGCAGCCCAGCTGGGCCTGGAGCCAGTGACAGAAAGGCCGGGGCTGGCATCCAGCAGCCCAGCTGGGGCCAAGGTCAAGGTCAGGGTCAGGGTCCCTAGCCTAAGCTGGGGCAGTGAAGCCAGTATCTGGGTAGGACATTAGTCTGGAGCAGGAATCAGTGGGGGCCAGAGCTGATGTCTGGCAGCCTTGCCATTGCTGGCATCCAGGGACACAGCCAGTTTTCAGGGCCAGTAGCAGCAGGGCTGAGGCCGGTGGTAGGGGGGCCATCTGGAACTGGAGGTAGGGGGGCTGGCATCCAGCAGCCCAGCCAGGGCCGGAGTCAGTGGCAGGCAAGCAGGGCCCAAGGGTGCCAGAGCAGGGAGGTCCAACCTGTACTTCAGTGTCTCTGTTCCTCTGCCAGAGTGTCCCTAAACATTGGGCAGGCTCTGGGTATTAGATTAATAACACGTTAGTCTGTGGGTAGCATCAGATAGGACTCTGTTTTTTTGCACATTATGTTTTGTTTAATTAAAAAAAAAGAGAACATGTGTTCTGCAATACAGTGACTCGAATTACAAATACATTAATTCAAAGCTTTCTTATTTTTGTATCAAAACTATAACACTTACACAGATTTTTGTGGTTTTTTACTGAATTTTTATACATATAAAACAGATTTCATTATCATCAGACAGCTAATTAAAATGGTGGAGAGAAAACAGTTATGCTGAATTAAAGTTCTTGGAACTTAAACTTATAATGCAGAAATCTACAGCAACAGTTACTGCATTACATATTCCAAAAGAGAATTTATTTGGAAAGGAACAGATAAAACTCTTGTAATTATTTCTCTGGCATTTCATTTTAGTTCAATATTAAGATTATTTATGTCTTATTTATTCAGACATTAGCCTTCCTTCTCAAATAAATTATTTCCTGTAATCCCTTTCATTCTGTGTGATTTGTATGTGTGTCTAAAGTGCGTTATGTGTGCAAAATATTATAACAAAAAGCTCTACTGCTGCTAAAATTAGCTCAAGTACTCTTAGCTATGGAGGGGAATTTACCATTTCCCTTAATTCTGATACAGTTACACAAACAACAGTCTAGAAAGAAACTAACTTTCAACCTAGGAATCATCATTTTAAATCTCCTTCCCAGCACTCAAGTGTGTTTTGGATAAATCAATGCCTCTATCTCCATCTCAGCTGCTTCCTTATCAACAAGAAATCAATTGACACATTCTCCTACAAGATCTACTTTCTGTTTCTAGAAATAATCCACCACAAACACAGGTAGCTCTCCTTCACAAGTTCTACTTGAACAAAAAGATTTCTTCCTTATATAGGATAAGTAAGCAGTCTTTTATGTTCTACTTTGTTATTATATCAAATTATATCAGAAAATAATTATGCAAGATTCCACCACACTGTAGTGTGGATGGGATGAACTTGCCACTGCAAGACTTATTCTTTGGGTAATATATCTGCACACACAAAAATTTCTGTGCCTAAAACTTCTGCACACAGTATTTTAAAATTTTGCAGAATTCTGCATATTTTGTCAAAGTAACACAATATAATCCCACCAGTTTCAATTATTTTGACCATTTATTTCAAAATACCTGTCAGCAAGTATAGTAATAGGTATGTAGCCGTGTTAATCTGGTCTAGCTGAAACAAAAAACAGGACTATGTAGCACTTCAAAGACTAACAAGATGGTTTATTAGGTGATGAGCTTTCGTGGGCCAGACCCACTTCCTCAGATCAAACTGTGGAAGAAAATTGGCACGACCATATATACCAAAGGATACAATAAAAAAAAATGAACACATATGAAAAGGACAAATCAAATTTCAGAACAGAAGGGGGATGAGGCGGGGAGGTAAATGTCTGTGAGCTAATGATATTAGAGGTGATAATTGGGGAAAGCTATCTTTGTAATGGGTAAAGTAATTAGCATCCTTGTTAAGACCTAGGTGTAAAGTGTCAAATTTAAGCATGAATAACAGTTCAGAGGATTCTCTTTTAAGTCTGGTGTTAAAAGGTCTTTGAAGCAGGATGCAGGTAATCAGATCGTTGAGACAATGCCCTTTCTGGTTGAAATGGCAAACTGTTTTTTCTTTGTGATCCTATCTAATACCTGTGTTGTGTGCATTGATTCTTTGGCGAAGTGTCTGAGACGTTTGTCCAACGTACATAGCAGACGGACATTGTCGGCACATGCTAGCATAAATTATATTTCCGGATGAGCAGCAATATGTGTACTTGATCTTATAGCTCAATTGGTTAGGTCCAATAATGGTATCAGCAGAGTGATTATGTGGACAAAGCTGGCAACGGGGTTTGTTGCAAGGGAAAGTTCTAGGGTTGGTGTTAGTGGGGTATGTCCTGTGGTTGTTAGTAAGAATCATCTTGAGGTTATGTGGTTGTCTATAGGAGACTATGGGTCTGTCTCCCAGAGCCTCTCGGAGTTTAGTATTCTGTTCCAGTATAGGTTGTAGTTTATTGATAATGTGTTGGACGGGTTTAAGTTGGGGGCTGTAGGTGATGACAAGTGGTGTTCTATTGTTTGTTTTCTTGGGTCTGTCTTGAAGGAGATGGTTTCTGGGTATTCGTCCGGCTCTTTCAATTTGTTTTTTTATTTCTCTGGGTGGGTAGTTGAGGTTTATAAATGCTTGGTAGAGATCCCGAAGTTTCTGGGTTCTGTCAGTGGGATTAGAGCAGATGTGATTGTATCGAAGGGCTTGGCTATAGACGATGGATCGTATGGTGTGTTCTGGATGGGAGCTGGAGGCATGAAGGTAACTGTATGAGTCGGTGGGTTTTCTGTAGAGAGTGGTGTCTAATTTACCATTGGTGATTTGTACTGTGGTATCCAGGAAATGGATCTCTCGTGTAGAATGGTCCAGGCTGAGATTGATGGTGGGGTGTAGGTTGTTAAAATCTCTGTGGAATGTCTCCAGTGTTTCCTGGCCATGGGTCCAGATCATAAAGATGTCATCGATGTAGCGTAAGTAGAGAAGGGGTAAGAGGGGACGGGATCTGAGGAAACGTTGTTCTAAGTCAGCCATAAAGATGTTAGCGTACTGTGGGGCCACGCGTGTACCCATGGCTGTGCCGCTTGTGTCAGCAAGTATGTCTGTAATAATACAGACAATAAAGAAGATTCAGGAAATGTTTTATGACAAATAGATTCCTTGCTAGGCATATTAGTAATTTTGAGTAATAATTCATTTAAACTAGAATACATACACTTATTTCCCATACTCCTCAGAAGCAGTACAAAAATTTGGGATGTCAGGGTAGTGGAGGAACTGAGGAAGAAGGAAATAACTGTCAGAAGGAGGCTGGGAGTGAACCTGGAGGGTTGTTAAGTGTGGTGGGAGAAGAAGAAATCAGGGTGGTTTTTATGCAGTTGAGATTGTTCGGGAATTGAGGAATTTCCCCCATGCAGACCCTGGCTCACTCTTAGCTTCTCTCATTCAGTCAAGCAGATCTCCCCCTATCTCCTGTATCCTTGAACCCCCCCCTCTTTTGGTCCCCCCATTCAACCACTCCTCTTCTCTCCATCCCCATGTCCTTGTACCTCCACTAGCATTCAGCCCCTGGCTTAGTGGTGTCATCCAAATAGCTCCTGTGCCCCCATCCCAGGCTATTCCCCCCTCTAGGCCTTTTGAACCCCAGTCTGTCTGACCTCCTAGTGCCTTGTTCTGTCCATTATCTCCTTCCCTCATGTCCCGTGCCTCCTCACCTGGCCCTGCAGGCAGGGCACTATAAAGAAGGCAACCAATGCTCCCGCCCTAGCTGGCTGCTCTGGCCAATCACCTGCCCTTTCTATTGGTGTCAAAGTAGCCCCTGGTGGGCAAAAAGTGTAACTGCAGCACCCTTCTGACAGACTGTTTTCTGGTGGGTGGGGGAAATCTGCACGGGACACAAATTCTGCATGTGCACAGTGGTGCAAAATTCTTCCAGGAGTAAATGATACTTACAAAGACTTTTCTCCATGCTGAAGTACAGGCTCCACTAAGACACTAACCACCATTCCTTGCCATATCCATACAGAAGCTTGTAACAGCAGTTAAAAATATGGGTAGGTGCTCATTTTTCACTGCCAAAAAAACTAATAAAAATTAGGTATATAGCTGTAAAACTTTGCAAGTACAAAGGAGGTAGGGAGAATCCCACATTGTTTACTAAGAGCCAATGACACAAAACTTGTTTGGGGAACTATATAATTAAAAAGCATGATAATAACAGTGTCAATGTTTCTTAAGGAATGTCACCATGCTAGCTGACTATTATGAGGTATTTTTAAATCTCCTGTACTTCATTATAGTATTTAAATTGTCTCAACTAAGTGATGAAAGTAACTATTAATTAAAATGAATGATGCAAAGGAAGAAAACTTGAAGCATTGTTGTTTTGAAGCAGGCAGCTTTCTGTGAGGCTGAGTTAACAGAAGTCCAGTAATTTACACCGTGAACCCTGTATTTTTTATATAAAAACTTTCTTAAAATGAAAGCAGTACATTGGAAAAATTGAAGAGACCTTAAAATCTCAGATCTGTCACTTATAATATCTCATCAAGGGAACCTGGTTATTTGGCAAAGCAAGTACATAGTATTTGATGTTTTTTTCAGCACAGATGGCCTCCTAGCTGAACACTCACTTGTCTTCATTATTGTGCTCCGACATTATAAGTCTTTCATATTTATTATGTTTAAAAACTGCTAATGGACCAGGTAAGTCACCTTCTGAAGATCCAGCGCTTCCTTTAATCAATTATATGTATATACAGTGCTTTGAAAATTTAAAACTGTCTATCGCTTTTTCTGCAAAGCAATGTTAACAAATTCTCAGCTTTAAAGTCGCAATAGCCCTGCCTACAGTGGGAATTCTGATAGCCCTAGTGGGAAATGCTGGCTAAAAAGGTCTATAGCAGATAGAGATCATACGTGATAATACTAACTTCCTGTGTTTCCTAGTGAGTGATAAAAAATCCAACTGCTGTGTAAGAGCCTCTTCCAAAAGAGGAAGAGTCAGTTCAGTGATAAAGATTGACAGCTGATCTTGTCAATTTCCTACCATGGTAATAGGCACATTAAGAATGCCTAGGATAGATGGTGCTGCTTCAAGATCAGAAGCAATTGTGTCCAATTCACTTAGCCACAATATTGTGAAGGTTCTTAGCACAGATGAAATAGTTATATTGGGGTTAGAGGAAGACCTTTTATGAAGACCCATAACTATTGTTCAGGATTTCGATTCTCTATCATAGATACTAAGTTCTTAACTGGTTTGGGAACACTCTTGCCTATGTAAGAAAGTATATATAAACGGTAGTTGCCAAACAGCAGTTGGGCAGATTTCAGCAACATTCCCAGTACCTGAGCCATTAACAAATACCCATCTTCTTGTGGGAGAGGAGAACCATTAAGAGAAGTGAAGGGCAGTTTAGCCATTCACCCCAAGTAGGTCCTGGGAAAGAAAGACAATAGATTCCTTGCCTCAGCAGAGGTAGCTGAGTTTGGAGGAACTGAGAACTCATTCAGTATCCTGAAACCAGGAATCCTGTGACGTATCAGGAGAGTCAGTATTCCATTTGAAGTGCTAGAGGTTCTCTGCACAACTTTAGAATAATCTCCTTATTCATATTTACAACTATTTCTGACTCTCATTATCAAAATAATAGGTGTGTTGTTTTCATTGCTTTTCCGGGTTCTCACATGTTTAGTGTTGCAAACATAATAAAATAAAATGTTTCTACTGTAAAGACTAATTCAAAATGTTCAACTTTGGAACAAAAGACAAGCGCAGTAACAGATACATCAAACCTGTGAATGATATGTGGAATGTTTGTGCTATTACTTCTACTCTGAGTATCAGATTTAATATGCAGTGCAATTACTGCATTAACCTTTCTTCTATCTACAGAGCCAGGTTTAAAGCTTGCAAGTGAAGAGTTTAGCAATTTTGATACCGCAAAATATGGCAGCCCTGCCAGACCAAGGTTTGTTACATTAATTGAAGAAAGGGAACTGAAAATCTAGCAGAGAAAGGCAAAAACTAAATTAACCCCCCATAATATTAACAGTAGTGACTTTTCTAAAATTGCAGTGTGTTCGAAGGTGTTCTAAAACAGATGCCAATGAGGGGAGTTACATTTAAGCATATTCATTTTTTCATCTAATTTTCTTAAATGTATTTTGATGCTGTTTCAGTTTTGTCCTTAAAAGCTTCAAAACACCTTATATAAAGGAAACAAAATTCCCACTGCAAAATGTTAATTGATGCCCTAAAAGCACAGTCAAATAATGGAATGTGTGACAGTGGTTTTAAGAGAACTACACATTACTTTTGTACCCAATCTTTGTATTAAAATGTTAATCTCTAGCTTCCTTATCCTGGGTATTCTACACAAAGCTCTACTACTAGTCCCCTTCCTCTCTTCTCACCAGATCACATTCTAGTTGCCTTGATTCTGTCACAGTTCCTGTCAGATATTAAGTAACTACTCAGAATGGTCTGTGCTGTAGAATGGCAGATCTCAGCCAGGGGTCCACAGGCAAGTTTCATGACTGTTGCTAGATACACTGGGGCACAGACTAAGGAGCCATCCAGCGCTCAAGCCAAAGCCTGCGCATCACCAGATTTACACCGAGTAAAGAGAACAAGAATAATAATTCAGTTTTTATTTTTGTGCCTCTTTTATACATTTCTTTTTTATATTATAAATATATTTAACTGTGTAGCTATCAATTCAATACATTATTTGTTGTGGTGTAACATGTTGGCCAAAGGCTCAGAAAGAAAAAGATTAAGAACCCTTGCTGCAGAATACAAAACAACATAGATCCTGCCCCAACTGCCTTACAGTCCGAGGCATCAGTCCAGAAAACACCTCTGCATGGGTAAACTCAGCCAATGGCCCTCTGTGTGGGCACAGAGGTCTGCCTGCATGGAGCAGTTCATATGGTCTGGGCCTACATTTTTAACATCTCAAATTCTACTTTGGTCTCTGCCTTCAAGGCCATACGTAATGTTGTGCTAGCTTACAACGGACATGTCTCCTACTCCTCATTCTTAATACTTCCTTTTATCTCATTCTTTCACTTTCATGCACCCTTGCTCTCCTCCCCCACATGATTCTTTCTAGTTGACCCATCCAATCAACTTGGCCCACTTTTCTTTACATTAAATATGATGTTATGTCTCATTTATAGCATGCTATAACTTAGGTTAAGCTCTTAGCTTCAATCTTACTTTGACTGTAAAGTACCATGTATATATAAAAAGATTAATTATAAAAATAAACATTCAAAATGCTCTGCAGAAAATAAAAACAATTCACAGCTGTTTATCCATTTAAGCTCTGCTTAAAACCTAACCACTGAGATCCTCCATCATTGTCATGCCAGAAATTTATATTTTCACTGCAGTCAAAGAGAAAAGTACAGCAACACATGCTATCAAGTGCAATGAAATGTTTAAAACATACCCTGACCTTTTAAAAGGACATGTACCCTGTTAAAAGTCTGCTGAACTATGGAAATTACTACACCACCTTAGGTCAATAGAAATTCAGTCACTAGTACCTGCATTTTGTTGCCTTTGGCTGAGACTGGCCTTTCAGATCTTCTCTTTTAGATATGCAAAGTAGAAGAACACTTACTGCCAGGGGTATATCATGGAAGGGCTACACTTTGCACAAATGGACACAGGTGCTTTTTGTACCCTGCATAATATATACTACAAAGGAGCCAGCACAACTAAAACAGGTTAAATCTCCTTGTAGAGGCAGTGGAGGTGCTTGATCTTCTGCCTGGCTACACTCTATTCTCCAGTATGTCCACAAAACAGAGCACTTTAATTATATTAAAGTACAACTAGGGGGCTGCGCCCCCTGCTTGCTACGCATGCCAACCCCCCTCTCTCTGGCGGCTTTTGCAGCATGAGAGATATGCTAGCCAACACCCTTCTCTCTGGAGGTCATGGTCTGTCCGGGGGGAGGGTGCAGGAGCGTGGTGGGGGCAGGATGACTAGCCAGGGGGGACAGGAGCAGGCGGGGGGGCGAGGGGGTAGGTGTCTGGCCAGGGGAAATGGTGCAAGAGCAGGGGAGGGTGCAGGAGCAGGCTGGGAGTAGGTGTCTGGCCAGGGGGAGGGGCCAGGAATGAGCTGGGGGTGCGGAGTTTCTGGAAGGAATGGTGAGGGGGCTGGGGTGCAGGGTCTCGGCAGAGTGGTGACTGAGGGGAGTCAGGGGGTGTGGGGTCTCAGCAGGGTGGTGAGTGAGCAGGCCACGCTGGGAGCCCGCGCTAACGCTCCATCCTCACCTCCCCCCTAGCAGAGACCCAACACCCCATGCCCCTCACTCACCACCCTGCAGAAAGGAGGTAAAAGGCTCCTTGAAGCACCAGCTTCCTGTGGGGGCAACGGTGAGAAAGCTCCAAGGCTCCTCACGCGCTGCCGTTTCCCTTCCTTGTCTCCTAGATGAGGCAACAGCAGCACAGGGATGCACTTCAAGGTTTTTCCTACTGCTCGGCAGGGTGGTGAGTGAGGGCAGTGGGCCATGTACCAGAACAAAGATTGTCTTGCCCTAAATTGGTAAGCAAGTAGAAGTGCCCATTTCTGCTATCCTGCTGGCACTGCAAAAACAGAAAACAAGAGATGACAATGTAACTTCTTTAACTGGTCTGATTCTTCTGGGACAGAGGTGTGGAACCTTTTTAAGGTCGGGGGGCCGCGGACCCACAGAAAAAACAGGCAGAGCTGCAAGTGAGGGAAAAAAACCCACCTCACTGATGTGGCCCCAGACTGAGAAGGAGAAACACATTCGCCTCATTCTCCTCACATACCAGACTAGTAGACAGTGAGAGGGCCGGGGGAGGGGGAAGCCGATCCAGGCAAGACAGGGTCTGCATCTGATCCCCAGGCCTTAGGTTCCCCACCCCTGTTTTAGAAACTGACTGTAAATATGCTGAAGCGATCAGCCTGAGCTGCAAAGTGCTGGTCCAGAGTCTTCCAAAGGTCAGGAATAACAAGATCCATGATTTTGGTTTAAACGATTATAGAAATTGAGGCCATTTGCAAAACGGGGATCTAGGATTGAATTTCAAGCACTTTCTAACAATCTCCACATCAGTCTGGATACAGGTTTGATGTGAACTCTAATATAAATGTGATCTTCAAAATATTAACTCCACAGAACCAAGATTTGTTGTACTCTGATACAGCAATATTTTTATACAAAAATTGGAACAGAAGAATGAACAATGAAACTTACAACTCCAGCATCCTTATAAATCTCAGCCTCATGACAGGCTTTATCAGTGATCTGGGTCAGTGGCAAACTGTTCTGTGGTGTCCCTGCAAAGAACAATGTTTTTATATGCCATGATAGAAGTAGAAATCAAAACAAAGCTAGAATTAAATTTAGATCACTGCAAGCACTGACAGAAGTGCCAAAGTAGGCACAAAATGGCAAAGTAAATAATGTGAGTAGTAGTCTACTCCATCATGGCTCATATTTTAATGGTATTTTGTCCCTAGTAGAACATGATTGACATGCTTTGACCACTGAGTTCCTAAAAATGGTTTAAAAGCATTCACACTTCAAGATATATCAAATGTAACCTTACGCTGAACTAGACCAACACCTAGCTTGTCATTCTCACCTATAGTTCTGATTACACCTCATTCTATATTGGTGACAATGCACTGTATTTCAATCTGTGGCAGTGTCACATGCAACTAGTCTGCATAGGTGATGGGAAATTAATACAGAGACAACCAAAGGCACACAAAGGGATGCTTGGTAGGCCTCCAATGATTCATGAAGGCTGGAGGTTAAGTCTAGCATGCCAATTTTCTCAAAGGCACACAAAACAGGAATGATGCACAGGAGAAAATGTAAGGACTACATTAGTGCTAAAAGGAAGCTTCCCAGTACACAGGACTGTAGTCAAGACACAAAGATACAACTACAGTTGTAAACTGTTGCAAAATAACACACTGATGAGTAACAGACAAAAAGGAGTGAAGGCTACTGTTTTTCTGTCTGTTCTCCCCAAAATTAAGATGGAGACCAAAAACTTTCAAGTGTCTCTTGATATACTGATGCGTAACTTCAGGCTTTATTTTTAGAAGTGCTGTAAAAGCAACTATAACAGAAAAGGCATTCAATACCTTTGAAGTTCAGGTTGGAGGCTTCACAAATTGAGCAACCAAATTCAGAAGTTAGTCTAAAAATATTGAACCCGGTGCTCACTTTTAATCTGACACAGCCATAAGATCACTCTGGACAGATCACTCTGAAAAATTTGCCTGACACTCACTAGCCACACTACCCAGACAGTAATTTTACAGATGCTCCATTGTGAAGTAAAGGGCAAATATTGCACTGAAAAACATGCATGCTCATCTCAGCTATCAGCCTTCCAGATAGGTCACTGTCACTGTATCCTGACAAAAATCCCTGATCTTTTGGCTTCCACAAATTCTCAATTTCCCCTCCCCCCTCCCCCAGGGCAGCATGGACATTTCATAAAAAGTCACCTACTCTAACGTTCTGGATACAACAAATCCAGCCAGCAAACTTGTGCAACTTAAGTAAAGTCCAGGGAGCACACTCCTACGCAAAGGCTGGATCTGGTTACACAGAATAGCACCTGCTATGTTGCAGAGAGCATTTCTACTTTGCTAGATTACAGTCACATGGAGGCAGCAGGAGGCAGCATGGCGAACAGGGTGAAAGACTGTCAATATACTAGCTCCACCCCCACTTCTATTCTGTGCCTTTCTGGACGTTGAGAAATAGCAAGCATGGGTCAGGGAGGTTTTTCCTTAAATCAAACTCACTGGAGACATGATCTTCCCAGCTACAATCAATATAAAAACTCTTCTTTTACCTGGTAATGCCCCCACATGCACCATCCCAATGACAACGGATTTGAGTCGCCCGAAGAGCTTCAGAAACTTCATAACCTATGGAAAAACAGACGCGGGGAAGGGGGGAGGCTCACTATTGAGAGGGGCAGTCCAGCGTGACAGGGGAAGGGAAGAGGAGCTTCCCAACGCGGAAAGCCTGGTTGCACTGACCCAAGGCGGGTGCAGCCCGCGCGGGCAGGCGCTATGAAGCTCAGCTTCCCCCCCGGGCTCTTCCCCTCCCGGCGCAGGCAGCGTCCTCGGCCCGCTCCCCGTTACCTGGGCCGGGCCTCTCGGAGCGGCCCCGCCGTGCGACCCCCTCGGCCTGGGCGCCTTGTTTACATGCCGGGGCAGCCACGCTGCTTCCTCCCGCTTCCGCCTCGGGGCCGCCGGCTCCTCCCCCGCGCCCGCTGGCCCCGCCCGAGCCGGCTGCCCGCCTGGCCGGGTAGCCTGGTCCCCGCGCCTCTCCCTATGCCCCGGGCCCGGCCCCCCTGCGCCCCGCCGCCTCCCCGCGCAGACCCCGCCCCGGCCGGGTCCCCGCGGCGCCCCGCGCGGGGCCACGTGTGCGGGCCGGGCAGGGAGGCGGCCCCGCGCCCTCTAGTTTAAATGTCCCGCTCGGCCGGGGCCGCTCTCTGCGCAGGGACAGGAGCGGCCGCGCTGTGAGGCAGGAGGCGCCCAGCGGAGCCCGCCCGCGCCCTTGCTCCCCGCCCGCCCGCCGGCCCGGCCCCGCCTGCAGTGCCGGGCAGCTCCCGCGCAGGGCTCGTGCGGCCCGGCAGCCTCTCCCCGGGGTAAGGCGGCCGCGGTGGGGAGGGAATCGGGTGCCTGTGCCAGGGGGACCCTTCGGCCCCATGTGGGAGGAGGGGATGGGTGGACCCGATGCTCCCCCCCCCCCCCGCATGCACCCAGCATCTGCCCCCGAGGGACTACCCTCAGGTGCCCCCGCCCGGCGATGAGGCCCCCCCCCATCCTTGCCGCCCGCGCGTCCGGCGCTCTTTGTGGGGGCTGGGGAGCTGCAGCTGTTGCCGCTCTCGCCTTTGTGAGTCGGTGACCTGCCCCCCTCAACCCTCTGCCTTTCCCTTCTCCTAGGGTTGGAACCAGCCTCTCCCCGTCCTATCCAGGCACCATGCGCAGGGAAAGGTGAGTTTCCTAGCCCCCTGCAGGGCGTGTGGGGGTGGAAAGTGAAGTAGGCCGAGGTCTCCATTAGGCAGATCCCAGAGGAGACTTCCTCGAGGGGTTTATGTCCCTGTATCTCTGTTTCTTGGCAGTGACTGCCTGGAGGAGAAGGCTCCCCCCAAGGGTGAGGGTGCTGCTGACCTTGCCATGCGAGCCCGAAAGAGAAAAGCTGATGTGGCGACCGTAAGTACAAAATGGCTCACTTCGATCCTCTCAGTGCTGCTCTGTCACTCTGGTGTCCATCTGGACTCTCTCCCTGCTGAAATATTAGGACCTTGGCCTCTTGTGCCCTGGCTGGATTGTGAATGGCCATGTGGCATTTTGACTGCCCTAACTGGCTAGAGTTTTGTGCTCTGTCATGCAACCTATATCTGCCTGGGATAACAACTGGGTTTACATTGGTGTGACTCAGACTAGAGTTTGGCCTGGAGTCTGTATTCTTCTTAGCACATGGCTCTTTTTTCCCCATTGTAGTTCCTACAGGATCCTGATGAAGAAATTGCTAAAATGGAAATGAACAAGAAAAAGCAATATGAAAACCAGGTAACTGAGTTGGCTGGGGATATATAGTTACTGATATTTTTAATTTATATTGTTTTCTTGGAACTTATGGCATTTCACCAGCTCTGTGCATACGGCACTTCTAGCATGCTGAATGGTATTGGAGGAGGGGAGACTTTGGCCAGGGAAAATAAGAGAAACCCCTCAGTTTACAAGGTGACATGGGATCCTTGATGCTGTCATAAAACAAATAAGGTCTGCTTGAATTCTTGTGGTAGTATGACCAAATATCCTGTGTTTGCATGGCCTTTATGTACTAAGGCTTTAATTTTTCATGGATAGATGACTTCACAGAGCACCATTTACTTCATTGGAGAGCTAAAGCCTAGAACATGTGTGTCCTATCCATTTCAATATAATTGACAGTTTGTATTTTTGCAATTGTCTCTACTTTAAACATATATCTGGAAAGAGGACATCTGTATGCTTCCTCTAGACCATCAATTAATTATTTGTTACTGTGACATTGATTGAGTGCCAAAAATCAAAATTAGGATTTGGAAATTTACAGTGGATGTACGTTTTAGTGGCATTACTGGGCCCAAAGGTAAGTCTTAGTAGTCCCCATAAAGGCACTTGATGTTCAGATAGACTACACTAAATGGCATAGGAGGGGTGGATATGGGGAGGAGAAGCATTGTTCTTAGCAGGCAGTGCCAGCTTTCTCAATCTCCCTGTGACAATATTAAGATAACTGAGTTTTGATTTTGAAATAGCAATTGTTCTAAACTTCATTTGTTTGTTCCATTCTTCCTTTGTTGCACAAATCTGGGTGTACGATCAGTTACTGCCCCACACTTTCATACACAATATGAGATATGTACTGAGTTTGTGAGGATGCACTCCCTGTATATCTTCAAATGTATGTGCAGATAAAATTTGGCTGAGGCATGAAAAATAATATATAGGCTCTTCCTTGTTGAGACTTGAGCTAAATAATGCACATGTTGAATGATATTTAAGTTACAGTGGTCTTGCATGGGGAATATAGTACCCTGTTTATGCATAGGTAACCCTATTACTGAATAGGGATGGAAGCGAGTAGTCGAGTACTTGACTACCCAATAAGGCTAAGCTTATCGGATAGTTGAGTCAAGTACTCAACTAATTGCTTTCCCCCCACCTCACTGCCTCTGTATCAGAGGCAGAAAGGGCAGGGGACAGGAGTGCTGGGGGAGAGCCAGCTTAAAAGCTGGTCCCCCAGAACCATCTCTGCAGTGCCACCTGTCGGAGGCAGCAGCGCGGGGGGTTGGAGGGTAGCCGAAGCTGCTGCGAAAAGGGGGGGGTAGGGGAGGCCACTCCCCACTAGGATCCCCCACAGATGGGCTGCTGGACCTGGTGCAAGCTGGGACCAAGCAAACCCAGCTCAGTCCTGGCTCATGCCAGTCCAGGACCACTGCAACTCAGCAGTTTAAATGTAGTAAGAGCTGAGCAGCTCTTACTACATTTAAATTGCGGAGCTGCAGCAGTCCCAGCTCTGTCCTGGCTTGTGCTGGTCCAGGACCTACCCCTGCAATGGCTCTGCAGTTTAAATGTAGTAGGAGCTGGGCTGCCTGCGTTCCCAGCACCTTCTTCATTAAAATGCAGAGCCACAGCAGGGGTAGCTCCCGGGCCTGTGCGAGCTGGGACAGCGCACCTTTTCTTATGAATTAATTGTGTAGTCAATACAAATTAGTCTATTACCTGCCTCTTGACATCCTTGTTACTGAATAAATCTAATCCAGGAGTGGGCAATAAGTGGCTTTTAGGCCTAACCTGGTTCGCCAGGGTTAGCCTTTGGCAGGCTGCCAGACGCTTTGTTTACCTAAGCATCCATAGGTAAACAGTTCACTGTTCCCAGCCAATGGGATCTGCGAGCAGCCATACCTGCGGATGCTCAGGTAAGCAAAGCATCTGGCAGCCCATCAGGGGCTAACCCTGGTGAACCGTGAACAGTCTGCGAGCCGCGTATTGCCCACCCCTGATTTAACCAAAAGTGGCAACTGCAAATTTGAAGACTAATGTGCTACATAACAGATGGACATCATTATTTGGCATGGTCTCTGCTTGTTGCAACTGTATATACTAGTTATCGCTCAACATATTAAGCAGGGCTCAAATGGTGAGCATTTAATGAGGGAATCGCTCCTTTCCTTCTGTCTTCCTTTTATGCAGTATATTAAAGTAATTTCTCACTTCTGACGAGACCAGTCTGTCCTTCACTGCAGTTCATTTTCTTTGCCCTTCCTAAGAATCATCCCTAAATTTGAGGGTTTTTTTTTAAATATTACATAGTAGCTACAAACTAAGAAATACATAGGTTCATGTTATCAGAGATTATCCCCTCCAAAATGGCAGTAGGCAGAAAGCTGACCTGTTTAGCATAAAACATTCTTACTGTAACCTTTTCTTTTGTCGAAGTACAGTCCTGTCTTAACATAAAAATTAGATTTATTTTAATAGATGCTGGGACGATTTCTCTATGGACAAATGGTATATTGAAATACAGTTAAAGCACCAGTCCCTGAAGTGTAAATTAAAAACTAAACTTTCTATAAATCCAGTTGGCACTGATGAAAATAAGGCCTTGCAACTCTAATTCATAAATAAAAGGTACCTGAGTATCAATCTGTACATTAAGAAGATTCTATGGATACATTGTTATAAATCTAATATAATATATTATATAAGAAACAGATTAGTTTCCTGGATTTGTCAAATGATAACATTTGGCTGCTCAGCAGCAGCTCTTCTGTCTGTGGTGTGACACAAGCTATTCTCTGCTATAAATTGCCACAGGTCACTAATGAGACTGTGTGCAGTACCAACAGCAGTATAGCAAGTTTATATGATTTCTAGTGAGAAAGCAAGATGGTGCATAACAATAGCATAGCAAACTTTAATGTGCCAGTAGCTGTAAGTCCTGTACAGCACACACCACATGGCTTTTTGTATTAAATAAATTATTGTATACTAGCTGAAGCTCCATTTTACTCCATGTATAAAGTAGCACTGTCACATCCCACTTACGGCATGTTAATGCCCAATTCATTAGCTTGTTTCTGTTGAACATAAGGCCTGAGCTTTTAATTAGGATGCAGTTATCCTTTATGTGATTTGGAAGGGGGGCAGGTTATATGAGACTGGTGGAAGCAGAATAATGCAGGCATTCTGGTTTTGAAGTAAAGTAACAGGCACTGTTAGCAGTTCTCAGTCTGTTTGTTCATACCTAACATGGCTGCTGATAAACTAGCACAGAGGTGGGCAAAATATGGCCTGCAGGTCCACTTCCATCTTGTTCACCATGATTCTCTGGGCCACTAAAAGTCCTGTGGACCAGCAGGGCACTAAGGCAGGCTGGCTGGCTGCCTACTGTGGCCCCAAGCCACTCCTGGAAGTGGCATATCTCTGCATACCCCAGGGTGGCAGGGAAGGAAGGGGGAGGAAGAGGCAACTCCATGTACTGCCCCTGATCCCAGCACCGTCCTCACAGTGTGGGCAGCATGTGGAATCAGGTTGCTTCCACCTCTTCCCACAAAGGGCATGCAGAGAGATCCCTGCAGCAGCTAGCTGCTTTTGGGGCATGGCATGCACACAGCCTGCCTGAGCCTTGTTGTGCTGCCAGCTGGGAGCCACCTGTGGCGAGTACCTCCTGGCCAGAGCTTGCACTTTGCATCTATGTCCCAGGCCAGAATCTCCTCTTGCACCAAACTCCTGACACCTGTCCTCCACTAGGACTCTCTGGTCCAGGAACATCTGTGATCCTACTGGACCACATATGTTGCTGGAACAGAGAGTTCCAGGTTAGAGAGGTATAACCTGTATATTAATGGAGGGAGGGCAGGGTCTAGGAGAGAGTTTAGGAGCTCTGGACAAGGGCAGGGGTTGGGGTCCAGGAAGGAGTGTGGGATTTGAGAGAGCGTTTGAATGCAGGAGGAGCTCCAGGTTGGTGCAGTGTTGGGGTGTAGGAGCGGGTGAGGGATTTGAAGCTCTGGTCAGGAGATACTTGCCACAGGTGGCTCCCAGCTGGCAGCACAACAAGGCTCAGGCAGGCTGTGTGCATGCCATGCCCCAAAAGCAGCTAGCTGCTGCAGGGATCTCTCTGCATGCCCTTTGTAGGAAGAGGTGGAAGCAACCTGATTCCACATGCTGCCCCCGCTGTGAAGACAGTGCTGGGATCAGGGGCAGTACATGAAGTTGCCTCTTCCTTCCCTTCCACCCTGGGGTATGCTGAAATATACCTATCTCATAGAGCTGGAAGGGACCTTGAGAGTCCAGTCCCCTGCCCTCATGGCAGGACCAAATACCATCCCTGACAGATTCACCCCAGATCCCTAAATGGCCCCCTCAAGGAATGAACTCACAACCTTGGGTTTAGCAGGCTAGTGCTCAAACAACTGAGCTATCCCTCCCACTTCCAGGAGTGGCCTGGTGCCACAGTAGGCAGCAAGCCTGCCTTAGTGCAGACTACCTCCCAGACTTCACACACCTCACCCTCTCCTACACCCCAACACTGCACCAACCTGGAGCTCCCTCCTGCATCCAAACTCTCTCTCAAATCCCACACTCCTTCCTGGACTCCCTACCCCACCCCACTCCAGAGCTCCTAAACTCTCTCCTAGACCCTGCTCTCCCTCCATTGAAATACAGGTTATACCTCTCTAACCTGGAACTCTGTTCCAGCAACATCTGTGATCCAGTAGGATCACAGATGTTCCTGGACCAGAGAGTCCTGGTGGAGGGCAGGTGTCAGGAGCCCAGCCGATATGGCTGTAGGGGGGCCAGCATTCGGGAACCCTGCCTTGGCAGTCCAATTGAGTCAGTGGCAGAGTGGCTGGTGGGCCTGGGAACCAACATCCGGATTGTGGGGACAGTGGCGGGGGCGGAGGGGCAGAAAAGAAATTACCTCTCCATGTCTGGCAAAATCCCTTGTTGTAACTGGTCAGGTCCCAAAGGTCCCAGACCAGAGAAGTCCAACCTGTGGTAGAAATGTGCATCCTATGATGACTTACCAAAATTTGTGGATTGCCCCGCATCCCCATCCTATAAAAATTACTGTCCATCTCTATTTTTCTTGCTTTTTTGAAACTTGCTAGTAGAACTACCTTGTGTATCTTTCCTGTACTATAATGCTTGGCGCTAGTCTAGACCAGTGTTTCTCAAAGTGATCCGCAAAACCACTTTGAGACAGCTGCTAACTGGCTGTTGTGCTGTGTTTGTTTACCGGCTCCGTGGCCAGAGAGCCTCGTGGCTCCCATTGGTGCTGGTTCACTGTTTGAAGCCAAGGGGAAATACAGGAAATGGTGGCCTGGCCCACAGCACTTCCCGCGGCTGCAAATGGCAAACCAGAGCCAATTGGAGCCACGAGGCTCTGTGGCCGCAGGTCCGGTAAATAAACACGCTGGAGGGTCCAGTTAGTAGGTTTCTCAAAGTGGTTTTGTGTATCACTTTGAGAAGCACTGGTCTAGAATAACTGGAATTACATTACATGTCATTTTCCTTAGGCAAATTGCAGGAGAACAGCATTATTTCTAACATTTGGTTTTAGACCAAGGGTGGGCAAAAGGGCCCCTGCGGGCTGGATCCAGCCCACGGAGGCCCTGCTGCTCCCCTGCCCCCAGGCCAATCAGGGAGGGATTGTGTGTGGAGTCTCCTCCCACTTTGCCCTCACCCTGCAAGGAGTGCATGGCGCTTAGAAGCACTGTGTGTTCCTGGCAGGGTGGGAAGAGACTTCGCACACTCCCCCATCCGCAGGCCAATCAGGGTCAGTGCGTGGGGAAGCACGGAAGTGTCCTGGCCCCGCCCCTTCCGGGGTGGTCTGGGGTCACTTCAAAAATTTCTGAAGTGGCCCCCCCCCCCCCCCCCCCGCCCCCAGTTACTACTTTGGCACTAGTTGCCAGCAGATGCTGGGATTTTAGGGATGAACTCATTTTATATCCCTCTTTCTTCTCCCAGTCTCGCCTTCATGATTGGTAACTTCAGCATCCATGCTGACAATCCAGCCAACCTTCTTATGTCTTCTTTACCTCAGTAATTCTGAGTCAATCCCTATACACAGGCGTGGTCTAGACTTTCTTTAGAGCTGTGGGTTGCTGCTTGTTCACTTATGGATAGATTTCTTCATCTGCCTTTCCTTTTTGTCCTGTGGCAGCCAAGCTTTCTTGAATTCTCCAACTCCTTCCTATTGATATAGGTAGGATACAGATAAAATACAGGCTTATTTGTTTGTTCTTAAACCACAGCAATCATTTCAGTATCTGAGGTTCCTTGCCAAAGAACTCTGTGGACTTCACATATAAAACCACTGTTCTTCCACACTAGATTCTTTTGCCTTTCCTTTTTTGCTGAATCCTGGTCTTGGCTTACATCCCACTTCAGCTCCTGCTCCAGCATTGCAGAGTGCCTTTGGAGGAGCCCAGGAACCATAGGATATCCTCTGCTATGCTGCCAAGATTTTTCAGTGGCACCTGCCATCTTGGATTCAAGGGATGTCCCTGCAGAGGAGCTGATTTCAGCTCCAGGATTTGAGGACTAGTTTTATGTAAACCTAAACTAAACTTGGCAAAAAATGAATGTGTTTCCATCTAAGCCTTTACCATTTATTTCACTAATGGCAACTAGACAGTCCTCTCAGTTGATACACTTCCTCCTCTGAAATTGGTGCTGTCACAAAATCTGTAGCAGTCTCCATCTCCCTTGCCAAAACTCTTGTTAAAGAAATAATGATCCCTCACTTAAATGACTATAACCTTTTCCTCCTGCCTAGTGTGGTAGATGAGTGAGGGTGTGTCTACACAGGATAGTTACTTGAAAATAACGGACATTATTTCAAAATAACAGTGTGAGTGTCTACACAGCAATTCCATTATTTCAAAATAATAGATGGCTTATTCTGACTTCTGTAAGCCTCGTTCCACGAGGAATAACATATTCCGAAATAGCGATTTCAAAATAGCTGTAGTGTGGACGCTTCACCGCTGCTATTTCGAAATAGCTCCTCCCCAGGACCATTCAGACTGTTTATTCCCCAGTGCCTCCTAGGGCTCTAAATCGAGGCAGAATGTCCACATTGGGGAAGCCTGCCTTGACTAATTCTGAGGCTTCCCTGTAGTGTAAGATTGCTATTTCGAATAGCACATTTCAGAGTGTTTCTTCCGGAATAGCTTATTTCAAAATAAGTGTGCAGTGCAGACATACCCTGAAAGAGAAGCAAGATGGCTATCTAAAAAGATGTCTCTAAAGATAATCTACCTCGATTGCTACTCTGACCATACCTAGCCCCTCACCTGTTGTTTCACTCTTAAATGTAATTTTGCTTTTAAACCCAAGCATGCTCTCTCATTCCAATCCTATTTGAGGTTTACTTTTTTTTATTGTAAGACATCCAAGCCCTGTAACTTTACTGCACTGATGAATTGCATTACTTTGTGTTCTTCCCATTTGTCTTTATTTTGTCTATATCTTGTCTGTTTAGATTGTGAACTCTTTGGGACAGGGACATCCCTGAGGAGCCAAGCATGTATGCCATTATGCAGAAAGTGTATATAATTCTCCTTCCTTACAACTCGTATTCAACACAGTCTAATTAATTATTCTCAAAGGACTGTTGACCAGGCCTGCAATGTAATTGAAGGACAAGTTGAGACTAAAATGTAACTTGAAGGATAAAAATTAACTTAAGAACTGATGCAACACTTCAAATTTGCAATTCTTAGGTAATCTGCTGTCATATTACTCTGAATGATGCATCATCTTCTCCTCTCCACTTGAATAGTAACACAAGCGGCATTATGGTCTTAGATACAACTGTATACATCAAGAGTACTCCACACATGGCCCACGGGCTACATGCTGCCCACAGCTGGTTTGTAGCCCACAGCTGGTTTGTTTGCAGCCTGCGGCACAGTTTGGGTTTACTTGGGGCTTAACATGCGGCCCACGGGTGGGAGCCAAAACAAAAAAGTAGTTAACATAATGGTTTTCTGTTGATAAGCGTTTTAGTAGTTACATCCCTGGACTGTCATTGCTCATTAAAAGTGCTGTTATATGAGTGGAAATCGGGTAAATATTGCATTTTATTAATATCAGCAGAACTGACTTAAATGGGGTCTGTGTGTTGTGTAATCTTGCCTTAATCTTTGTATTCATGCCTGTCAGCGTGAAAAGCTATTTGCATATATATTTGCATGTATATGCAATCACACTTAAGTTGCGGCCCTCGGCATGTGCCGTGAGTATCCTAGTGGCCCCCGGGGCTTTCAAAGTTGAGTAGCCCTGGTATACATGGCTATGACAGATTTGCATGCACAATTTTGAGATTGCTTTTTAAAGAATAAAACTGCCTAGAGTGTGTTTCAGGCAGTGGCTCAAGTAGTACAAAGCAAATTTTCACTATGAGTAAATTGAAATGTGGTTGAGCATTCTTGAATCTAGTGCTTGGAAAGTTTTGTCAGTTGTGACAAAGCCAGACTAAAACCCTAGGTTTGGAAACTGATTCATAAGTTTATTTTTAACTTGAAAAAAATAAGTGTTTTCTATTTAGAGCAGGTTGGGGGTCTTGCTGAAGTTTTGACCCTGACACTGGTACAAATGACATCCCTTTTTCAGTAAGATGACTGCCTCCAGTGCTAGGCTCAACTGCCAAGTCTGAATTAAAATAAAAATAAATGTGCTTATGCATGGTGATAGGCAGGGCTCGACAGATCAGTGTATCTACTCGCCTGTGGCGAGTAGATTTCAGCCGGTCGCCCCGTTCACTGGCGGTGCGCGCATGTGCAATGCGGGTCTGGTGCATGCGTAGTGCGGGGCTGGCGAGTGGATTTTGACGCGGTTTGTCGAGCCCTGGTGATAGGATTTGTTTCTTACTTGTGAACTTTCAAATCACTGGGCTAAGCAACATGGGCTCTGTCTTTAGGAACTGGAGTGGTAACTTTACACCAATATCTTTTTTTTAAATCTGTTTGCCAAGATAAGCCTTCTTTAAAGGAAAGTAGATTAGTTCTGTGTCCTGTTCCAGATACACAAACATATAGCATGGGGAAAATAGTGGGGAAAATGCCAGGTGTTTAATATTTTTCAAATTTGTTAGTATCTGTTCTATATATGAACAGACTAGCTATTATGAGTTTGTTCATTCTTTTCTGAGACTGAACATCTTATGGCAAACAAAATATATGCAGTCATTTTTCATATATCTGAAGTGATAGCTAAGTGTTTGCTTTCTGCTTAACTATCTTCACAAGATGAGCAGTCAATAACCTCTGACTCTTAAAAGACAAAACAAAATCAGCATTCCTCTGCTGTGGTTATTATCAAGGACGTTTTGTGCAAAAGCTGGATCTTTGTCTAGGAATCGCATTTGCTTATTCTTCACCTGAGTTCTTATCCTTTATAGCTGTTTTAGCATAAATGCAAAATGCCTCATGTGGCACGTGACCAGAATTCATCCCCAAATTTGATCTGCTGCTGTTGGATCGGGAGTGCCAGGCCCAGGCTGGGGAAGCTGACTGGGATTCTGACACTGAAGGATCAGAGGGATTAGCAGTTTTTTTTTTCGGGGGGGGGAGTGGGGGGAATAAGCAGATGTGATTCCCAGATAAAAATCCTGCTTTCATTCAAAATCTCATTCCATCCAGAACATAGCAACAGAACTCTCTCTATATAGAATGCTTTTCTCTCTGGGACATCTGTCACCCTTCAGTCCAAAACCATGAATAGTAAATGACTTGTTTAAGAACAGCAATTGAAAGTCTGTCTTAATGTGAAAATATACCTTTAAACTTGTGTTCAATTTTAGCTACCTAATAGGAGTGACCACCTCTCTGATGTTATGCGTCTTGTCTGTAGTCTTTGTGCATTAATAGCCCTAGAAACTATAAAACCAGTTATAGTGCAACATTTTTTTTCTTTCCTTTAATAGCCATCTTGGAATAACGATGTCCAGAAAAGTCCCCATATGCTGATTCCCACACCAGATAAAGATGAGCCAGTTAATATTGGCTTCTCTCATTTTGTACACCTAAGACTTAGTCCATCTAGAGCTTCACCGCTACCAATTCTGGGGTAATTGTATTTCATTCCCCTTTTCTTTGTCTGTCCCATTCATCACTTAACAGTTGATACTTAACATATTTTTTTTTTCTTAGTTGGGCAAATAGAGAGGATGTATGGAAAAACATGCTAAACAAAGAACAGACATATGTGAGGGATAAAGAATATATGCAAAAGCACCCTCTCTTGCAACCTAAAATGCGAACAATTCTTCTAGACTGGCTAATGGAGGTGAGTTTTGCTGCTTTTGCTAATGCTTAATTAAGCATTCTGTAGATAAGTATAGAGATGTTCTGAATAAATGGATTTTTCTAAATACCTAATATGATCTGCATTTTCATGAACTTTATTTAATGCATAAAGCACCAGAATACTAGTGGAACTTGTTCTACTTAGTGTGACATCTAAGAAATTTTACCGGAGTGTTGGCACCAAATAAGTAGAACTTAATGGTTCTAGCTTCAAGTGTGCAAGCTGATAAACTATTCTTATATTAGATTTTAAATTCACTGAATATAAGTTTGGTAATGCCTACTTCTGCCTGGAAACTTAACTTAGTGTTTCTTGTATTGCAGCATTTTGTAGTTTAGACTAAAGCAAAACAAACGAAATTCTGGTGGAGGGGAAGAAATGGTATGTGTAGAGAAGTTGGGAACTTCATAGCTCCTAATGTTTCATAATTTTGATCACTGATTTCAGAAAGGTAGCCATATTCATCTGTTTTAGGGATGTAAAGGACTAGTCGACTAGTTGACTATCTGATAAGCAAATGTTTATCGGATAATCGACAGGATAGTTGACTAGTCACCTCCCCCCCCACCCCTATCTGATAGAGGCAGCAAGGGTGGGGGAGAAGAGGGGGGAACTTAAGTGGCAGCACTAGATGGAGCCCTTGGTCAGCTGCTCTGTGCAGCGCTGCTGTTTTGAATGATGCGACATTTCAAAGTGGCAGCACCACGTGGAGTCCAGGATCAGCTGGGGGCTCCGTGCAGTGCTGCCGCTTTGCAATGCTGGGTGGAGCCCGGAATCAGCTGACCATGGGCTCCATGCAGCATGCCAGCTTTCAAATGTACAAGAGTCTGTAGCGTGGGGCTCTTGTGCATTTCAAAGAGGAACTGCAGCATGGAGCCTGGGGCCAGCGCAAATCACCCACTGACCCCAGGCTTCATGCGATGCTTCCTTTTTGAAATCCACAAGAGCCTCTACTGGGGCTCTTGGGCATTTCAAAGTAGAAGCACCTGTTTGGAGCCCAGAGTCAGCAGGATTTCCTGCTGGCCCTGAGCTCCATGTGGTGTTCCAACTTTGAAATGCACAATAGCCCCTTTTGGGGCTCTTGCACATTTCAAAGGTAGAACATGAAAGTGCTTATCTACTAGTCGAGTAGTCAGTGGAAATTCCATCAACTACTTGACTAGCAAATTAAACAGACTGGGGATCTTAAGTAGCAATTAATCAAAAGCAGGATTCTTTGTTATAATTCTAATTAGTTTCTGCATACACTACATGATACATAACTGTTTCTAATATTTTGTTAGTCTATAAAGTGCTACCAGACCATTTGTTGTTTGTTTCTAATATGATTATCTTAAAATTGAAAATATGCTATTTTTAAATATTCTTGTTCCACAGTATCATCTTGTTGGCCACTTCTTGGCTTAGAAATCTGACAAGTTCTGTCTCAGTTACGACCAATTTGGGATTTTTTTTTTTTCCTGTTTTGGAGTGTGGGGAGTTTACATGTTTGAGAAAATGAAGGCCTGATACTCTGGTCTTGTAACATGCATGTTTTCCTAAATTATTATTTGTTGTTTTTGGAAAATCAAAGGCAGCCACTTAGAAGGAATTTTTTTATGAAAAGAACACCAATATGAAACCATTGAACTCCCAGGCTTGGTCTACGCTACTCAGTTAAGGCAACATAAGCCATGCTATGTCGCCCTAATTATGTCAGTGTACACACTACAGTGTTGTCCCACCAATGTAAGTGGCATATTATACCAATATAATTCCACTTCCATGAGAGTGCTTTTGTTGGTATAGTGCCTATTTCAGTGTAGTCAGGGCAACCCAGTGTCCGACAAGAAAGCTGAGCAGCTCTCCTCTCCCAGTTGGGCTGCTAGCCAGAGGCTCCCTGCTTATGGAGCTGAGAAACCTGGATAGCTGTCTGGGGAGAAGCTGAGCTCACTGCACTCCCATGCTGCCCTTCTTTGGTTTGTGAAAGTGCTCCTGGTGAGCTCACCCTATGGAAGGAGGGCAGTGTGAACATCAGCCACCACAGTAATTACTGAGATTGAAGGATCACAGTTGATCCCTAGAAGGTCATCAGTGCAGTGGTGGAAAGTTGACCTACCATTGGTCCACTTAAGGTTATAGTGTGAACATGCCCCTACTTTTCTTATCCTATATTATTTCTTCTCTCTCTATAGTAAAAGCTTCTGTATGAAATATATCCCTAGATTTGCCGTATTAAATGTTATACACTTCTTGAGACAAACCCCCCCATCTTAGATGCTTGAATTGGTTGGATTCAAGGACTTGAACATACTCTATATTTATGAATATCAGTAACTGCTTATTTCTTGCAGGTTTGTGAGGTCTACAAGCTTCACAGAGAGACCTTTTACTTGGCACAAGATTTCTTTGATCGGTTTATGGCAACACAACAAAACGTTGTAAAAACACTATTGCAGCTCATTGGCATTTCATCTTTATTCATCGCTGCAAAGCTTGAGGTTTGTGGGAAGAAAAAAGATTCAACTCTTGCTACAATTCTTTTTTGGCCCATATTATTATAATTTTGGTTTTACATTACAGTTTGGACCTCCCTGGTCTGGCACCCTTAGGACCTGATGGGTTCTGAATGAGGGAATTTGCCAGATCGGGGTACGTCACCTGCCATCGGCCTCCCAGGACACTGCTCCTCCCTCTGGCTGGCTCTGCTCCGGTCCTGCTGCCGCTGGGCTTGGGCTTGGTTCCAGCCTACTGCTGTCAGCCTGCTGAGGCTCTCCCAGACGGAGCTCCCTAGCTGCCATAGTCCTGCTTCTGTCCCACCCGGCTGGGGCTTCCCAAGGAAGGGGCTCAGCCTTGCTACTGCTGTACCTAGCTAGAGCTCCCTGGAGATGGGGCTGCCCTGCTGTTGTCATGCCCGGAGGGGGGCTTCCCGGCTGCCCCACTGCTGCCATGCCCAGTCATGCGGAGATGGGGCTCCCTGCTGCTGGACTGCCGATCGGCTTGCACTCACTGGCATCAGGGCTTTCTTGACCACAAACGTTGCTGGACCAGAGAGTCCCAGATTTAGGAGGTTCAGCCTGTACTTGAAATATTCAGGGGGATTTTACATGTGAAATAACTACATTCTACTTAAATTATACTTTTGATCTTTTATCTTTCAGGAAATCTATCCACCAAAGTTGCACCAGTTTGCTTATGTTACAGATGGAGCTTGTGCAGAAGATGAAATCCTTAGCATGGAAGTGATCATTATGAAGGTAGTTACAACCTATATCACTTACATTACTGTAAGGACCAAAATGTGGTGTGATCAGATGACAGTAAAGAGCTACAGTTAGTGTTGTAATATTCTGATAGAGAATTATTTTCCTTTAGTTAAAGCTAGTGACCTGTAAGATGTAGTAATTGCATACTTTTAAAATGTTACAGATGAGGTGGTTTGGTTAGGTTTTTTTTACATGGGAAAGTTCAATTTCACTGAAATAGAACACTCTTTTCTTTGCACTGCTACCATAACTGAGAATGCAGTTTCCCATCAGCAGTAGGTAGTAATGTAAAGCGTATGCTGCATATTCTAATGTTCACATCTTTGTTAATATTTTCATTAACTTTATATATATATTTCTTTCTAGGAGCTTAATTGGAACTTAAATCCACTGACAGTTGTATCATGGCTGAATATTTACATGCAAGTTGCATATCTAAATGAGCTTTATGAGGTGTTGCTTCCACAATATCCCCAGCAAATCTTTGTACAGATAGCAGAGGTAAGGTTGATTTAATCCCCAAGCACTATAAATACATTTCATGCTAAGAATTGTTATTTGTCACATGTTAGTAGCCTGTCTTTTCCCTGTGTAGCTTTTGGACCTCTGTGTGCTCGATATTGGCTGCTTGGAATATACATATGGAGTACTTGCCGCGTCTGCTTTGTACCACTTCTCCTCATCTGAAGTGATGCAGAAAGTTTCGGGTAATTAACACTTTCTAGTTGCAAATGTTTGCCTGACAAGTAGGTTAACCTAAGACTCACATAAGTATCTTTACCTTCCAGGTTATGAATGGCATGATGTAGAAGAGTGTGTAAAATGGATGGTTCCATTTGCTATTGCTATAAGGGAAGCAGGAAGCTCCAAACTCAAACACTTCAGAGGCATAGCTCCTGAAGATTTGCACAATATACAGACACACACAAACAGCTTGGATTTGCTGGTATGTATTTTTTTTTTATCTTTATGAAATCTCTATAGGCAAAACTATATTGTAGAGTATGGGAATTAGAAGGCTTTTTTTTAATTTGTGACCCGATAAGAGTAAAGTCATAAACTAAATGACTTTAAGAAGTGATGCACAGTACAGGTTGAACCTCTCTAGTCTGGCAATAACTGCAGTCCAACATCTGTGGCTCAGATATTCACTTATTGTGGGTATAGCCAAGTTTCCCACAGTCCCTTAAAGTTTGTTTGCAGCCAGGAGCCCTGGCTCTCAACGTTCAGCACTGTTATTTAGCGCTAAGTTATCTCTAAATGTCTTCTAAGAGCCTAGTAAGCAGTGGAAGTATTGGTAATGCTCCTAGATAATGCAGACCTCCCATAGTTCAGCAGTCACGTGTGGCATCAGTCAGGTCCCAAGGGTGTCGGACCAGAGAAGTTAAACCTGTATACATTGTATTAGAAACAGACTACCATCTTGCAGACTCGCTTTCCCCTAGCTTGGGATGGTTCAGATACTGCATATTAGGCTTATTTTTTTTCATAAAGATTATAGAACATGCAGCTTTCTCATGATGTTTGGAAAGCTAGATTATTCTAACTTTTAGGATAGAAAAAAGTCTTCAATTTGTACGGCAGCTTTTTGAATTATTTTAAAGCTTTTTTCCTCTGTCTGTAACTACATACTCTGTTTTTTTTTTTTTTCCAGACCATATAAATCTTTCGCCTCTTACTGTAGATCCCGTAGAATCAATATCTTATTAGTCCAAGATTTGCTAGCAATTGACTAGTAGAATGAGTCAAACAATAATATTTAAGGGTCAGAATGTATTTGCTTGATACAATTACAGTTCCATGTATCATAAACTGGAGTTAGTGAATAAAAAGTTAATTTTTTTAATCAAAATCATTTTAATGTAAATGTAGTGGATTATAAAAAACCACTAAAACTTAGTAGCAACTGGAATTCTGCATTTGTATACACTTTAAGGTCTACAGATAATACTGACACTATGAATAAAATTCAAAATGATGCTGACTTTGATCTATCATGATTGATAGTATTTGAGAAGGGATATAATACATGCATCTTATTACATTAAAGTTGTTGGTAGGTTTGTATAGGAACTAGGGATGTTAGTGTAACTGACTAACCATTTAACTGATAAGCTGATGCTTATCAGTTAATGGTATCTGTTAAATTCAGCCAGCTGCTGGGGAGGCGGCTTCAGGGCTGTCCACTTCACTCCCAAGAAGGTGGCTGCGCCATGGCAGTGAAGCCACACCTCTGAGAGCAGAGCCAGCAGCTCCTGTTGGCCCAGCTCCTGGGAGAGGAGGCTTTCCTGTGGCAGGGAAGCCACCTCCCTCAGAGCTGGACCAGCAGGGATTGGCAATCTGGCTCTTGGGAAAGCTGCTTCTCTGGCAGGGAAATCTCCCTGGAAGTGGAGCCAGCATCCCTTGTGGCAGGAAGCCACCTGCCTGGGAGCCAGGCCAGTAGAGACTGGTGGCCCCATTCCCCTGGAGGCTTCTCTGCAGACTCTGCAATATAAAGCTATTTAAACTTTATACTACAGAGTCCGCAGCATGTAACCACTGAGATTTTCAGCGGTTACACGGTTACCTATTTAACTGACTTTTAGCATCCTCATGGGAACCTGCCAAACTGCACTCATATTGGTGTTACTTTTAAGACAAAGCTGAAACTGGAAGATTACCTAAATTGAAGAATTAGCACTGCTGCATTATTACTCTTACTTACTCTATCAGCTGGTTGTTCAGTCTTTCTTGGCTTTGAAGCAACTTCAGTGGTATAGTGTAAGAACTCTAAAATGAGATAATAGACTGGTGAAAACATGAGTGGGGTTTCAGTGGGTAAATGATAGCTTTGGAAACATAATGAGGCATTACTTGAATGATATTTAAATGCTCAAGTCTTTTGCATCATGTATTAATATGAATGGCAGAAATGTCAAATTTAGTTTCATAACACACTAACTTAAATATTATTTTACTTGTTTAGGACAAAGCTCAAGCAAGACAGACCATGTTGGCTGAGCAAAATAGGACTTCTCCTTTACCCAGTGGTGTCCTGACACCACCACAGAGTAGTAAGAAACAGTCCACTGGGCTGTAGCTACTATGACTGCAAACTGTCTACATCAGAGAGAATTCAGCTGAAGTGCCTGTTTTTGCTGGTTCTGAATCCTGCTCCATTATGGAAATGCTGCCAGTGAAGTTTATAAGCTTTTATGGATTCTAAAAAAGAAACTTGCAATCTTTTGTGACAGAAGAATCTTCTATATGTATTTTTATTAACTATTGATATTTTAAATAAATGGATCAAGCACACCAGCCACTTAAAAGAATGCTGAAGAGTGCTCCAAATGCTGCTAAGGAAGGTAATACTTGATGTGACCAACTGTTCAGAAAAAAGGCTTGAAGTTAAAAACTGCAACTGTGTCTTTGGATAACCCTGGGTATTTCACCTTGTGGGGGCAAATGGGTTTGAGAATGCTGTGGAAGTCTTCATTTTAGAGCCTCTTTTCAAGTTGTTGGCTACAACTTGTTGAGTTTTTAAAAACCCTTTACATGAATGCTGCTATGTCTCTGTATATCAATTTTTAAATAAAAATGCTGTCTAAGACAGCTGGTTTTATGTGTATTTGATGTATTTTCTTTGTGGTAAATGTAGCTGTTTCAGAGTAGAAAACATGGGGCTGTGGGGGGTTGTTAAAGTAAGGATCTCTTCTGCTACCACCAACTGCTTCCCTGGGAACTAAGGGTATGTCTACACTGCATGCTTATTTCGAAATAAGCTATTCCGGAATAATTATTCCAAAATAGCTTATTTCGAAATAGCACATCTACATTGCAGGGAAGCCTCAAAATTAGTCCGGGGCAGGCTTCCCTTAATGTAGATGTGCTATCTTAATTTAGAGCCCCAGGAGGCACTGGGGAGGAATAACTTAGAATGGCTCTGGTGAGGGACTATTTTAAAATAGCAGCAATGGTGCATCGACACGCCTTATTTTGAAATAGCTGTAGGTGTTGTTTCTCGTAGAATGAGATTTACAGATTTCAGAATAAACTGTCCGTTATTATTTTGAAATAACGGAGTGGCTGTGCAGACATTATTTCAAAATAATACTAGTTATCTCTAAATAAAGGTGCAGTGTAGATGCACCCTTAGTCACTTCTAGGATACAGAAATGCAAGCATCTAGATTCTAGAGAATGTAGCTGTTAATGCAATTGATAACAGGAAATAGTGGGTTCCCCCTTCCTCCCCCCCAAATATGTTGAATGACTACTTCTGGAAGCTGGTATTCTACTTCCATGTATTGCAGAGAGGAGATGTAAAACAGTTCATGGCATTTGTTTTTCTAAATGTCAGCAATTTCTATTGCAAATTGAATGCTGAAAATTCTGGAAGGTTTTCAACATTACTCATGCTAGTTTCTCATAAGCTAAACAGGAACACATGAAACAGGAATGGAATATGAGTTGTTTGGTGTTTTCATTAAATTCCGGGCATTCAAACTAAAGCTTGCTGCTCACTAGTATTTGGAAGTAATTCAGTGGGGGAGAGAGGTAGAAATGACAATCTAAAGCCCTAGTACATTGAAAAAAGCATAGACTAGATCAAGTGTTTAAATAATGCTACCAGTAGTTAAAGAATTCATTTTATCTTAGTGATGTTATTCAGTCTATTGAAAGATCCTCTTCTGAAAGATTGTACATTGGACACTAAGGGTGCATCTGGACAGCAGCGCTATTTTGGGATACTTTCAGTATCCCGAAATAGCATTTTCTGCGTCTTGACAGCGTGCCCATTATTTCAAAATGGCTTTTGAAATAATGGGGGTGCTATTCCGATGTCCCTGTAAACCTCGTTCCACAAACATTAAAGGACGTTTCAGAATAGCACTCTATTTTGAAACTCTAAATAAGCTACGCAATTTGCGTAGCTCAAATTGCGTAGCTTATTTCGAGCTAAGGGTGCAGTGTAGACGCATCCTGAAAGAATAAGCGTAATGTAAGTTGAACAAGTTGGCAGCTACCACTTGAAGTTCTCACTTCTCGTGGCAGATATGACTGAGGATGAGGCATGGACCCTATTGAAAGAAATGTTAGAAATGCTCGTGAATGGTGAAAATGCATGTAGCTTAGTACTACATTTAAATATCCTCACACACATTTGCTCAGGTTTTAAATGATTTCAGAATTGTTTCATTAAAGAGTAGTCTAGACATATCTTGTAATTGATGAAAAATCATTCCTGTCATTATTTCTAGTGCTTTCTCTAAAAGCTTCAGTATTAAATAATGAGCACCAAATACAAACTCCCAATTGACTGTATTTAATGGGATGTTACACTTTTAATGTAGGACTTTAATAGTCTGCCCTCTCCAGTTGTGAAATATTGAAGTCCTCAAACATGGCAAATGTGACAAGCACTAATTTTCAGTTAACAAAAACATCTTTCTGGTTTGACATTCTAATGTTTGAGAACAAATAAAAGGGTTCCATTCCCTTGTGGAAAGATTCATGGGTAGAAGGAAGTTAGTTGTATCTCATAGAACTTAATTTCAATGAGCAGTTGTTTTTAGCCAAAATTCACTGGCTAAATTCATTTACATACTAATCATAGTTTATGTTCTAAGGAGGCCTGTTAAGTGACTTTACCCATTCGTAAGCTGTGGCCTTCCTGTAATTTTTTAGTGTGCCAACAGTTCGTTTGTAAGTCAGTTGTTTGGAACTTGGAATGCATTTTCCCATAGAAACAAAGTTATAAAGGGTAGTTAGGTTCTCAGGCTAGCCCACATAACCTATTTAACCGATTATATAGTTGAAATACTGTCTCTTTGCAATGGAAAATAATAGAAATATTTTTTTTATTTAACTTGAATGCTGATGCTTGAGGAAAAACAGGTTTAATTAGAGGAGGATGGGGAGGTAGATGGAGATTCTGAAAGGGACTTTTGGGCATTCTCTGTCTGCCCCTCTGACTCCTGGCTTTTGTGGCCAGCTCCAACCCCCTGGCTCCTGCCGCTGCCTCCCCTGCTCTCCAGGAGGCAGCAAGCAGGGGGGCAGCTGTGCAGCCAGCAGCTGGAGAGAAATGGCAGTTTCCCCTTCAAAGTACCACTTCTCTCCAGCCACTGGCTGTACAACCTCCCCCCGCCCTGCTCCTGCTCCTGCTCCTGCTCCTCCCAAGTGTTCCGGCCAGCACTTGCTTGGCTTGCCACCACCTGTGCTGCCTCTCTGATCCCCTCAGGCTACAAGTGAGCTTTTGTTTGTATGTGCAGATATTCATAAGTTGGATGTTTGTAACTCAGAGTGCCTATAATCCCATGATTAGAAATAATAAAATACCATTTATTTAAACATTGCGGATGTCTTCTAGGTTTTCAAATACATTGATTTCAATGACAACAGAATACAAAGTGTGCTGTGCTCACTTTATTTTTTACAGTGCAAATATCTGTATAAAACAATTTTCAATTCACCTAATACAAATACTGTAGTGCAATTGTTTCTTCATGAAAAATGAACGTGAAAATTTTATTTTGAATGCATTTTTATACATAAGACTACAATGTAAAGCTTTAGGACTGAGTGGATTTGTAGACCCTATTTCTTGTTCAGTTGCTCAAACAAGTTTGTTTGCATTTACATGAGAGTGTTGCCTGCTTCTTGTTTAGTGTCACGTGAAAGCAAGAACAGATGTTTGCATTGCATCGTTGTAGCCAGCATCACAATATATTTGTTTGCCAAATGCGCTAAAGATTCATGTGTCCTTTCGTGTTTCAACCACCATTCTCTAGCACATGCATGCACGCTGATGATGGATTCTGCTCAATAATGATCCAAAGCAGTGCAGGACCAATACACGTTCCTTTTTGTCATCTGAGTCAGATATCACCAGCAGAAGGTTGGGGTTGTTGTTTTTTTTTTGTTTGTTGGTTGGTTTTTTTTTTGTTTGGTTGGTTGGTTGGTTGGGTTTTTTTGGTGGTTTGGAGTCTGTAGTTTCTGCATCAGCATGTTGCTCTTTTAAAACTTCTGAAAGTATGCTCCACACCTGTCCTTCTCAGGTTTTGTAAGGTACTTAAGATTCTTTAACCTTGGGTTGAGTGCTGTAGTTACCTTTAGAAATCTGATATTGGAAACTTCTTTGTGTTTTGTCAAATCTGCAGTGAAAGTGTTCTAAAATCAAACCACATATGCTGGCACACAGTCATCATCCAAGACTTACATAACAAAAATATATGGCAGAATGTGGGTGAAACCATGTAATAGGAGTCATACAATAATCTGCCAAGGAGTTTAGTCACAAATTTTTAATTAACGCATTATTTTTTAACAAGTATCATGAGCATGGAAGCATATACTTAGGAATTATGTTGAAGCTTGAAAAGACATATGAATGTTTAGCATATGTCCCCTTTGTAATGCCGGCTACAAAAGTGCTATGGAAATGCCTTTTCTCACTTTTAGGTGATCTTGTAACTAAGAAGTGGGCAGCATTATCTCCTGTAAATGTAAACAAACTTGTTTCTCTGCAATTGGCTGAACAGAAAGTAGGGCTGAGTGGACTTGTAGGCTCTGAAGGTTTACATTGTTTTATTTTTTTGTGTGCAGTTATGTAACAAAAAAAATCTACATTTGTAAGTTGCATGTTCATGATAGAGATTGCACTACAATACTTTAGGAGGTGAATTGAAAAATACTGTTTTTATCACTTTTACAGTGCATATGTTTCTAATACAAATATAAAGTAAGCACTGTACATTTTGTGTTCTGCATTGTAATTAAAATAAATATATTTGATAATATTAAAAAAATCCAAAATACTTAATACATTTCAACTTGTATTCTTTTATTTAACAGTGCAATTAAAAACTGTGATTAGTCACTTAACTTTGAGTTAATAACGAGTTAAGTGTGATTCATTGCAGCCCCTAATCTCAGCCATAAGTGATGGTAATTTTAAATCCCTTATTTTTGAGGAAAGGGGATTTGTGTTCAGGGTACACTTAACTAGGGGGGCATGGGAAGGGTTCGGGTTACCATTACGACCTAGGCCTCAGTAATACGTAACTGTTAACAACATGAGTTTAGACAAAGCAGAGTTGGAAATTTTTGGAATGTGTTATGATTTTATTTGACACTCACATGGATTATATATAGGTGATGGGAGTCGGTGGACTGAGTGATGATGAGCAATGCTATGTTGTCTTGGAATGGAAAGCTCTCCCAATAAGTTAAAATAATGGATTTCTAGAAAATGATTACTTGAACAGGAAATGGAAGCATCTTTTTTTCCTTCAGATTTCATAATGCCACATTGTCTGGGGAGGGAGGTATGATGGATGGCATGTGAGTGATGGATCATTTTACTTGAATTTTCTAAATTTGTTGAATTTTTGCACCATGTAAAATACCCATAAAACACACTTTTTAACCTTAACTCATGTAGGTTCTTGTATAGTGTAATTTTGACTGATTCCATCATTAACAAACAGTCTGAATTAAATATTTGCTTCACTTTGCACATAATTGTTCCTTTCAAACTTTTAAATTAAACATCTGTTTGTGACAGCACCCGTACCATTTTTAAATGTCACCTTTTAGTCTTTTAAAATATCCATTTCATTCCCAGAGCTGTGTCAAGCACAAAACAGTGTATTTTACCCTTCAAATCATGTTGTATGGGGGGGGGGGGAGAGGCACCAGAACAAAGAAAAAAGTATTGTGGGTTGTAATTACAAACCTCAGTTCTGTGAGCCATGAAGCCACAGACCAACATCTTTGAACAAACTTATCCAAGCAAGCTTGAAACATAAGGGAAGGGAAAGTGCTTCCAGTTCCAGAGTGCCCAGATAGTGTACTTGCTTAACAGAGTTATTTCTGTGCTTTCAGTAACATGCTCTACCACAGAATTCAGAAGCTTTCCCTCGAGTGTTGAAAGGCATTGCTATCCTGCATAAGTATATATTGAAAGCCTTTTTCATCACGTCATTCTATGACTTCTGTTTGAAATGTAGTCATAGCTATTTATTTGCATTTCATGCCTGTATAAAAGAATTTTATGCTTTATATGCTGGTCCTAATAGTAAAATGGACTTATGCTCTGAAACTACAGGGAGGGAATTACTTTAAATGTCTAGTGCAGGGTTCTCAGCCTGGGGGTACGAGAAGCTTGTCAAGGGGCTACGGGGAATATTTGGTAAATAACTAGATTATCCTAATTGAAATATTCCAAAAGTAGTAGTGTTAGTGAAAAAAGTTGTGGATTCTAGAGTCTAGAATTTATTTCCTTTTATATTGAATAGGAGGTACGGGAAGGTTTACTAAAAGCCAAGGGGGTACGGGGACTGAAAAAGGTTGGGAATTTCTGGTCTAGTATCTTAATGTCTCTAGCTTTAGTAGCGTCTGCAGTAAGAGAATTCAATAACTTTGCTATTAAATGGAGTTTAAAAATTTCACTTGTGTGTGTCCATCAGGATACACTAGGGTACATGTGATTCACTATCTGAGTGAACTTTTAAAGTGAGAAGATTTAGCACCTGAAAATACTTCCAGGGTCAAAGTAATGCATGTCAAAAAAGGGTGGCGCACAGGCTTGTGGCGGGAAGTCTGTCCGGAGGTTTCCATTGCCCTGCTTAAGGGAAAGAGACATGTGAAAGGCTTACTTATGGCCTGACTTGTACCTTGTGCAATTTCAGTGAAGTCACTGGGATTGCCCGGTGCTTTGGGGCAATAGAATGTGACACTATCATTTCTCTCTCCAGTGGACACAGCTTATGTGGACCTATTTTTCATCCTTCTGCAGAAATTTCAGTTCACAAACATCTGCTCACTGAGTTTAAAAAAAACCACTGCTGCTTAGGCAGAAGGGGTATAGAAGTCCTCTGCTCTGAAGCTTGAAACTAGCATCTGATACCTTCCACTATTTGAATTGTGCAGATAAAGAGTAGGTCTGTAATGTTGGGCTGGGTGAGGTGTATGAATCTTAAAATCAGACCCTGTACAGGTTGCACCTCCCGAAACTTGGAGACTCTGGTCTGGCAGCATCCATGATCTGGGACCACAGATGGTCCCAGGTCAGAAAGCCTGGGTGACTGGGAGTCAGGCAACAGAAGGGTCAGCAGCTGGGACTCCTGCCCAAGGGGGTCATGCAGCAGTCTAGCAGGAGATCTGGGTCTGGGCCCATGTGGCAGCTGAGAGGCAGGGTGACTAGCCAGGGCCAGAAGAGGAGCTGGCAGTGGGATTGGTGGCAGGGGACCTCTCCTGCTCTAGCAAATCCCCTCGTTCAGAACCTGTCAGGTCCCAAGGGTGCCAGACCAGGGCAGTCCAACTTTTATTTAGCCCACATATTTTCCAAAAGATATAAAAGTATAAACTTTGACTACCTGATCACATTTGTTGCTTTGTCATTGTTACAGAACTACTTGTTATGCTTTCTATAATGTAAGTCAGTTACACTTTTTTCCTCTCGGGCTTGCAACATTTGCATTGAAAATGCACAAAGGGAATGTTGAAATGCTTAAAAATAACTTTCACTGCAATTTGAAAAAAAAAAAATCTTCATGGGAGTATTTCAAGAAATCTGAACTTTTATAAAAAGCCTTAAGAGAACCTGAATATTGGGCCAAAAATGAGTTCTAATGAGCTATAAAAGTAAAAGGGTAGGGTTATTTGTACAAATTGAGCTTTAAAAGACAAGGGGGACACAAACTACCCCTACCTCTTGGTAAGTGAATGATGCTTGCAGCCTTGAATGTGTTTAACATAAGAACCACCCCTTAATTAACAATATCAAATGTTTTATTCATCCCCGAAAAGGAAAGTATTTCAGGAAATTGTCACAGAAATCAGGCTGCGACCACTACAAGCAAAGGGCATGTACACATTGCTCAATATCACAGGCATTTCTCTATTGTAGAAGCTAATTCTTTTATTTGTTGTGTAAATAGAAGAAAAACTTAGATGTTCCATGACTTGTCTCCCCTCCTTCCTCCTGCTCCTCTGCTGCCCTCCTGCCCCCACTTCAGGCCAAAATTAGTTTCTTGCACAAGTAAGAATGTTCACTAGCTACCAGCTGCCCTTGGTCATGCAAGAAAATGAAAGTTACAAAAAAATCAGCCTGCTGAAAGGGGAACAGTATCCTGGAAAGGTTGCTACTGCAGTATGCTGTTTTAATAACCCTCATACTCATGGGCTGTGTCTAGACTGGCCACTTTTTGCGCAAAAGCAGCCGCTTTTGCGCAAAGCTTGCCAGCTGTCTACACTGGCCACTTGAATTTGTGCAAGAGCACTGACGTTCTAATGTACAAAATCAGTGCTTCTTGCGCGAATACTTTGACGCTCCCGTTCGGCCAAAAGTCCTTTTGCACAAAAGCTTTTGCGCAAAAGGGCCAGTGTAGACAGCTAGCTAAGACTTTTGCGCAAAAGCAGGCAAAACGGAAAAAAGCTGTTTGGACGCTGGGAGACCCCGTAGGAGCCCTGGACTTCCTGGTAACCCGAGCTCTTAAAGTAGCCACAGGCTGCTGAGCGCACGGGGCAGGAGCATGCCTCAGACCTCTGGCCTGAGATCTGCCACGGTGCCCCTGCTGTGCCCAGCAGCCACATCACAGCCAGCATGGCAGCTCCGGGCACTCAGCCACCTGCACCCCCAGCGCAGGAGGTCCCCAGGGGCCGCAAAAGGAGAGCCCCCTCCTGGACCTCAGGGGAGCTGGAGACCCTCCTGGACCTGTGGGAGGAGGGGGGCCTCCATGAGACCTGGTCCCACCGCCGCAACGCCGACATCTTTGGCCGCATGGCCCAGGTGCTAGCCCAGCGGGGACATCCAGCCCGGAACCTGGAACAGGTCCGGGCTAAGGTGAAGGAGCTGTGCCTGGGCTATGTGTGGGCCAGCAAGAGCCGGGGGGCAGGACCAGACACCTGCCCCCACTGACCAGCTCCACTGCATCCTGGGACAGCCAGCTCCAGAAGCCCCGGACGTCACAGCGGACACCTGCGTGCGCCCCCCCCCCCCCCATCACCAGGACCACCACAACCGGGGAAGGAGACAGCAGCAGCAGTGCGTCGGAGGACGAGGCCTGCAGTACCACCCAGCAGGCCCCCTCCGGCAGCCCCAATGTCTCCTGCGAGCCCTCGGAGGCCGGGGAAGGATCCACTGGTAAGTGTTGCATTTTGCACTCACAAGGGCGGGGGGCGGGAGGTGAACCAGGCACCAGAGGGGGGAGGGGGAGAGCATGTCACTTGGGCCACGTGAGCTGCACGCTGTGTAGCATTAGGCAGCAAGCAGCACATGCAACCACGTGCAGCCTGGTGACCGAGCGGCACATGGCTGCGGCAGGCAGCTCCAGGGCGCACCTGGGACCGTGCTGCTCATGCACATCCGGCAGGACCAGGGGGGGAAGGGTGGATGCCGGCTGGAACCAGCCAGCTCCCCAAGGACTCAGGCCAGAGCCCACACCTCCGCAAGGGTATAGCAGGCAAAACGGCACACCGTCCCCATGCCTGGGAAAACCGCAGCGTCACAGCCCTGTGAGCGTGGCCCCCCCGAGCCCCTCGCCTGCTCCCGGTGCCTTGGCTGGCTCCCCGAGGGAAGTCCCCACTGCGGCCACACATGTCCCTGGGCTACCGTGTGTGAGGGCTAGTGGGAGGGAGAAGGGGGGGGGAAGCGCTCGGGCCGCCCCTAGGGCCGCCTGAGTTTTGCTGCAAGGATGGGACACTCCCCAGTCACTCTCCTGGTTCCGTCCAGGAGATATCCCACGCGATGGGGATCTGAGAGCCCAGACCACATCTGCCAGACGTGCTCCCAGGCACTGTGTGGGGATTCATCTCGCTCCCTGTCAAACACCATTGATTAGTCCAAAGCCTCACAGCCTCCACCGGCAGGGAGTTCCACAGGTTAACGCAACACAAGCGCCCTCCCACCCTCCACGGGGCCAGGACACAGACCGGGAGTTCCAATACATGGAGGAGGACCCTACTCCAGGGGCAGTCCTCTATGCAAACATACAACACGGGGGGGGGGGGCAGGGGGGGAACTGAGGGGGCCCAAGCCACACTACCCCTGTGGTGTCACCTGGGCTCAGGGGTGGGGTGGAAGGCATGAGGTGTGGGGACAGTGGCTGGGCTGCCTGACTGACCCATCCTTTCTTCTGTTCCCTGCAGCAGGACCAACCAGAAGTGGGGGACCCTCCAGTCCGGCAGCAGCAGCACCCCCAGCCGCCCAACCACGGAGGCAGCGCGTCTGACACCGAGACCAGCTCCTGCGGCGCCACGTGCAGGCCGTCGAGCGAATAGAGGCTGCCATCCAGAGACGCACAGAGGCGGACCTGCAGTGGCGCCAGGAGGCCTGGGCCACCTTCCAGGGACCAGGGACTGTGCGCTGATGGCGAACTCCATTGCCAGCCTCTCCGCACACATTGCCCATGCCATACATTATGGCATGGCCTTGCCTACGCCCCCGCCATCCCTCCCCTAGCACTGCCCCCGCCCCCTCCTGCCCCTCCTGCAATGGCCCCTCCTGCTCCTCCTCCTGCCCCTTCTGCTCCTGGTGCCCACCTCTCCGTTCAGCCTGCCCCAATGCAGCCTGCCCGCCATGTCCAGGTCCACCCCCACAGGAGCAGTTGCAGGGGCCACCCCTCCCAGGAGTAGCTCCCCTCCCCCTCCCAGTTCAAGGTCTCCTCCCTGTTACGCGAGGTAACGTGAATAATTAATTTAGAATGCCGATCAACCTAATAAAATCATGAAGATGACAAATGCAGACTCCAAATTCCATATCTATCACAGGTTTTCTAAAAAAAAAGAAATAATTTTAAAGGGTTATGAGTTTGTGATGCATAAATGAATACCAACTCTGAAGATAAAATTTAACCACAGGACTATATTTGACATGCAGAAAATCACAATCAAGCAAGGGATAGATTACAAAAGAGTAAATACAACACAAAATACATTAAACACAGTGTAGGCGCGGAGGGCGATTGCGGTGACGCTGGCGACCTCGATCCTTTGGTCCTTCCGGGCCGCAGGAGAGGAACTGCCAGGAGATCCCTCGAAGATGACTGGAATCAGGTGCGCTGACTCGAGCCTTCCACACGAACCTTGAATCCTCTTCCTGTTCTTTGGGACAGCTCGAACAGATGATGGTGGCCTAGAATATCCTTAAACCTAACCCTGAACTCAAAGAAAACCCTAGCTACGGCCGACGCATCCGACGAACAAACTCGACGACGGCCGAAATGCTTTGAACCGACGACGATAGCTAATCTAACTAAACCTAAATCTAAACCTAATCCTAATTGGTAGGTACAAGCCTTCCGCTTGACCTGACCAAACCCTTAACAGAACAAGAGTACTCTGCTCTGACCGAGACTGCTCAAACATAGTTCATATAACAATTATGAACATTCTGCACAACATCCCCCTCTCCCCCAAACTGTGTTGTTGTGTATTGGGAGGTAAGGGAAGGGGAGGGAGTTGTCCAGGGAAACCAAGGTGACCCTACTCCAGGGCCTGTGAAAACATGTCCGTGAGGGCCTCCCGGATGCGCACCCCATCCTGATGCACCTGGTGGCTGGCAGCTGTGTGGGGCTGTTCATAGGCCTGGCCCTCCGCTGCCATCCATGCGGGAAGGAAGGCCTCCCTGCTCCGCTCCACAATGTTGTGGAGCACGCAGCACATGGCCACTACCTCCGTTGCATTCTGCTCACCCATCTCGAGAAGGGTGAGCAAACAACGGAAGTGGGCTTTTAATTGGCCAAAGGCGAGCTCCACTTGATTGCGGGCCCGGTTGAGGTGGTCATTGAACTGGGCCTGGTTCTGGTCCAGCCGCCCCGTGTAGGGCCGCATTAGCCAGGGCATCAGGGGGTAGGCCACGTCCCCAATGACGCAGCTGGGCATAGGCACATCCCCGACGGTCAACTCCCACTGGGGGAAGTAGGTGCCCGCCTCCAGCCTGCGAAACAGTCTGGAGTTGCGGAGGATGCGGGCGTCGTGTGCCCTGCCGGACCAGCCCGCATAAATGTCCAGAGAGCGGCCCCGGTGGTCCACGAGGGCCTGCAGAACAATGGAGCAGTACTCCTTTCTGTTAATGAAATGGGCTGCTCGATGCTCCGGGGCCTGGACGGGGATGTGGGTTGCATCCAGGGCTCCCCCGCAGTTGGGGAACCCGAGGGCAGCGAAGCCGGCGATGGTAGCATCCACGTCCCACAGGCGTATCACTCTGGGGAGCAGGACGTTGTTGATGGCGCGGACGACCTGCAGAAGGGTGCAGAGAAACACAGGGGAACACATCACACCAGGCAGGGGTGGGTGTGCGCTCCCTTGGCCCCCTCCCTGTGATTCCCTGTGTCCTCACGCACGCACACACACACCACAGCCCCCTCACCCTACACCCCCCCCCCCCAGCAGGCCTGTGCAAGGGAGGGACGGCCCGAACCCCTGGGTGACCCAGCGTGGAGTCTTGGCTGCCCCTGGGCATGGAGTGCAGCACCCTCCCCGCACCCTACTCCCCCTGGGACTTACCTCCATCACGACGGCGCTGATGGTGGATCTGCCCACCCCGAATTGGTGTGCCACTGATCGGTAGCTGTCCGGGGTGGCCAGCTTCCAGACTGCGATGGCAACCCTCTTCTTGACAGGGATGGGTGCCCGCAGCCGGGTGGTGGCTCTCTGGAGTGCGGGGGTGAGCCAGGCACAGAGCTCCAGGAACGTCCGCTTTCGCATGCGGAAGTTCCGGAGCCATTGCTGGTCGTCCCATTGCCCAAGGACCAGCCGGTCCCATCAGTCGGTACTGGTGTCCAGTCTCCACAGTCGCCTCTGCACCGTGGGGTGGGGGTGCCACAGGGATGCCATGTCCTCAGTGGTGAGGGAGTCCAAAGCGATGTGCCCCTCCTGGTCCTGGAAGAGGAGGGCACCAACCTGGAGCAGCAGCTGCAGGCACTCCAAAATGTCCGACAGGGGCCAGAGCAGGCACATGGTGACCCCTGGTTCCATGGCACAAGGAACAAGGCAAGGAAAAAAAACCCTGGCAAAAGCAGTAAGTGGCCAAAGGCAGCGGTGTCCAAAAGTCAGAGGGCAACCACCAAACCTGCTATGGCTGTCAGTCCCTGCCAGAGATCCTAAAGCACGGAGCAGGAGACAAACGGCTGTCCGGCGAGACCCCTTTAAGCACGTGTCTGAACGGAGCTCTAGCCCCGCCCCCGGCAAGGGCTGGTGCCCTTTTGCCCTCTTCAAAATGGTTCTGGGCTTCTGCTTTTGCGCAAAAGCGTGCCGCCAATGTAGACGCGCTTTTGCGCAAAAGCGCATCGTTATAACAATAACTCCGTGCCAGTCTAGACGCGCTTTTGCAAAAATACTTTTAACGGAAAAACTTTTCCGTTAAAAGTATTTGCGCAAAATCATGCCAGTCTAGACGTAGCCATGTTGTTTTTCAATTGCATGTTTTACAAAAATTTAGAACAGCGGTGTGCAACCTGCAGCTCCAGGTCTGCCCGTGGTCCAACAGGGTTTTATGTGTAGCCCACAAGATACTTTCTTTACTGATACGGCAATACCTATGTGCAGGGTTGCCAGATTCTGCTTGTTTCCATCAATGTAATTTTTTTCCCTACCAGTATTATTAAAATGACATGCACTAAAGCAAGGACATGTGAAATGAGGTGCACGTTGATTGTACACAGCATTGATTGTGAGGTTACGTGTCCACAGCGGCGCTATTCTGGGCTTGGCCCTCAGAGCCCCCTAGTGACAGCCCTAACCCCTAGAGCCCCCTGCCCACCTCTCCACTGACCCAGGACTCCCCTGCACCCAACCACCCTCAGTGCCAGTCCCCCATCTCAAATGCCTCAGTGCCAGCCCCCTGCCTTTAAAGCCCCCCACCACCAGACCCCCCAGTGCTAGCCTCCTGTTTCCAGAGCCCCACTGCACCCAACCCTCTCCAGGATCTCCCCTAGTGCCAGCTCCCAATCCCCAATATTAGCTCCATCCCTAGAGCCCCTCCAGTGGCAGCTCCTCACCCGTGTCAGCCCACCACCTCTTAGAGCCCCCTCACCTCAGAGCCCCCCCCACAGCACTGGAGTGATGAGTTAAATAGGTAATAGTTCTTTTATATGACATTAACCTTCTACGTGTTTATCAGTAGTCTAATATTTTTGAGCTTCCAGTAAGTTTGAATGGCCTCAAAAGAATGTCCAAGTAAGGATGTTAAAAATCGTGTAATAGGGTAACTCTGTAACCATTGAAAATCTCAGCAGTTACACGCACTGTGGGCTCTGCAGTATAAAGCTTAGCTTAAATGGCTCTGACAGCAGGGTAGGGGAGGGTGGGAGGTTGCACACTCCAGGTGATGAAGAGATCTGGCTGCTCCCAGCGCCACCCTTTCCAGGAGTGCGGTGCTGCCCCACCCCCCCAACCTCCGCCCTTGCTCAGGGGCCCAGCAAGTCTGTTGGCCCAAGGGTTAGTGAGTGATTCTAACATTCAGAAAGCAGGTTGGAGGCAGTAGTTGTCAGAGGACTTGTATGAAAGAAGGGAGTATGGAAGTGGTATGAATATTATAAACTTGATGGCAAAACTCAGCCCTGGTCTACACTAGGGAGTTATTTCAAAATAACTCACCGGATTTCAAAATAACAGGCAGACATCCACCCTACTAAGCCCGTTATTTTGAAATAAGAGGCTGGTTATTTCAAAATAATAACTCCTGCTTTCCACAAAGAATAATACTTATTTTAAAACAGTTATTTTGAAATAACAGTAGTGTGGATGCTCCAGTGCTATTTTGAAATAACTACTCCCCAGAGTCATTTGAAGTAATTACTCCCCACTGCTTCCTGGGGCTCTAAGTAAAGGTAGCACATCTACGTTAAGGGAGCCTGTCGTGGACAAATTTCAAGGCTTTCCTGTGGTGTGGGCATGCTATTCTGAAATAGTTATTTCAGGAGTTATTATTTCAAAATAAGTGTAGTGTAGACATGACCTCAGTGACTTAACTGGGAGCATAAAGCCCTAAGAGCAAAGAGTGTTAAAAAGCAAGGATTCTCCAGACCTGTCTGGGTGAATTTTGGCTGGAGTGGGCATGGAGAGATTCTACTGGCAAAAACAATGGAACAGTGAAATCATTAACATCAATTAAATACATTCTGTGTAGATTACTGTCATGTTCTTATTACATTTCTAAAAGAAATATAATTAATAAAACTCACCCACCTGCAACAAAAAGCTAGCCTTTTGTGTGCCCTTTGCTTTTTTATTGACTACACTATCTATCTCGTCTTGCAGACTTGCATTCCTTTCAACTGCTGTGGACAACATTAACATTTGAATTAACATAAAATCACTTTCTGAAATCTGTTAATACTTACAATGTTGCTGTACTTTGCCTGATCATTGCAATTTTTCTGTCAGTTTGAGCTCAGTGAGTTTTTTCCAATGGTTCCAAACATAGACCTATTATACTGCAAAAAATCACATATTGGTTTAATGATTTCCCATTGGTATCTTTGTTGCTATGAACCAAAGCATTAAATAGGAGCTAGCATGTTAATGCCATATTGTTCTACATAATAAAATTGAATATTCCCAGATGAATATGCTTAAAAGGGATTTTATGAATAAAATGCCCACCCACCAGCATATTAGTAATCACTTAAAATCATTTTTTGACATTTAATGTTGGCATCTAGCATTTCCTTTAATTTTTCATTGCCTCTACAAGCACGAATGATGATATTTGTCCTGAAAAAGGCTGAGTGGCCAAACATCATTTTTGCTTATAATAAAAGAAAAAGCAAATCAGATGTCTGAAATATCATCAGTAAAGCATATAGTCTATTCATTTTCTATGAAGAAAATATACCAAGAAGGGTCCAAAACTCAGTTTAAGTAATTAATGTATTTGAATGTTAATAGATTAAACATTAATCCACTATTATGGTTAAATTTCAGCAAATTGACTGTATCTATTTTCTCAATACATTTTATAAGATCTCCCTGCAGTAACTAAAGCTGAATTTAAGTTCAACTGATTTTTTTTCAGAATTGCCCAAATTTTCAGACACATAAAAGATAATCAAGTATTGTTTTATTCTGATACACTTTTCTTTACAGAGGTTGTTCACACTAAAAGCGGCTGACCAAGGCTTTGTCTACATTGGCAAGAAGTCTTGCGCAAGAAAACATCCACACTGCCATGTGCGAGCTGTGCTTTTGCGCAAGAGCGCCCATGGCAGTGTGGACGCTCTCTTGCGGAAGAAAGCTCTGGTGGCCATTTTAGCCATAGGGCTTTCTTGCGCAAGAAATCCCTGCCGAGCGTCCACACTGCCCTCTTGCGCAAGAGCTCCTGCGCAAGAGGGCTTACACCTGTTAAAAAAGAGCGTACCTCTTGCGCAAGGAGCCCTCTCTTACCACGCCGTAGTGTAAATTTCCTTGCACAAGAACGGGCGGGCAGTGTGGACGCTCTGCAGATTCTTGTGCAAGAATGGCCGTACTTGCACAAGAAACCGCGAGTGTAGACATAGCCCAAGAGTGTTGGTTGGCTCAGAGGGCTAGTCAAATAGCTTAAAAATTTTTCTGCCTATAGCTTGCTGTTTCAGACTTAGGTATGATGAATAATGACAGAAAGTCTTTACCATTTGATAGTTCTTTGGCAGTCTATACACAATAAGTTGGACAGCACAGTTCAGTTTCTTGTGAAGTGGCCACATTGCAATTGGCTGTCTTTTTGAAGGTGTGAGCAGGAAGGAGTAAATTGGCAGGTGCTCCTCCACCTTAAAAGATGATCCCTAGGGGTCTCACTAGATCAGTGGTCACCAACCAGTAGATTGGGATCTACTGGTAGATCTTGGAGCCTCTGACAGGTGATCCTGACTGGTGTGGCCAAGAGGCTATCAAGCACAGCACTTCAGTTGCCCCTCCCCCCCCACTGCTGTGCATCTCCTGCCCTTTGTGTTGGAGTTGGCCCCTCTCTGGGAGCCACCTGCTTTCTGTGCAGAGCAGGGAAGGTAGAAGAAGTGGTGCTGATATTAGGGCGCCCCCTTTCCCACCCTGCAGTCTTATCTCCACAGAACAGAGGGGAGGCACAAAAGGGCTTGGGATGGAGGGCGTTTGCTGGCTGCTTTTGAGAGTGGTGCACAGCCAGGGCAGAGGTGAGTCTGCCTTAGCCCCACTGCACCACCACCCAGGAGCCACCTGAGATAAGCAGTGTCCAGCTGGAGCCAGCTCCGAACCCCTGCTCCAGTCAGGAATCGTCTCCTGCACCCCAAGACCCTGTCCTAGCCCTGAGCTCCCTAGATGCAAACTCCCTTACAGAGCCTGTACCCTGAACTCCCTCCTTCACCCCAACTCCCTACCCCAGGTTAAGCTCACACTCCAAATCCCTTAGCCCAAGACCAGAGCTTATGCCCCAACCCTCTGCCCCTACATGATTAAAGAGGGGGAGAATGTGGGAGGGAGGATGGAGTGAACAGGGGCAGGGCCTTGCAGAAGGGGCATGAAGGAGGCAGGGCAAGGGTATTTGGATTTGAGGTAGATCCTGGATTGCATTTAAATTAAAAAAAGTGATCTTATGCTTAAAAAGGTTGGAGACCACTGCTCTAGATGTACCTGAAGGGGCAATATAAAAAACATTTATGCTGCTGAAAGTCTTTGACAAGGTCCCTCACCAAAGGCTCTTAAGCAATGTAAGCTGTCATGGGATAAGAGAGAAGGTAAGTAAGTTGATCAGGAAGTGATTAAAAGATAGGAAACAAAAGATAGGAATAAATATTTTTCAGAATGGAAAGAGGTACACAGTCATGTCCCTCGGGAGTCTGTACTGGTCAACATATTCATAAATGATCTGGAAAAAGGGATAAACAGTGAAGTAGCAAAATTTGCAGATGATACAAAATTACTCAAGATAGTTAAGTCCACAGTGGCCTATGAAGAGTTACCCAGTTTTCTGAAGCTCCTTTGTAAGGGTGCAAAAAAATGTCAGATGAAATTAAAAGTTGATAAATGCAAAGTAACACATGTTGGAAAATGTAATCCCAACTATACATAAAAAATGATGGGGCCTAAATTATCTGTTACCACTCAAGAAAGAGATCTTGGAGTCATTGTGTGTAGTTCTCTGAAAACATCCACTCAATGTGTTGTGGCAGTCAAAAAAGCTAAAAGAATGTTGGGAATCATTAGGAAAGGGATGGATAAGAAGATAGAAAATATCATATTGCCTCTATATAAATCCATGGTCCATCTACATCTTGAGTACTGCTTGCAGATCTGGTCACCCCATCTCAAAAAAGATACCTTGGCAATGGAAAAGGTACAGAAAATGGCAACAAAAATGATTAGGGATATGGAACAGCTGTATTATGAAGATAGATGAATAAGAATGGGACTTTTCAGCCTGGAGAAGAGATGAGTAAGGAAATCATGACTGGTGTGGAGAAAGTAGATAAAGAAGTGTTATTTACTTCTTCTCATTAAACAAGACTAAGGTTCTCCAAATAAAATTAATAGGCAGCAGTTTAAAATAAACCAAAGGAACCATTTCTTTTTCTTCATGTGTACAACCTTTGAAACACATTGCCCGAGGATGTTGTGAATACCAAGACTATAATAGGGTTCAAAAAAGGACTAGATACATTTTAGACTTTTGTTCACTGCAGATGTTTTGTTTAGCAGCTCTCAATGCAACCTAGCTTAAATACGTCACTTTTTAACACTTATATTCTGTGAATTAACTTACACTATAACAATAGCTGCCATAGACACCCATTTGATTTTTATTAGTAGTTTCATGTGTGGGGGACCATAAAGAGAAACCCAAACCATGAATATGCTGACATTCATATATAAAAAGAGATGGTTGTGTTTGGGTGCCATTAATGAACTTTCACAGCAATTCTAGAATTATATCTTTAGAAATAAGCATTTTTTTTTGTAAATTGTCCCTCTAGTGGGAGTGGGTTTGGGAGGAGGTAATAATGCAAAAGCTTATGTATTCAGATGGTATTGAACAGTTTTTGCAATATTGTAATTCAGGGGTTTTCAAACTTCATTGCACTACAAACTTCTTCTGTTAACAAAAATTACTATACAGCCCCAAGAAGGGAGTCTGAAGCCTGGGCTCTCTTGAGCCCCACAGTCACGTACGGGGAGGCGGGAGGTGAGGGGGCAAAGCCTGAGCTCCATTGCTCTGGGATGGGGGAAGAGGCCAAAGCTGAAGTCCAAGGGCTTCATCACCAGGCAGGAGGTCTATAACCTAAGCCCTGCCTTCCAGGGTGGTAGCCCTTGAGCTTTGGCTGTGACTCTGGCTCTGAGTGATGGGATTTGGACTTCAGCCTCAGACCTCAGCAGGCCAAGACTTGGCTTGGCAATCTGATTAAAATGGGATTATAACCCACTTGGGGTCCTAGCCAACACTTTGAGAACTGCTCCTAGGGTATGTCTAGACTACATGCCTCTGGCAACAGAGGCATGCAGGTTAGGCTACCCAGCATAGGAAAATGAAGCGGCGATTTAAATAATTGCCACTTCATTTAAATTAAAATGGCTGCCACGCTGAGCCGATCAGCTGTTTGTCAGCTCAGCGTGCTAGTCTGGACGCTCTGCGGTCGACATCAAAGGCATTTGTCGACCGCCCCAGTAAACCTCATTCCACGAGGCATACTGGGGTGGTTAACAAATGCCTTTGATGTCGACCGCGGAGTGTCCAGACTAGCGTGCTGAGCCGACAAACAGCTGATCGGCTCAGCGTGGCAGCCATTTTAATTTAAATGAAGCGGCGATTATTTAAATCGCCGCTTCATTTTCCTATGCTGGGTAGCCTAATCTACATGCCTCTGTCACCAGAGGCATGTAGTCTAGACATACCCCTGGAGTTGAAACTTTTTCTATGGGAAAAATAAACATAATGGATGAAATCTTGATCCTGTGGAAATTAATGACAGTTTTGCCATTGACTTCAGTAGGGCAAGAATTTCACCCTAAGTCCTCTTCTCTCATCCTACCTTTTCTACAGTGTGAATGACATGTGACTGTTATCACAGAAAAACAATGTACGCACGCTGCTCATCAGCACTTCTCTTTTATCCACAAATGTCATTGTTATTTTTTCCTGTCCGGATCCCCCCATGCCATGGAAGAATAATTCCAATCTTTCAATCTAACGTTTCCTATTATTCGCTTTTTAGTTACCAACATATCCCAGGAGAAGGGCAGGAAATCTGTTCTGATTCTAGCTTTGCACAAAGTTAACAGGCACGTTACATTAATTCAAATAATAATGTCAGCTTCATATAAAGAAGCATGAGAAATATGTGCACACACGGATAACGAAGCAGCACATACTCACCCGCAAATTCAACTGGGCAATTAGGGTTTCATCCTGTGAGGTGCAGAGTACTCTGATTCTGCTCCAGTGAAGCACTTGAGCTTGCACTTAAGTTTAAGTCTATGAGCGGCCCCATTGACTTCAGTGTCAGATCATCCCCTTAAGCTGAAACTAGAGCATGTCAGTTGTGAATTCCATAGCTGCCACTGTCTGTGTGGTCTCTTTGGCTATGTCTACACAGCAGCGTTATTTCAGAATAACTGACGTTATTTCAAAATAACAAAATGTGCATCTACACAGCGAGCCATTATTTCGAAATAATGTCAAGATGGAGGACTTCTTATTCCAACTCCTGTAACCCTTGTTTCATGAGGAGTAAGGGAAGTGGAAGGGAGAGTGTTCTTTCTTCCACTTCCTACTGTGTAGACAGCGCCAAAAACCGAATTAAGCTATTTTGACATCAGCTACGCCATTGACGTAGCTGAAGTTGCGTATCTTAATTCAACTTTTGCCCTGCTGTGTAGATGTGCTGATAGAGCACAGCTGAAGCTGACTTTACCTCAGAAATTGCATTTAATAAATCTGATGGATGAGGGATTTATTTTAAAATTCCTCTCAGTCTTTTTAAATGAAAAAATAAAAGACATTGAAAAGAATTGTAATTGCAAGTGAGCCGCCAGCAGGCAGGCTTCAAAGGGAAATGCGGACAGGCTGGAGGCTTCCAATGCTGACTAGCAAAAGTTTTCAATGTGCTCAGATGTGGGGGCTGCTTTAAATTGTGATTTATATTGAAAGAGCTTAATTGTGGGATATTGTTTTGCATGATTTAAAAGGAATCTTTTACTCAGTCCTGGTGGAAGGTTGTCAGAGCAGGGGCCAGCAGAGGTCTTTAGTGGAATGGAATGGCAGTCACTGCAGCAAAGGTCCTGGCAATGGACAACACCATAGTTTTGTATGGGGACAGGCATCATATATAAAGAAGAGGATGGTCTGGGCTTGAAGGGATTGGTTTGGAAAGCTCTGTATTACAAAGTAGAAGCCCAGAATGCTCTGCTGAAGGAAGGAAGAGTTCTGGGCCTTTGCTTGAGGCTTGCTCTGGTGAATTATAATGTTACAATATAAAGTAATGAAGTGTTTTCTGTTACAGGTTGCACCTCTAACAACTGGGAATCTCTGGGCTGGCAACATCAGATCACGGATGTTCCAGTATCAGAGAATTCCGACACGCTGCAGGGGGGTGAGGGAGCCTAGTGCGATGCAGAGGGTGGCCAGGAGCCCAGCATGCATCCCGTTGGATTGTGGATGTGAGGGGGAGCCTAGTACATGGCCCAGCTGGGCTGTCTGAGGGGGGCAGGAGCCAGGAAGCTTCTGTGCTGCCACCTGGGAGGGGGCCGGGAGGCAGGAAGCCTGGTGCATGGCTCAGGTGGGTTGCCGGAGGGCACAGGAAGCCCACGCACAGCCCAGCTAGGCTGCCTGAGGGAGCTGGGAAGCCTAGTGGGGCAGCGGGGCAGGGGCAGGGCTGGCAGCAGGAGGGCCAGAAATGACCTCCCCTGGTCCGACACAATCCCTTATCTGGGACTAGTCAGGTTCTGAGAGTGCCAGACCAGGGAGATTCAACCTGTAGTTAGATCACTGTAGGGTTGCCAGTTGTCCTTTATTTTCAGAATGTCTCCATGTGTCTGCAGAATAGTTCCTTGAGGTATTAGCTTTATTCTGTATTGGGCCAAGGTAATGAATAAGGTCTTGTCTTGCAGGAGTGGGAAATTATTCTATGCCTTTAAACCATGAAGCAGGCAATGTGAGTATATTTGGGAGATAAGAGCCCACTTTTCCATATTCCCATATTCCACATGCCCCTCCCCCCCCACAGGTGACTCTTTTGGACCCCTCACCCACATGCACAGTGGGTTGAACCATATGCTTCCCCGTCAAACTCACACACATGGTCAGCCCACACACATTAGCTGTGGGCCAACCCCACGTGTCCTTCTCTCTCAGACATGCACAGAGAAGGACCAACCAGTATATCTTTCCCCCTTCTGATCATTTGGGACAGCCTAAGTGCCCCCTTCTGCTCCAGAGGGGTGGGATGGGGTAGGCCTTGTCTGTGTTACAGCTTCCACTCCAGTTTGCATTGATGGAGCTGTACTGATGGAGAATTTTGTACCCAATTTTCATCCCTGTTGATGCACCTTGTGTAACTATAAACTACTTATTAAAGCTATTGATTCAGATCAGTCAAGGTACTGCATTCCAAGTAGGAACTGAAGAAGGAGACACTAAACTTCTGGAGACTATATGTGTAAAACAGCAGGTTAGTCTAAAGCAGTTAATTTATCATCTTTTTATATCCTTAAAAATGTATAGATAATCCTTGGTATGTAGCTGTGAACCAGTATGTTTGTATTTGAAGTCCCTTACTTCTCAGCTCTTTCTAACTGGGACTGATTAGAACCAGACATCTCAAATGGCTGCCCTTGGAGAGTAGTTTGTTATACTTTGAAAAGAGGCAATGCTCCGAGCTGATGAATTCCCCAGGATGACTAATCATTGCATAAGAATGCCTTTGCTTTTATCAAGACACTCTTCTAATATTGACTGGTGGTGTGAGTTGATCATTTTGTTCTTACAAATGGTGATAGTCTGTTTCAGCATCTAAGACTATTTTCTTCTAGTGATTGCAAGAATGGTTTTGTACTTAATGTACTGGACTTGGTACCCTTTGGATAGCAGTTCAATTTCTAGCTCTTCTACCAGCTTCCCATTAGATCATAGATAGGTAACTTAATTTCTTTCTGCGTCAGAACCCCTGTCTGTTAAGTGTGGGTTATAATGATTGTTTTTCACTCAACCTTTGTATTGTCTTTTTAGGGGCTTACTTTTAGGTACCTCTGTTTCAGAATAGTTCGGTCTCTTTTAGGCTCCAAAGGTCTTGTTTACATTAGAGAAACTTCCAACCATATAGCTATACTGAAGTAGTTAACAGCCGTGTGAATTTTCCTATTGTAATCAGGGCTTTTATAAAGATGCCAGATCTGCAAAAGTGCTGAAAATTCTATTGGGAACAATGGGAGCTGCTAAATGCCGAACATGTCTGAAACTCTGGCCTTTTGATTGCAAACCATTCTGGGCAGAGGCTGTCTCTTACTGTGTGTCATGTACAGTACCTAACACAAATGGGCCCTGATCTTTCTTGAGTCCTTGGGTGCTAGTGTAGTGTACAAATTAATAATATGCCCTGTAGGCTTTTCTCTCTACTGCAATAAGCCTGCATATCCCTGGTGGATCCATATGCTATACTCCTGTCCTGCTGCACTCCTCGTTCCTTTCCTGTCACAAATCTCCAGCTGCCCTAGGTGATCTGTATTAAACTAAGGGCATGACTAAATGTACAGCACTGCAGTGGTACACCTGCATGTCTGGTGAAGCTTTCCCATCAGCTCTTCTATTAGCATAATAAAACCACCTTTGTGAGAGCAGCAGAAATAGGTTGGTGAGTGAAGCTCTCCCACTGACGTAGTGCTGTCTACACCAACACTTATGTCAGTATAATTTACACTGCTCAGTGGCTTATTCCCACCCCTGAACAATATAAGTTCTGTGGACAGAAACTATAGTGTAGACATAGCTAAGAGACAGTGAAAGGCTGTTCCACCTAGCTGTTGTGGGGAGGTCAATTGAGGGAATGTATTTTACTTGCAGAGCTGACATAATTGTTTAAAGCAAACAGACAGCTAAATATTTTTGCTTACTTACAAAGCCTGATATCTTACAAGAACATGTTGTGACTCAGCAAAGCCATTTCCACAGCACTGTTGCTAGTCTGCATGTTTGGCATAACTGATGAAGACAGTCTCTTTTGCTGTAGATAGGATGCATATTCATACTCTGAAAGTGTTTTTGGTGAGTGCTGACCATGTGTACAGCCTGACCTTTTATTTATTTTATTTTTTGGTGGGGTTTTTTTTTTAATCTCCTAATCTCTCCATACACATACAGCCAGCATTTCCAACTGCACTTTAACACACCTCTGGTCTTTTTTATTGGTATTTTCTAATGACATGGAAATTGTAATTGTGTCAATGTCTGTACAATGATTGCCTGACTGATGCCAGTTACATAATCTGTCACTCTGGGAAAAGAATCCGTAACTAAATAAGATGATGGAGTGAATGATCTGTTCAGAATGAAAGGAATATCCATTTACTGACTATTGCTGATTTCTGTATAATCTGAGAAAAGTTCACATATGGTGCTTTGTATTCTGACTAGCTGTGAGCCTCACACAACTTTCATACCACAACCCATTTCAGAACACTTCTACAAGGAATATTAGTACAATAAGATGTGCGACCCAACTTCATTTATTTCATTATTGATTTTCTATTATATCTTAATCAGGCCCTTATATTGTACCCAGCAGAGCACTTGCTAGATATCAGGCCTAAAGAATATTTCTCTTCCCTTCAATCATTACAAAAGACTATAGAGTCAGATGACCAAATAATTTAAGCATGCAATTGTGTGTCCAAATCCTTGTGCAATTGTGTGCTTATTTTTCAAATAAAATTTTTGCCGTTGTACATGCAACTCAGGTAATTTTTCATGCAAATAACCAGACTGGACACTTGTGTATTGTGAGAGTTTTCAAAAGCAATTGAAAGTCAATAGGAGTTGGCTATTTAATTCACTCACATACTTTTGAAAATCTCACCTGTTTTGGAATATGCACACATCTTCTGAATGATAAAGAGCTGTGTATCAGGTAAAGAAATACTTTTCCATTTAGCTTCTATCCCTCTGCTCACCTGTACTCATGTAAACTGTTTGTCTCTCTGTGTGTCTTGGTATGTGTCAGCTACTCCATTTCCAATGGGCCTTAGAAGATGAATGGCTTTATCTACGAGATTCCAATAATAATCCATTTATTAATGAAACACACTGTTCATAATTACTTTGTCATAGAGGTAGCATTTTCTGAGAGAGCAGTTGAATGTTGACTGGTACTCCTGAGTTCTATTCTGAATTATGCCCTGACTCTGGTTAGCTTTTTAAAACTTTTTAATTCTTAATGACTCAGATTACCTTAGAGTAATGTAGATTAATGTTACCATGGGTAAAATGAGTCACACAGATTTAAAGTGACTTTTCAAAAGCTAACCAGAGAGTCAGGGACCTAGCTCACAACAGAACTCCTTTTCTTTACAAACATAGATATAGAGCTTTTGTGGGTTATTTAGTGAATATCTGTAATGTGCTGTGAGGTTCTTGGCTCAAATGCAATATGTAAAGAACTAGAAGATTTATACAACATTGCTCAGGTCCTTCAGTACTGGCGATGTGCAGGGGGTGCAGGAGTCAGGGTTTGAGAGTGTGGAGGGCTCAGAGCAAGAGCTTGAGTGTGTGAAGGGTGCAGGAATCAGGGTTTGAGGATGTGGAGGGCTCAGAGCAGGAGGCAAAGGTATGGGAGTGCAGGAGCCAGTGGAAGACGTGCTGGTCGGGTGGCATCTCCCCAGGGTTGGCCACAGCAAGGGGCTGTGCAGGCCAGGGGGTGGATTCCTGGGGCTGGCCACAGCAGGGCCCTTGCTGCCTGGGCGGGCTTTCATCTGCCCCTGCCTCCTGTTTCCCCAGTGAGATTATAGTGGTCCTGGTCCCCATCTCTGGCCCCTCGCTGCACCCCTGTGGTCATTACACAGTATAACTGTCCCTGCCAGCAGCACCTCCCTTTCTGTACTATAAAAAAACAATCGCATTCCAGGCATATCCTATTGTCTTGGCACAACCAAACCCAGACCTTGGGTTAAATTATGATAAGAGGAAGCTACATACCGAATTTAGTGGTCCTACTTCTTATCATTCAGGAGGATTTCTTGAACAAATGGTCAGACGGACAGACAGATTCGCTCGCTCGTTCACAAACTCTCTCAATTATAAAGTAGATTACTGTATTAACAGCATGCTTAAGTACTCTGTGACACCATTACGTCGAATTATAATAGCTAATAAGAGACATATGTAGCATATGTCTATGGTGAAAAGGAGTGAAGTGTGTTTTTCAGTCTGTTCCATTCACAAGTGCATAGAACATTGCAGTGGTTTGCTATGTTTAAAGTTCAATCCTTAACACTCTTTAAAGTGTTGTAAGCTTTGAAAGTTGTCTGCCAGGATCTGCTTCAATTTCAGATGATCTCAGTTCAGTCAAAAATGTGAAGTATGCCAATCAAGTGGTAGCATGCACACAAAAATACAGTTCAGAAATCACGTTATCCTTATCTATTGGTAATCATAAATTAGCATGAAGATCATCAGTGAGCACCTTGCAAATGAGTCAGAGATAAGCTACGTCTATACTGCAAGGCTCTTCCACAAGAGGAAATGCAAATGGAGCACTCATTTGCATATGTTACGCTCGCATTTGCATTTCCTCTTCGGATCCCTTTTGTGCAAGAGGTTTTTGCGCAAAAAAGAGCTGTGTAGACGGCTCCTTTTTGTGCAAAACCCCCCTTTTCTGCAAAAGCCGTTCTTCCTCATTGCAGTAAAGACACAGCCATAGAGTGACCTTATTTCCCCATGCCAAATATGGGACACCCAGTAAAATTGCTTGAATTTAAGAGAGTTCAACATCAATCAATCAATCAGACAATGTGTATGCAGTACAAACATTCAAAATATCATGAAGTAGACTGTGCACCTGTTACTGCATACGTATAATTGATAATAGGTAAAATAATTAAAAATATATACTGGCAGTTAAATGATTACTGCTCTTTAGAAGTGTCTGGCTTGTCCTCTTCTTGCAGTTCTCCACAGCATGATGCTTCTTGTGGACTATATTTGTCATGTGAAAAGACACATTCACCAGGGGCTATGGTGCCTGGCAAACACAAAATGAACTCAACTGCCTTTGCCAGATCTGATTAATCTACTGCCTTATTATCCTTCTCTTGAAAAACATCTCACCACCTTTCAGAAATGGGTGTTTCCTGACTGTTCAAGTCAGACATGTGACAGGATATTATTGGTTTTGTATTTGTCCATTCAATTGTTATCTATCAAACTTAGGGTTGGAATTCTTGTGTGGCAAAGGCAAGATTGCTTTGTGTATTATCTCACACTGGTATGCTTCTCAACAGGGCCCACTCTAGCTTTTCTGTGCATTCAAAGGCTGGTTTCCAGCTTTCCAACTACTTCAGAGATGTTGAATAAAAATTCTCAACTGCATTGTAAAATTCATAGAATACTAGGACTGGAAGGGACCTCGAGAGGTCATCGAGTCCAGTCCCCTGCCCTCATGGCAGGACCAAGTACTGTCTAGACCATCCCTGATAGACATTTCCCTAACCTACTCTTAAATATCTCCAGAGATGGAGATTCCACAACCTCCCTGGGCAATTTATTCCAGTGTTTGACCACCCAGTCAGTAAGGAAGTTTTTCCTAATGTCTAACCTAAACCTCCCTTACTGCAGTTTAAGCCCATTGCTTCTTGTTCTATCCTCAGAGACCAAGATGAACAAGTTTTCTCCCTCCTCCTTATGATACCCTTTTAGATACCTGAAAATTGCTATAATGTTCCCCCTCAATCTTCTCTTTTCTAAACTAAACAAACCCAATTCTTTCAGCCTTCCTTCATAGGTCATGTTCTCTAGCCCTTTAATCATTCTTGTTGCTCTTCTCTGGACCCTCTCCAATTTCTCCACATCTTTCTTGAAATGTGGTGCCCAGAACTGGACACAATACTCCAACTGAGGCCTAACCAGCGCAGAGTAGAGCGGAAGAATGACTTCTCGTGTCTTGCTCACAGCACACCTGTTAATGCCTCCCAGAATCATGTTTGCACACACCTGTGAATACATGTGGCCGACTCCATGATCAGCTGGTAAGCCGGGGCTTATCGGTTGATCTTGTCGACCACATGCATTCTCCCCTTCCCCCCTCCCGCAGCCTCTGCATCAGAGGCAGCAAGCGGGGATGAGCAGGAGCCGGTGCCCATGGGGAGCAAGCTTAAAAGCCGGCTCCCCATGAGCACCGGACCCGCTGCCCCCTCCATCCCCATGCTGCTGCATCTGATAGAGAGGCAGAAGCGTGGAGGCCGACGGGGGCAGGCGGGAGCCGATAAGCGCGGGGAGCCGGCTTTTAAGTGCGCTCCCACGCATGCCGACTATGCCAACCCACCTGTCCCCCCCCCCCCGCTGCCTCCTAACAGAGGCAGCAGCATGGGGTGAGGGGCAAGGGAGGCTGCACGGGCCTGCCACAGACAGACGCTGCTCCACATTCATGGGGGGGTGGTCCAAGATTCCCACCGACAGGGGCTGCTGCCACCCCACGCTGCTGCCACCGTATTAGAAGCAGCAGTGCGGGGCAACAGGCAGGAGCCGGTCTGCAAAGGAAGCTGGTTTTTAAACAGCTTCCTGTTCCTTAATTTTCCCACACTCAACCAAAGACTGCAGCATGGTCTTTGTGTATGATGGGACAAATCTTTCTCTGAGTCTCATTCATTTTGAAGGGTATGAATATGAAGAGCAACTTCTGTCAGAAATGATGAGTCATTTTTCTTGATTGCCTCTACTATCTTCGGAAAGGTGGCTGTTTGCTTTATAGCAAAAGCAAGCAACAGTTTTTTCCAAGGGTCACTGAAGACTTTCTTGAACAGGTTGAGCATGTGTCTTGACATAAAAAATATGCCTCATGGCCATCAAAAATCAAAATTCTGTCTAGCACTGATCCAAGAAAAAGGAATTGTGTGCTGCCTTGCTCTAGCAATTTAAAACACTCAATGTTGACAAATCAGTAGAAGTCTTTCAGTTCTTCAACACGAACAGTGTAAACGTGAAAGTATTTATAAACTTTCACAGCAAAGGACTCCAAAACAACTGGAAGACAGTCAGTTGCTGTTTGCAGGCAGTTATGAATGATGTGAGCACCACAACCAAAACCAAAGATCTCTTCCCCTAGTTTGACTTGCAGTTTTTGCCATACATTGTTTTTCCCAGAGGGTTTAGCACCAACAAAACCGCTATTGGCATTGTCTGTAGAAAGCCTAACAAACTTTCCACTAAGGCAGGGGTGTGCAATAATTTTTGCCCCAGGGCCCACTTCAAAAATTTTTGAAGTGGCCCCAGGCCGGAAGGGGCAGGGCCTAATCTGGAAGGGGCGGGGCCATAATGCTTCTGGGCTTCCCTGCCCCCAGACCATAATTGGTCTGCGAGGTGGGGAAGCCCCTTTGCCTCTCCTTCCCACTAGGCACCCATGCCCCTGGCAGGGCGAGAAGAGGCTTCACACACTCCCCCGTCCCCAGGCCCAGATTGGCCTGGGGGTGGGGGAGCTGTGTGAAGCTTCCTTCACCTTGCCCCCACCCTGCACGAGCGTACAGCACTTTAAAGTGCCGTGCGCTCCTCACAGGGCCAGGGGGAGGACGGAGGAAACTTTGCATGCTCCTCCTGCCCCCAGGCCAATCGGGGCTTGGGGGCAGGGGAGTGCATGACTTCTCCTCCCACCCTGCAAGCAGCGTGTGGTGCTTCAAAGCGCTGCATGCTGCTCACAGGGCAGGAGGAAGCTTCAGGCGCTCCCCGGCCCCCAGGCCTTCATTGGCCTGGGGGCGGGGGAGCGGCAGGGCCTCCACGGGCCAGATCAACCCACTTGGCAGGCCAGATCCGGCCTGCAGAAGCCCTTTTGCTCACCCCTGCACTAAGGCTATGTCTAGACCAGTGTTTCCCAATTTTATTTGGCCATGGAAACTTTTAAACTCGAATTTCCAGGAAGCCCTAATAACAGTCCTCGGAATACCTGCGTTTCTTATTAGTTGGCTGTAATTTTTCATAATTAACTTGAACTGCCTCAGTATCTTCCTTGCTGGTTTCAGTAACAACACGGGTGTTTGAAGTACTCAGTTTTTTCTTTAAAGTTCCTTCTTTTAGCCAATGATCCATGGGGAATTTTGGTATCAATAATGTAATTCTATGTGTAGATGCTATTAACTTGCATTGTTAAAGTTATGCACTTAAGCCATGCTCCCTGACAGTGAGTACGGGGATTTCCGGTGTTATAAAATACGTGATTGCATCACTGATTGACAGCACCACCACCCTGCTGCCACTCTGCATTTCCAAAGAGACCTAGCAGCAGCAGCCAACAGCAGCTAAGTCCCGTTAGAAATGCAGAGTGGCAGCGGGTGCGGGGGAGGGACTCTTGGGCTGAGCTAGAGAAGTAGGACCGGCAGCTGCTGCTGCTACAAGGTCCCTTTGGAAATGCAGAGTGGCAGTGGGGCGGTGGGGAGGTGTCTGAAAGCTGGCAGGGGGGAACCAAAGAATGAGCCAGCATCTTTGCGCCGGGCAAAAGGCAGGGATGCCTGCAGCCCTACCAAGCATGCTCATTGCCTCTGAGGTGAATAAATTATAAAAAAAATCATGTTTAAGCAAATAAAAAAGCCCCCATGCCACGGACACCCTTTGACTGTTGCCTCATTCCCACTGGTAAGATTGTTTTTATCCCTCCTGCCCTGTCTGTGCTGGGGCTTTGCACTCTGTATTGTAGTTTACCTGGCGCCCCTCCCCCCACCTGACCTGAGTTTGCCCCAGAACTGATCTTAACCCTCCAGGCTGCCTCTTCACCCCCGCGCCAAATCATTGTTAACCCACCTCCTCTGTTTAGACACTTTTCTTCCTTTTTAAATGCTTTTAACATGTAGAAGCAAAAACTTATAGTGAGTGTGGACAGGGTGATGGGCACTGGCTGCAATAGAGCTGCTGAGCATGCTCAGTGCGTCTGCGCATACTCAGTACCCCCAAAAGCACCAGAAGTAACCACAATCTCATAAGTAGGAGCTTTCAACATTACATCGGCTCCTCTCTGTCCCTTTAAGATGGGGGAGGGAGAGTTGGAGTGATCGAGTTCTCGTGGAACCCTTACTTTCACTTCACGGAACCTCAGGGTTCCACAGAGCACAATTTGAGAAACACTGGTCTAGACTACAGGGTTTTTCCTGGAAAAACTCCACCACGTCCAGGGAACACGTCTGCTCTTCTGCTTTTTTTTGCGGAAGAGCAGATGCGCTCTTTCGGAAGCCCTGTCTTCCTCCTCCCACGAAGAAGAAGGGCTCTTCCGAAAGAGGTTTTTTTTTTTTCTAAAATTTGGCCCAGTGTAGACGGGCCAAATTTCAGAAAAGCCTCTTCTGAAAAAACTATCAGAAAAAGGTACGCATATTGCGGAGCACAGTTTGCGTCCCTTTTTCTGATAAACCCCCGTAGTATAGACATAGCCAAAGAGAATGTTTCTCAATCAGTTGATTTAGAAATCTGCACTGCATATCAGAAGTTTCAGGTAGCTCAGGGAGCAGTGAAGGGCTGGCTAGGGGCTGTATGTGGCTGGGGGAAACTATCTGAAGGTTCAGAAAAGGGGTATTTAGAGGCTGTATGCCAGGCGGGTTTTGGGGTCCCTCTGTTCCCTGGGGTCTCTGCCAGCCATGGAGCTGGATCCCTCACCAATGCAGCTCCTACTGATTTTGTGGGCAAAGGGGGCCGTGAGGTGAAAGGTAGCTGTAACCCTCTGTACCAGCAGCAGCAGCAGAGGAGGGAGCACCACTGCTGTCTGTTCCATGGCATCAGCCAGGCAGCAGCTGCTGCCGTGGCTCAGATTCCTGCCTCTGACCTGGCAGGGGGCAGGGAGACAAAGAGCTGAGGCACTCTCCTGAGGACTGCACTGCACATGCTAGAGCAACCTGCAATGCTGCTCACGGGCTCTGGAGTCTTCTCCCACATGGGGAGCACTGAGCATGTGGGACTCAGCCCTGCCCCTCCTAGCTTGAGCCTCACCACTCACAGCTTGGAGGGTGGGAGAAGGCAGGGAGTGGGGAGGAGGGCACTACAGATCAGGGCTTCAGCCTGGGGAGTGTTGGGAATTTGGGAGGGATGAGGGGTCGCCACAGATCAGAGCTGACCAGCAGGAGGAGCGCCAGAGCAGAAAATATGGGACAATTTGCCCCCCTTTTTTAAAGGCGGGACACCTGCAAGAAGGCTTAAATAAGAGATTGTCCTGTTAAAACAGGACTGATGGTCACCTTTGTCAGAGAAGAAAGGCAGAAAGATTATTTGAATGGAAAGGAAACTGTGAATGCATATGCAGTGTTCAAATCATAACTTTGTAACAATGAGGGAGAAGGATAACATTAAATAATTTTACTGTCAAACTGTCTCAGCCAGCATGTAAATCATGGGCAATATAATGGTGTGGATTTGTTCCCGTGCCAAAATGTCATATTATATTACAGTGAGGTTTTTCTATTGCAAAACAGGCCTCTTTCCGTCCTCTCCACCCTGAAAGCGCCTGGCCAATTACACTCCTTGTGTGTTGCATGTCTTCAACAACACAGCAGGGACAGTGGCTTACTGTGAGTGCCATTGAAGATTTAAAATTCTGCTCTTCTGCTTCCACCAAAATGAACTGAATCAATGGTGAAAGCAATGCCTGCAAGGCATGAGACAGTGGGAGGTGGGAAGCCAGCATCGACAGCCTCCCAAGCAGGAAGTACTATTTCAATACGTTAATGTTCTTAAAAAAAAAAAGATTTGTAACCAATTAATTAACTTGCAAATTTTGCACAGATGATCCAAGTGTGTCACATTAAACAGTAATCAGCCCTTCCCAGTGTGTGTGTGCACCCTGAGATAAAGACAAAGGTATTAAAAAACACTAATGGGAGTTACATGCTCACAGCCAGCGTGGAATAGGCCTCTTTCTCCGAACATGTACTCTGGCCTGGTTTCTGTTGCAAACTGTTACAGTTCAAGCAGAAACTGCAGGGCAAATCAGTTACGTTCTTGCCAGTTAAGCATTATGGTACATTGACTTTTTGCCTAAATGTTATTTTTGCCTTGTCAGTTATTTAAAACAAGCGTGCTTGAAATAATTTTATCCTGTGCTGAGTCTCCTTTAATAGGGACATTGATGAAAGCAGCCAGTGTATGTGATGCACAATAAAAAGTGGTGGCTGTTCTAGTTCAGATTCAGTTAAAATGGATAGGGGCACTAATAAGAAATGAAATGGAGGCTAGACCACCCATTTTCATCAACTCATATGGGTAACTTTGGGGTGCAGAGGGAGAGGTCAGTGCCTTTCAGGGGCAGAATGATTGATGTTTCTTTATATAAAGCAATTGAAATATTAAATGTGCATGACACAAGGTTAGTGCATAAGAATAGAAAACCTCTCTGTCTGTGACTCTGGTACAGGACCGTGAAGACAGGAATTCTCCTCTGAGCTCTCCACAGAAAAGTAGGGCATAGACAGAAGCACTACACACTACTCACACAGACTCCCTTTGACTTGGAGAGACCAAGGGTAAGAGGGTAGCTCATAGGGCCTATTTTTTCCTTCATTCCCCTAAAACCCAGCTGCCAAAAGGCCCTGTGAAAAGTAATGGGGGGTGGGATACTGTGACAGATATTGCAGTGCAGGGCATGGATAGAGGTCGGGTGGATGGGATGGAGGGGCGGGGGTTGTGCAACTCAGCACCCCTTCTCCAAAAATTGTTCCTGTGCCTCTTAAAAAGGATGCATTTGTACTGATGCAGGATTGCCTTTTTCATCCAACAAATGGATATGACCTATCCAAGTGATGAAGTGGGTTTTACCCACAAAAGCTTATATTCAAATAAATGTTAGTCTTTAAGGTACCACAGGACTCCTCAATGTTTTTGCAGTTATGAAAAACTATTTTTTTCTCAGAAATGTTTTGGCAACTTTCATTTAATTCTGATGTGAAATTAACCCAAATTCTAAAAAAAACCCACTCCAAATTTCTCATGAACCAAAAATCACATGTTGTGTCTAGTTCTACTCTCCATGAATTTGCTGATGAGTCATCAGGGAGTGAAATATCTCTTGGAAAAGGCTCAGGGATGACTGGCTACAGGACACGCAGAAGGACTTTGGCCACAGATCAGAGTATCACATAGAAGTGCAGAGAGAAATGCTGGAGCAGGAGAGGAAGATGGAGGTAAGAATGAGATGGAGTACACTGAAAAAATGACAGGGTGATGAGCGAGCAGGACCAACCACAGAAGGAGCTGATCGAGATGCTGCTTAGCCTGAGAGCCACAAGGCAACCGACCCCACTACCTGCTGACCGCCCTCGTACAGCAACCTCCAATAGACACTGTTCCACGTTACTACATTCTGGAGCCACAGGATAATTGTGGATGGGCAATGAGCCAGTCCATGCACTCGTGGAATGGAAGTATGTAAATGTGCATGGATAGATGTTCCCTGTTCATACCATTCCCATGCAATGGTGGAGGAAGGAGAACAAGTGCAGTGGTGATGTGCAGTTCCATTACCGGTGATGTTGCACTCATTTGCTTTATTGTTGGTTTACTTTGCCCTCTCTGCTCCTTTTAACATTTGCACACTCTGTGCAGTGACAGCTGGGCTGCCTGTTTTGTTCTTATGTGGGCAGTTGGATACACGATCCATTAGCATGTGAGTGCTTAGGAAACAATCAAGAGGCAGGAAGTTTAAACCAAAGCTTTTAATACAGTCTCATAATAGCACTAGATAAATTGAGATGTGTAGTATGAGTGAATGACACTATTCCACAGCACCATATTTCCATTCTTATTCCCCTGCAAAGCAAGGATGGGAGCATGCAAATCATCCTTTTCTTCCCTCAGCCTTCTGGACCCAGGTCCAGTGATCAAAGGTACTCTTCTGGGTTACCTGTAGTGGGCCTATGAGTAAGCACAGGCCTTGACACTTTCCTGGTTCAAGTTCTCTCCCTTATGCTCAGATAGGCTGTGCAGTTCAGTGGCTCTCAATCTTTCCACACTATTGTAACTCTTTCAAGAATCAGACTTGTCTTGTGTACTCCCAAGTTTCACCTTACATAAAAACCTACAAAACCAGATCTAACAGTACATGTGGCCCAGCTTGCTACTGCTGAAAAATTGTTTACATTCTCATTTTTACCATACAATTATAAAATTAATCAACTGGAATATAAAGATTGCACTTACATTTCACTGTATAGTATATAGAGCTGAATAAACAAATCATTGTCTATGAGATGTTAATTTATACTGACTTCACTTGTGCTTTCTGTGTAGCCTGTGCTAAAACTAGGCAAATATCTAGGGCTATGTCTAGAGAGTGGGGCTCTTTTGGGATACCGGAAGCATCCCAAAATAGCAATTCGGCAGTGTTAAATGCACCCGTTATTTCAAAATGTATTTTGAAATAACGGGTATGCTATTCTGGCATCCTTGTAACCCTCGTTCCAGGAGGGTTAAGGGACTTGTCGGAATAGTGCTTTATTTTGAAATTTGGCACTGTATAGACAGCACCAAATTTCGAAGTAAGCTATTTCAAAATAATCTTGAAATAAGCTACACAATTTGTGTAGCACAAATTGCATAGCTTATTTTGAGGAAAGGATACTGTGTAGATGCACCCTAGATGAGCTAATGTACCCTGGGAAGACCTCTACATATACTGCTGGTTGAGAACCACAGGTGTAGATCACCATAGCAGGCACCAACCAGAAACCCAAATGGCATTGTACACACTTGCCTCCAAGCAATTTGTAGGTGGTGCCATCTTGCCTTCAGTCAGCCAAATACACACTCTACCACCAAGCTGCACTACTCAGTGTGTAATTAAACCTTCTGCCCAGTGCTCAGAAATCAGGGTGAAGCTCCATGAGCCAGTGCAGTAGAGGATGGGCTGAGTCCCCAGTGGGAAAAGACAGCTCTTGATACCCATTTTATTGGGAGTGAAGAAAGAACCTTCTTGTCCAAAAAAGTTAAAGCCTGATTCTCTAACCACCTTAGTGTCATATACTGCTGGTGCATCTGACATTAGTGATCTCACCATTCTGTGCTTACAGCCTCAGCTCTAGAACCATTCAGCACAGGGAATTCTGCAGCTATTAAAAATCTGCATTAGCTGTATCCTCTCCATCATGTCTGCATGCAGCCTGCATGATTTTCTAACCCAGGTCTGCTTCCTCCTTCTCAGGGTGACAAGCCACTGCCCAAATACCATCTGCCATTTTTTCCATCGCCTGTATCTCTTTCCTGTTGTTGAAATCAGAGTTGCAAACAGCAAAAGCTGGAACAGGTCATCATCCAGAGCTGAATCTACATCTTACTACCAGCTGGAATGGGTTTTCTTGATTAAAATATGAGGGTATACTTTGGCACTTTTAATAAATTCTGATGATTTGATAAAACATTTCTTGTTTTCTCAAGTTTACATATTCCAAGCTTTCACTGTTGCTATGGGCCAGGTTGGAGCAGAGATGAAAATAAATCTGTGGTTTTTATTTCTCTGTGAAATGTATTTCTGCTTATTTCCCCCACACGTACATATATATTCATACATAGAGAAGCGTACTAAAATACTTAAATTCTCTGAATGATCTCTGTGTGAAGGAATACATGTGTGAAGGAATACATATGTACTGTGTTTTCAGCTTCTGTTCTTGAAAGACCATATGTTCTGGACTGTGCACGTTTATAATAATAGCACGATGAAGTGATGCTTAAGCAACAGATAGGTGCAGATTTTCCTCCACCAATTTCTCAAGGTTATTAACTCCTTTAAATTACACTTGTAAAGAAATAGGTACTCTCAGTATTAGGCAACTGAACTGCCTGTTGAAGATAATGAATTATAAGTACAAAAGAAAATAGGCAAGGGTGGGTTAAAAACTGTGTTCCTGCCTCTGACAGTTTACTTTGATGAATGCACTCATTCACTCATATTCACCATTTGGATCCTGCATAATCAGAGATAACAGGCTGATGGTTTGCATGAATAACTAAGTTTGTCATGTTAATTTTCTTTTAAAGAAGAAACAGCAGTTGTTTCACCCTCATCCTTCCAATACATATTTATAAATTTTCAAAAAAATAATAAAAAAATCTTTTAACAGTGAGCAACAAGCACACAAAAGTATCACAAAAAAGGACTGGGATAGCATAATCCAGGGGAGTGGACCAGATTGTTAGCAGTTCAAGCAGTCAGACCCACTCACCCCACTTTAAAATGTGCAGATAATGTGGGAACTAGTTGCCTGAATTATTAGTAAGTGTGGAGCTGATATTTGCTTTGTATTCTTTAGACTGTCTCTTCTGGCAACTTGACACTGCAAAACAAGATGCATTAAAATTGAAAAGTAAATCTGCACTTGGCAGCTAACTAGTAAGTCAGAAAGTGAATGTGCTGTTTGACGTTTGATGGTTTGTCTTCTTTAGATTACTTTAAAGTGCCTAGCCCAATGGCTCCAGGCAGTGTTACAGTTTCTTGAAATGTAAAAGGATGCAACTGGTAGTTACACAGACTAAGATGGCAGAGGATTGCTCTATCTCAGCAGAGATTCACCAGCAGGACTGATTAAACCCTTGCCAGAGTATTGATATGGCAACTTGTCAGAACCCCAGGCAGATGGTATGGATGAAATACAAAGGTAAAATGATGGGTTTTACCAGATGGCTCTGATCTAGAATCCAACTTTCTTGACCCAGACATAGCGCAGTTGCTGGAAATCCCGAAGCCACAAATAAAAATATTTTAGAATTCTATTCTCCTTACTGGCCAAATGATTCCTGTGCAGAAAACAGTAAATTATATTAAACCTTATATGGAGAAGGGCTTGTATGGAAAGAATGTCAGGAGCAGAGTACTAGATTGGGAGCATTGACAGCAGAGGATCTGCAGCCCAGACTTTGATCAGTAAAAGTCAAACTGAGATTGCCAGGATCCAGGAGTAACTGGCAGGGGTTGAAGGAAGAAAACTGAATCTGAGTTTTGTGAGTCTTACAGCAGGAGAGGGAGGAGGAGATGCCAATTCTTTTATAAATAGCTCCATGAAGGAGAGCTTTGCAATAGAAAACCTGAATCTGATTTTTATACAAATTTATGTACATCACAATGTGCAAATCCCAAGAGGAGACACAACAATATTTAAATAAACTAAAACGGCCAATTCTAGGAAAGATGCAATGAGATTAGAGGAGTTGTTCATATGTTGGGTAGAGAGGGGAAAGGACAATAAACAGCAAAGTCTGGGAGAAACCCAGGGATGGCTCTAGAGCAGTGTTTCTGAAAGTGTACCACGGAAACACCTTCAGAAACACTTTAACTGGCCACCCCAGTTTGTTTCTGTACCGGCGTTGAAGCCACGGAGTCTCGCGGCTCCCATTAGCTTCATTTAGTCCTTTGCAGTCAAGGGGAGCTGCGGGAAGTGGTGGCCCAGCCCATGCCACTTCCAATGGTTCCCCTTGGCTGCGAAGGACGAAACAGAGCCAATGGGAGCCGTGAGGCTCTGTGGCCACAGCGCCGGTACTTACACAAACCGGGGCGGCCAGTTAAAGTGTTTCTGAAAGTATTTCCATGGTACACTTTCAGAAACACTGCTCTAGAGAGTCAAATTCATAATAATTCTGAATCAAGAATTTATTCCCTTATTGAGTCTTTGGTGACATTTCAGAAAAGAATAGTATCCTGGAAAGCATGCAACAAGCTACTATTAATTGCACTGATTCCACAGAGTGTGAACCCAGAGATAATTGTGGATCCTACAAATCAATTTCCTTTTAAAATGTAGAAATTAACACTATGCTAACTGCTGGCAGCAAAAAGGAGACTGTATTCAAACAGTTGATATACAGAGACCAGACAGGCTCATTGCTGGCAGACAGCAAAATGGATTTGGTCCTAAACTTAGAACACAGGTAAGCGCATTAGCCTAACATCAGGATCGGATTTCTTGGTATGTGACTCCCCCCTTTCTGCTCCAGTGCAAAAGACCCTCATAAGGCCTATGCAAAGGACCCAACTTAGCCCTAAAGCCTTAAAAAGATGCTGAAGGGGATGGGGGGCAAAGGTGACTTTAAAACGCCTCTGTGTTTTCCCCTTCCCCAGTTGCTGGGAGCTGGCCCTATCAGAAGGGGTCCAGGGAAGACATTTGGTCCGGGCCTCAAGAGATAAAGGGGCTTCAAATTTTGATGTTTTTCTACCAAGTAATCTCCATTTATTATACACCTTGCAGTTATAACGGAGACAAGAAAGGAGCTATATATACCTACAAAAATTGATTTAAATAATTGTGGGACCTCGGGCCTTTGCAGATTTTTTGGTCACATTCTGTGATTAGGGAGTCTACATTATGAAATGCTGTTTACAGTCTTTGCATAGTTTAGAGATTTTGAAAGTCGTAATTAATTCTCTTACTGTAAAGAGATTTTGCTTCATCTGAGGGTGAGTTTAACCATTAAATTAGATGTTTATTTCTGCATAGGAGATTTTCGCATTCCTGTTTTTTCTTGTGTGTCTTCGTATACAATAACAATATCAGGCTCTACTGTAAGCTACCTCTTCATCCAGTTTTAGATTCACCTTTAAAGGCTTTTTTGTGATAATAAACTTTTAATTCTAGTTTAATAAACTTTATATCTAATCTAGCAATTGCCCTGTGTTCACATTCATAATAATGCACCAGTTATTAAAGGAATTTAATAAGGGGAACATATTAGCAGATGAAATTTCAAGACTTTGAAATAAGGCTATAAGAGCCGTAATAAATAATACCCCCAAACCATTATTATATAATATTCATTGCAATGCATATGCAATTAAAATTTTGTATAATCAATAGCCTTTAGCACATTAATTTATTGTGTGTTACTGTGTTTTAAAAGAACCCCTTTAAAAGCAACAGAGTGAAGCAGCAGTTAAGAGTTTAAAGCCAATAACACCATTTCTTGTAGAAAAGATGCCTCAGGCATTAGATACTGACCATACAGACAGTGACATGTCCAGTTCTGATGATGAAAACTTTGTACCCAAATGTGACATTTCAATGCCACTGCCTCAAAATAAGGAGGTCATTAATCAAGACACAGAAATGCCAAGTGTAAGGTTAGATGCAGAATCATTTTAGAGACTGTGCAGGTGAAAAATGAGGACCTCGGAGATGCTGCACAGCAAGAGCAAGAACTTGTGACTAGCACAGGACACAGTCTAACAACAGTGGCATCAAAACCTGATACTGGACTTCTTGATAAGAACAATATTGCTCAAATGCAGTCATTTCTCAAAGTCAGTTGTTTTCAGATTCCAAGTAATCTACAAAAAGATAATGAAAATCATGCTTTTCCCATTCATCTGCCTACAAAAACTCTCCCAAATGGAGAGATCTACACAAGAGAGTGGCTCTGCTAGAGCATGGAAAGGCAGGCTCTGTACTGTGTACCCTGTTCCATTTTTAATGGTAATACTTCAAATGCATCAGTAATGTCTGATCCATCCAGTTGGAGCTTTAGTAGAGATTGAAGGAAGTTGCAAGATCGAATACCTGTACATGAAACTTCAATATCACATAAAGATAACTACGTTATATGGAAATGTGCTAGCAGAGCAGCACTAGCTGACAGTTCAGTTGAAAACTTACTCCTCAGTGAAATAAACACAGAAACTAATAACTGGAAAAATCTCCTTGTATTTGTCTACCAGAATACAAAATGAGTTTATTGAGCTGTGTGGAACATTTTTGCAAACAACAATTCTTGAAGAGATCCAACATGAAAAATACATTTCAATTATTATTGATGCAGCTCCAGACTGTTCTCATAAAGAACAGATGAGCTTGATTGTTCATTATGTTAAAATTGCAGGATGTTCAAATGTTTCAATTGAAGAACGATTCATTTTGTTTGATAATTTCATGAAAAAAGTGGAAAAGAAATTGCCGCTCGTGTATTAGAAATTCTGAAAGGCTTCAAACTAAATTTTTAAGTCTGTGTTGGCCAAGGCTATGACAATGGATCCAATATGGCTGGGAAGCACAACAGAAGACAAGCAGTCCTTTTTGGATTCCTTTGGGAGTTCAGGGAACTAAGTGATGAAGTTCTATATTCAGGTTCTGAATAGTTTCAAAAGTGAAATTTCAAGAGATCTCGGAGATGAGATCGTCTTCCTGAAATGTATATATTCCACCAACTTCAAATCAGACTTCAAGGCAAAAGAACTGCTTCATGAAATATTCAATCTTGGCCTGTCGACTGTATTTCCTAATATCACAATTGCATTACATGTTTTTGTCAATCTCCCTGCATCAGTGGCTTCAGGTGAATGCACATTCAACATATTAAAACAAGTAAAGAACTGCCATCGTTCTACAATGAGACAAGAGTGTTGACTGGGCTCTCAATGCTTAACATTAACAGTGATATTGCACGTAAATTAGATTGTTCTTCAATTATAAATGAGTTTGCACACAACAAAGCCAGAAAAGCATTCCTAAAATGAAGATTTTTGCTTGCTGTGGAAACTCACAATTAAAATTACATTTTTTATATATATGCTATTGGTATAATGACTTAATTGTTAATCAATAAATGTCTTTAATGTTCATTTTCATATATTCTTTTGGTTTTAGTATGACCCTGTGGATGCGAAGTTAGATACGTCAGGGACTTGGAGCTGGGGTTGGGCTGGGGTCTCTAAACTCAAGGTGGCCCGGAACTCTGTTATTCTCTGAGGTTATGTCTACACTGCAGCGCTATTTTGGGATACCAGAGGTATCCCGAAATAGCTATTCCACATCTTTTGAGCACGCCCATTATTTCAAAATATAACGGGCTCACTATCTGGCGTCCCTGTAAACCTCATTCCACTCAAAGTATGGGACGTTTCGTAATAGTGATTTATTTCAAAATAAGTGCTGTGTAGACAGCGCCAAATTTCAAAATAAGCTATTTTGAAATAACATTGAAATAAAAACATGTCAAATTGCATATTTTATTTTGACCTATGGTGCAGTGTAGACGCACCCTGAGAGGACCTGTCTGGGAGTAAGCTTGTTGTGTAGAGTTTTAAATTACACTAGTTTATAGTGCAGGTCCATTTTGTTGACCTGGGATTGCTAGAGCAGAGTGTGCAGGGGCTACACATTTGGCCCACTACATTCTTTATGCTGGGATCAGAAGGTGGGCAGACCGTGGTATGGAGCCAGGATTCCCTCATGCCAGATGAGTCATTCATGAAATTATTGACACACCAGCAGGGTTGATGAAATTGCAGTGGGGAAGGAAACATAATTTATAATGTGCTATTGTTGCCCAATATGCAGATTTAGTGACAAAAATGATAAATGTTACCACAAATATCTCTGGAAAATATGAAATCCTCACCACAGGTGGTTGTCTTGGGAATAGACAATAATGAAATAGGAAATGCAAGACCACAGAAGCTGTAAAATATCATTTTTATCAGGAAAACATCGCAAGATTTTGAAAGCCTGGGTCTGTCTCTTTTTGGTATGCCTTGATTCAGCAAGATGTTTGAGCACTGGCTTAAGTACAAGAGCGGTCCTGCTGACTTCTCTGGAAGTACTCCTATGCTTAAAGCTAGGCCAGTGCTTCAGTGGTTTGATAAAAGTGTTGTGAATGGTTATGGAGAATATGGGAGGTGGTGGAAATAGGAAGCCAGATTCTCATTTATGCAATAGCCATTTTGCATAGCTTTGGCATGTAACTGGTGTAAAATTCCCTGAAGCCAACCTAAAAATAAGCAGGATGTTGTATTTGTGTGTGCTGGGAGGGAGAGCACAGGCAGCAACACAACTTCACACCTTTGTTCTCTGCTCACAAGCTCCCATCTTGTATTGCAGGTGAAGGGCAGGAGTCCTCCAATCATGGCTCTTTCAGTTAGAGGCCAGCAGGTGTCACTGAAGAGCTTTTAACAAAGACCCCTTTCCTTGTGATTCTTGCAGATGGGTTCCACTGTGCGTCTGGTGTCCAGCAGGTCCCTGCTGAAGGCTGGGTTAGCAAGGAGTGCCACAAATGCTTATGTAGAGTAGCATTTATGTTACTATTTTTAATAATGCAGGGAGATGGGGGAGAAATTTGCTGTGGTCTAAATCACTTTAAAAAGCAACGCATCTCATTAGTTTATTCTCAGTACAGCCTCTGCTGTCAGGACTAGAGAGCCTTCTCTCAGCTAGAGACATTAACATTTCAGTTAATAGGGCTATCTGTGTGGCTACATAGTGTGAATCCAGCCTCAGTTACTTATTAATGAGGAACCAAAAGTGCCTATACTTAAAAGATCTCACTCAGCTAGGGGGAGCCTTCTAGGGTCAATTTGAGTTCTATTAAACGGCTAATGGCTATTGAGACATAATGTCCACCAAGCAGATATCACATCATATTTAGTATTTAATGTTTAAATATTTAATTAATTAAACACTGCCAAATATTTAATTAAACACCATCAAAGTCATCCTGACACTTCTGCTATGCATAATGCAAAGGAAATCAGGGACTTTTTTTTTTTTTTATCAAGTAGCATAAATTTAACATTACATAGAAATAATGCGTCTGTTCAGCCAAAACACTTAAAACCATTCAATAAGGTAGGGTAATTTTAAAAATTTCTTTTTTGTAAAGTGAGCTGGGCCAAATGGTTTGCTACTAAATCAGGCTCAGAAAGAGCACATTGAGTAGACAAAGCTGCAGTGCTGTATTCCGCATGGAAACAAGAATGCTGTGCTTGTATGTTGACTTTTAATTATTTAAAAGTAAATGACTGCTACTTAGCATGGCATACCTGCCAACAGTTTACACTAGTTTTACTTAAATATTTACTCTGCTATTCAATAAAAAATGAGTCTACTGAAGCAAAAAATGAGAAGCTATCACATCAATGGTCCTTGCACTACCTGTGGCATGCAGAGTTCTCAATGGGTAGAAGAATTATTTGCAAAAATTCTAAACTTTCCTGTTTCTAAATTACCCAGAATAACTTTCAGATTTGGATGCTTAATGTTAGGCACCTACCTCAGAGTCACCAAAATTCTTAATATCGGCACCACGAATAGATACCTGAATTTAGCACTTAATTACGAGACTATATCAAACATTAGACCCCAGTATTGAAAAGTGAGCTCCCAAGAGGTAAGTACATCCTTGGGGCTGAACTTCTATTTTGAACATTTTTACTACTAATTAGTCCCAGCCAGGGGTGAAAGCAACTTAAATATCTTACAGGTACTATTCTATTGCAATCCGGGTCCCTGCTAGCTCTTTAAATAGCTCTCTGCTGACTTTTGTCATAGCTCAGCCAGTTTTTGCCAGAGCTGCGAATGGGAGCACACCCCCTTACTTTCACCTGTAGTCCCAGCCTCTGTTCTATGGACACTAAGGGTATGTTTAGACTACATCCCTCGGTCACCAGAGGGATGTAAATTAAACATACCAAAATTGCTAATGAAGCGGGAATTTAAATATCCTGCACTTCATTAGAATAAAAATGGCTGATGTGGCACTTTGCTGGCAAAAAGCAGCAGTCTAGACGGGGATCGGTCAACAAGGAAAGCCTTTTCCAACCGATCCCTTATGCCTCATGCAACGAGGTTTACAGGATTGGTCGGAAAAGGCTTTCCTTGTCGACCGATCCCCGTCTAGACTGCTGCTTTTTGCCAGCAAAGTGCCGCGTCAGCAAAAAGCGGTGGCTATTTTTATTCTAATGAAGCATGGGATATTTAAATCCCCGCTTCATTAGCAATTTCGGTATGTCTAATTTACATCCTTCTGGCGACAGAGGGGTGTAGTATAGACATACCCTAATTGTAAACTGTGGATTGCAATGCAAGTGCTGATGATTTTTTCACACAGCAAAAAGTGAGTTTCATTTTCAGCAACTTCCCCTCCTAAGATAAGCAATGCTTTATTTTAAGTACATTTGCATTTTATCATCAAGCAGTTAGTTGACTTAGCCCTGTTTGCAGATAAACTAGAGCATATACAAGAGAAGACAGATGCCCAACAGGAAACAGCTGAGATAGTGGGCCTCAAGATTAGTCAAAAGAAGACCAAGTTGATGAGCATTAGCAACAGACAGGAAGGTAAAATTACAATTGAAGGAAAAGCCATGCAAGAGGTTGACCGGTTTGTATACTTGAGGAGTGTTATCAGAAAGAATGGGGGAACTGAAGAGGACATCAGTGTGAGAATACGAAAGGTGCAACAAGCCTTTGCCATACTACAACCAGTCTGGGGTATAAGAACCATTTAAATAAGAACCAAACTATGCATTTTCACTTCCAGTGTAAAATCAGTGCTACTGTATGGCTCGGAGGCATGGCATGTTGTCCAGAGCAACACTAAGAGAATTCAGACATTTGTCAATGAATGCCTCAGACACATTCTCCAGTTAAAGTGGTACGATAGAGTGCCAGATGAAACCTTGTGGACCAAAATAAATCAGAAACCAATGGAGGTCCAGATTAAGAAGAGAAAATGGCGATGGGCAGGCCACATCCTGCATAAGGACTGTGAGGAATGTATCATGAGACAAGTGTTAGAATGGAGTCCAAAGGGAAAGAGGAAAATGGGACGTCCCAAACAAACATGGTGATGAAGCTTCCTGGACGAAGCAAAAGCAGCTGGCTTAACGTAGGATCAAATCAAGACTATCGCTAAGGATCGCAAGAGATGGAGAATGACTTGGAGGCCCCATGCTCCATTACGAGCCCAAAGGACAAATAGATAGATAGTTAGTTGACTAGTTGGGTTTAGCCATTGTTTTGGATTTGCTTATTGTTCCATCATTCACCTAAACAGTGAACTAGTTGATAACACTACTCTAAATATGTGTAGTCATTGGGCCTGGGTCTCCATTGTGTTGCACATTGCACAGTCTTTTTAGCAAATGTAAAATGTTACCCGAAGTGGGTATAAAATTCTATCATTGCACCCCCTTTGCCCAGGTGTAAATAATTAGAAAACATCCAAAATACCCATAATTTCTAATGAACAAAAAACTGATTTTTTTTATGTACGTCGTTTGTCCTTCCTAACATTTACATTAACCTTATTTATGTATCAGGGTATAGCTTCACTAATAAAGTTAATATATCAGCTGCATAGTTATCTTGCCCTTTGCCCCTCGGTGCATGTACAATAAGCAGTAGCCCTATTTGTTTTTTGCTACTCAATAAAAAATGAAAGTTAAACAGATCGGTTTAGCTGTTCTCTGACAATCTCTCTAGCAAAAAGCACAGCTTGCTTTGCTCAGATCTATTTGGAAGTTAATTAGTAGCATAGTCATGTCCAAAGGCCCAAGTCAGGTTCACATGCTACAAATAATGGTACACTGCTTGCAGGCACATAAGGTGACACCATTCTTTATAGATGTGTTAACTTGATCCTCTTTTCTTTTTTATTTCTTCTTCCCATATTTTGCTGTTAAAATGAAGAGGATTTGTATATTACAAAGGAAGCACATGAAGAAGTTATTAAACTTGCCACATTCACCTAATTCTGGTTGACTGTCCTGGCTGACTTTTTCAGGGAACAGTTTTCCGGTGCTTTTCTACTGACGATCCTAAAGACTGTTCCCTCAGCTGCAGAGATGGTGAGGAACTGACTGCTCTTGTGAGCAGGAGAAAAAGAGGCAGCCAAGAGTGGGGATTTAGATGTTTATATGAATGGCGCCTCAGTTCTTACTGAACTGGGTTCTTTAATCATCAGCCCCTTAGAGCTCTGCACTGGCTAGGAGGGTTGAGCAAATAAAAGGCCACATGATGATGTCTAGAAAGCTTTCATCATCAAAACGAGGCTTTGTTTGCTGTTCAATATCTTCATCAATGATTTAGATATTGACATAGAGTTTGCTTATTAAGTTTGCAGATGATATGAAGCTGGGAGGGGCTGCAACTGCTTTGGAGGATAGGGTCATAATTCAAAATGATCTGGACAAATTGGAGAAATGGTCTGAGGTAAAAAGGATGAAGTTTAATAAGGACAAATGCAAAGTATTCCACTTAGGAAGGAACAATCAGTTTCACACATATGGAATGGGAAGTGAATGTCTAGGAAGGAATACAGCAGAAAGGAATCTAGGGGTTATTGTGGACCACAAGCTAAATATGAGTCAACAGTGTGACTCTGTTGCAAAAAAAGCAAACATGATTCTAGGATGCATTAATAGGTGTGTTGTGAGCAAGACAAGAGAAGTCATTCTTCCGCTCTACTCTGCACTGATTAGGCCTCAGTTGGAGTATTGTGTCCAGTTCTGGGCACCACATTTCAAGAAAGATGTGGAGAAATTGGAGAAGGTCCAGAGAAGAGCAACAAGAATGATTAAAGGTCTAGAGAACATGAGCTATGAAGGAAGACTGAAAGAATTGGGGTTGTTTAGTTTGGAAAAGAGAAGATTGAGAGGGGACATGATAGCGGTTTTCAGGTATCTAAAAGGGTGTCACAAGGAGGAGGGAGAAAAATTGTTCTTCCTGACCTCTGAGGATAGAACAAGAAGCAATGGGCTTAAACTGCAGCAAGGGAGGTTTAGGTTGGACATTAGGAAAAAGTTCCTAACTGTCAGGGTGGTTAAACACTGGAATAAGTTGCCTACAGAGGTTGTGGAATCTCCATCTCTGGAGATATTTAAGAGAAAGTTAGCTAGACATCTATCAGGGATGGTCCGGATGGTGCCTGGTCCTGCTGTGAGGGCAGGGGACTGGACTGGATGACCTCTCAAGGTTCCTTCCAGTTCTAGTGTTCTATGATTCTATGATATGGAATGAGTAAGAAGCTGTAATATTTTCTACTATCTTGAGTTTTCAGAATTGTTCCATGAACTCAACTGGCAGAGCACTGGCACGGGTAACCAGGGGATTTGGTTCTAGTTGCATCATTGAGTTCTTCTTGTGCTCATTTATTATTCAGTATGTCTTGACTGCTTAACTATATGTATGTAGGTAGGCAGGTAGGGGTGTAAGTATGTATGAGATGTATAACACCCTCTATTAGTGGATAAACTCTCTGGAAAAAAATCACAGTGTGGACAGAGCTTCTGTGTTAATATTTTTAACCTTAAGATGGAAAAAAAACCCTTAACCCTCTAAGATATATTTATCTTAGGTTGAAATATTATGGTATCATATTTGAAAGCAGATTAAATATTATGCCTTGTGGTTTCATCTAACCACTGGCTGATTTGCCTCGAGCTTCATGTAATCTCGTGTCTGGCCAGTCTATTATGCTGGCAGCAACAGTCATGGCCCTTGGTTTAGGCCAGTCTATAGCAAAAATACAGAACAGTCCAGCCTAATTCAGCTTTTGATTATGAAATTATGGAGGGTCCAAGTCTCATTCAATATTTCAAAAGTGAGTTTCTAAAGTTAGGCCCTTGACACCATATTTAGACACCTTAATACATAACTTGATTTTCCTAAGCCTGGGGAAGGAAGAAACTTCTCCCCAAACCTAATGTACAAACACATTTAAATGGAAAAAAATCTTTTGTGCCATGATGCTCTAGGAATATCACTTGCTTGTAAGTGATTTATTGTGTTTCCTCTGTTTGAATGGGCACTTATGCAGTTTTGTAAAAACATTTAAAAAAAAAAGTTTCATTTTGTACTATGGTGACATTTTGAGTACGTCAGGTCTCTTGCCTTTATAAGCAGGAATCACAACAAGCTGTGCTTAATATGGCAAGACTGTTAAGAGCTTGACTAGGGTGAAGAAAGGGATGTTAGCTGTTCATAGAATCATAGAATCATAGAGCTGGAAGAGACCTTAGAAGGCCATCAAGTCCAGCCCCTTGCCCAAGGCAGGACCACTCCCAATTAAATCAACCCAGCCAGGGCTTTGTCAAGCTGAGACTTAAACACCTCTAGGGAGGGAGACTCCACTACTTCCCTAGGTAACCCATTCCAGTGCTTCACCACCTTCCTAGTGAAATAGTTTTTCCTAATATCCAACCTGGACCTCTCCCACCACAACTTGAGACCATTGTTCCTTGTTCTGCCATCCATCACTACTGTGAACAGCCTTTCTCTAGCCTCTTTGGAACCTCCCTTCAGAAAGTTGAAGGCTGCTATCAAATCCCCCCTCAGTCTTCTCTTCTGCAGACTAAATAGACCCAACTCTCTCAGCCTCTCCTCGTAGGTCATATGCTGCAGCCCCCTAATCATTTTGGTTGCCCTCCATTGGACCCTTTCCAATGCATCCACATCCTTACTGTAATTGGGGGCCCAGAACTGGACACAATACTCCAGATGTGGTGTCACCAGAGCTGAGTAAAGAGGAATAATCACATCTCTGGATCAACCAGCAATGTTCCTCTTAATGCAACCTAGTATGCCATTAGCCTTCTTGGCTACAAGGGCACACTGTTGACTCATGTCTAGCTTCTCATCCACTGTAACCCCCAGGTCATTTTCTACAGAACTGCTACTTAACCAGTTGGTCCCCAGCCTGTAACAATGCTTGGGATTCTTCCGTCCCAAGTGCAGGACTCTACACTTGTCCTTGTTGAACCTCATCAGATTTCTTGTGGCCCAATCTTCCAATTTGTCTAAGTCACTCTGGACTCTATCCCTTCCCTCCAGCGTGTCTACCTCTCCCCCTAGTTTAGTGTCATCTGCAAACTTGCTGAGGGTGCAATCCATCCCCTCATCCAGGTCATTAATAAAGATGTTGAACAAAACCGGTCCCAGAACCGAACCTTGGGGCACTCCACTAGAAACCGACTGTTGTAATGATTCTGTTTTCTCCTGATCTCTCTCCTATCAGGTCTAAACCAAGAGAGTTAGGTTGAACTAAGTAAGCAACCTTCTAGAGATTCTTTCATTGCATTGCATCCTCCGGAGAGAGGATAAAGAAAGAGTATCCTGTTTCAATATACAATTCCACTGAGGGAGATTCATTACACAGGCAACCTGTGGACTTTTACCTTCAGTGTGAATATATAAAGTAAGGTTATTATGAAGTGAACAGTATTCCCCCAAGGTCCTAACATCCCTCAGAGATGGATCTGAGTCACAAATCTGAGACCCAGTTTTGGATCAATACTGAAACTCTCCTATAGTTTAGGAGGTAATGGGCTTTGGTTTAGGCCAGTCACTAGCACCAATACAGTGAAGGAGAAGAGAACTTTATCTCTGGGTAACTTAGTTATTATTTTATATGCAATGAACTAGCAAACACTTCTACAGATGCAGTGGCATTCAAAGAGTGCTGCTTTATTGTTACTCTTAATTTTTATTTTGTTTTTTTAAAAAGATTTGTATGTTGTATCAGTCCAGATTGCCTGGTTTCTAAACCTACATTATGGAAATAGGGCACATGTATGGATATGTTGGGTGGGATGACAATTATCAGGAGCAGAGTGTTTGGGAAGTTGGACATAAAAAGCTCTGATTAATTCACCAAAATGTATAACCAGCCCATGAAATTATTTAGATTTGTTCTTTGTTCGTTATAAGAAGTGAATGAAAGAATGTTGCAAACATGTTGATCTTTAGTGTGCTTGTTTCAGAATAAATCTACTTTCACCTTACAGTATTAATTGTTATAATTTAAGGCCAAACAGTTGTACTTCCATTTATTTAAAATTCATGAATGTATTGAATCACCTAGCTAGGATATTTCAAAGATTCTACTGCCATCTTGTGGGCAAGTATATACTTATGCAAATATAACATTCACAAAGACCTATCCCTGTTCTGAATATTCTTACAGGATGTCCCCTCTATAAGTCGCCTTGGTATATATCCGTTCCGCACTAAAGTAATTGACGCTTGCAGGAACTGATGAGTTATAAGTCCTCCCATTCCCCTCTCTTAAGTCGCACAAAAAAAGTCCCCAATTTCTTCAAATGGAAGTCAGCCATGGAAAAAAAAATCTCTGCTTTGTTTCACTATAAGTCCAAGTTTTTTGGAATGTATCTTGGACTTATAGCAAGTACGACCTGTATTAGGTACTATATATTTGACACCATATATGAAGATGGTGCTTTGCAGACAAATAAAAATGACAAGTTTCTACCCTAATGATTTTACAATCTAAAGGACAAAACTTTGAGAGCCAACTGCAAGGTAGTTGACTCCTTTTGGCTTGGGATTGTTTTGACATGAGCACAGGCAAACCTTAGTCACTTCAGCTGGATTTCATTTTGGGTTTTATGGTCTGCTACAACCTGAAACTCAAAGTGAAACGTGAGAGGGGTGGTGAACCCACATGAACTGAATAAAATGATGACCAGCTAAATAAAATGACCAATTATTGCACAGCTTCATTTCACTTACAGATGGAGACCTACATAGGAAATTGCTAATTTGAATAACATCGTCTATACTATTATTATAAACCATTTGTGTCATAATTTGTAGATTAGGATTAATTTAAAAATTCCGTTTTTAATATTAAAATTTATACCTTAAAGAAATAAACTTATTTTTTCTGGTGTAGGAATTCTGGTACAAAACTGTATTCCTGAGCAACAATTGTTTGCACAGAGTGAATTTTTGTGGCATTCTTAATTGCCAGTATTTATGTGGAAATTGCCATTTTCCCTCCATAATTTCAAATTTTATGTATTGTGATGCATGGTATCATATGTGATTTTATCAGGCATGCTACTTTGATTACTTCACAGAACATAATGCAGTGTGACCTGCAAAATTAGTCACAATACGATACATCAGTCTGGAAGAGACAAAAGATTTCTCAGAACTGAGTACTATCTGATATCTGGCTATGAATGTTTCTGGGCAACCTGGTTTGATGGCTATGTTCAAATTCAAAAGTATCAAATGTTTTCCAAAATAGTTCAACATAAGAACGGCCATACTGGGTTAGACCAAAGGTCCATCTAGCTCAGTATCCTGTCTGCCGACAGTGGCCAATACCAGATACCCCAGAGGGAGTGATCACAACAGGTAATCCTCACGTGATCCCTCCCCTGTGATCCACCTCCAGAGAAACAGAGGCTAGGGATACCATTCATACCCATCCTGGCTAACAGCCATTGATGGACCTAACCTCCATGAATTTATCTAGCTCTTTTTTTAACTCTGTTAAAGTTCTAGCCTTCACCGCATCCTCTGGCAAGGAGTTCCACAGGTTGACTGTGCGCTGAGTGAAAAAAAACATCCTTTTGTTTGTTTAAACCTGCTGCTTATTATTCCATTTGGTGATCCCTAGTTATTTTATTCTGGGAATAAGTAAATAACTTTTTCTTATTCACTTTTTCCATACTAGTCATGATTTTATAGACCTCTATCATATCCCCCCTTAGTCTCCTTTTTTCTAAGCTGAAAAGTCCAAGTCTTTTTAATCTCTCTTCATATGGGACTCTTTCCAAATCCCTAATAATTTTTGTTGCCCTTTTCTGAACCTTTTCCAACGCCAATATATCTTTTTTGAGATAAGGCGACCACATCTGTACACCATATTCAAGATGTGGGAGTACAGAGTGACATTCATATAATTTATTCCAGTATCATTAATGTATAAACATAATAGAGCAAATACAGTGGCTTCATTGGAATTACAATGGTAATCAGTTTGACCTAGTGATATTATTTCCTTCTATTTTGCTTCTGAGTTAGTATATTACACCAGTATCTGGGAGACAATTGTTCTACATTCTAAAAATGAGATCTAGAATAAAGGTGATGCTCTAAGTTTTGTTTTGATTTGTTGGTTTTATCAGCAGGAGAACAGTGGTCATATGCTCTTCATCATGTGTTTCTACCGAAGTGTAACACCAGCCTTGCATCAGAGGGCAGCATTAAAAGTTTTCTGTTAACAACCCTCTGAAGACTACACGTATGCTGGGATTGGGAGAAGATAAACCACCTATAGGAGCTGAGAATCAGTGAAGCCTGTGACTTTGAGAATATTTGAAAGTTATGGGCCCAGTCCCGCTCACATGAAATTCAGTTGGCCATATTCATCTTTCAGCATCTAAGATATGACTACAGTAAACCTTTGTGTCTAGACATCAGGGAATCTGGAGTGGATTTAGGAGGTGGAGATGAGTGCCCACTTGGCTTATCTTCTGCCTTTTCCATTCTGTTCAGATTCTTACACCATGCCCCTCATCAGTACCAGTTCTGGGGCAGGAGAGCAGGGTGGTCAATGGTCATGGGGCGCCAATATCCAGAAGGTGCCATACTGCTGTTTTGCATTGTGTGGCCTCTCTTGGGGAGTGTGTGTGTGTGTGTGTGTGTGTGTGTAGGGATATTAAAATGTTTTTCACCCTGGCTGCTCTCCACAAAATTTGAGCACTTCCAGGTGACATCACATGTCATATGCAGATTCTTTTCTATTCCTCTCCTCCTGCAGTACCTCAGTCCTTTTGTCGGGGAGCAGCTGCACTCTTGTGGCTTATGCTGTTCCTTCCCTAACTCTCCTGGCCCCCTTTTCCTATGCTAGTCCGACCCCTCCGTGGCTCTAGCACAGGCTGAAGGGGACCAGAGGAAGGACTGCTGCAGTCTTTGCCTGCCCTGTTGGGGGGGAGTGCACTCTGTGAACACAGAAGGCAGATCAGAGATGCCCTCTGGGCCAGGTCCCCAACTCTATTCCTCTGCAGCTGCCTCAAGAAGAGAGACATATTGAGGTAGGGAAGAGGGGTTTGAAAGAGTTAGATAGGGACATGGGGGAATTCATAAGGGATAACTAAGGGCTCTCAGGCTACATCCACACTACAGGGTTTGCTGTTTTTGTGCAAAAACCCACAGACCATCCACACCTGAATCACATTTTTGCGCAAGAAAATTTACAGTAGAACGGCAGAACAGAGGGCTTTTTGCAGTATAGGTATACCTCCTTCTACGGGGAATAACTCCTTTTTGCGCAAGAGTTCTTGCACAAAAAGGCATGTGTGGATGCTCAGCAGGGGTTTCTTGTGCAAAAAGGGCCTATCAGAAAAAGCACAGGTGCTCTGATGGCCGTTCTGTGGACGCGTTTTTGCGCAAGAAGTTTTTGTGGAAGATCTCTTCTGCAAAAAGCTTCTTGCACAAAAAGTATGTAGTGTAGATGTAGCCCCAGAGGCTATGTCTAGATTATAGGCGTCTTGCTCAAGAGGGTTTTTTTGGAAGAGATCTTCCGAAAAAACTTATTGTGAAAGAGAGTGTCCACACTACAAAAGTGCATCGAAAAAGTGATGCACTTTTTCGAAAGACAGTGTCCAGACTGCCTGGAAACTATCTCACATGTAAGCAGTGATTGCTATGGACAGAATGACCACCAGGGCACCTGTGGTTTTTCCTTTTCCCTCTTTTTCTGAAAAAACTCCTTCTTCCCCGTCCACACATGCCTTTTTGTGAAAGAGCTGTTTTGCAAAAAGTCTTCTTCCTCGTAGAATGAAGATTACCAATTGTGGAAAAAGCCCTCTGTTCTTTCGATTTACTTGTGAAAGAACACAATTGCAGTGTGAACATAACTCAAGTTTTGTTGGAAAAATGGCCGTTTTTCCGACAAAACTCTGTAGTCTAGACATACCCAGAGAGACCCAGGAAGAGGGGATTGGGCTACAAGGATCCAAGGGGGAGTCTGAGAAATCTGCAGCAGGGAATGGGGTCGGGGAGGCTGAGGGACCCAGAACATGGCTGTTCGAGATCCAGGGGCTGAGATACTCAGGTGGAAATCATGAGGCTCATGAAAGATACAGAAACCTGGGCTCCCCTGAGAGTCCAGAAAAGGGGCTGCAGTTAGAGGGTGTCAAAATCCCTAGAAGAGGTGGAATAGTCATGAGCTCCATTAAGTGGTAGGTGGATGGGTTTGTGGGAAGGGCGCTAGTGTGTGTACAAGGTTCTGTGTGGTGAGTGCACCGCGTTGGGAGTGAGATGATTGTGGCAGCAGTACTGGGTCCTGGGTGGCCACATGCAGTTGAGAGGGCACATCACCTACCTGCAGAATTGAAACAATTCACTTTGTATGATGTGACAGATCTCTCTGCTTACATTTCTTAAGGGAGAAACAATAGCGGCTGCTGCAGACATTTGACTTAGTTTAAATAACCATGATAATAACAACACTTATTCGCATTAGCATGGCTATACTATTATTATAAACTAATTGTGTCATAATTGTAGATTAGGATTAATTTAAAAATTCTGTTTTTGAAACAGAAAATAGAGGTTTAAAATTTAAACCTTAAATAAATAAACTATTTTTTTTCAGTATAGGAAAAATGTGCTTTTTCATCTTCAAATGAACTCTCCAAGTACTAATCAGCTACTCCTCTCACCGCTCCTGTGGCTGTTATTCTCCTCAGATCACAAAGGGAGAAAGTGAGGCAGTGATCTTATTATTGTCATTATTATTATTAAGCATCACAAGGGACCCATAACTTTGGCCTCTGTGTGCTAAGCTCTGCTAAATGACTTACCTAGGGCCACGTGAACAGCCAGTCATGGAGCCAGGACTAGGGTGGCCAGACAGTGAGTGTGAAAAATTGGGACTGAAGGGGGGTAATAGGTACCTATATAAGTAAAAGCCCTGAATATCAGGACTGTCCCTATAAAATCAGGACATCTGGTCACCCTAGCTGTGTCTAAATGCCACGAGTCATGTACTCACACCGCTAGGTCATGCTGTCACTAAAGGACTTAAGAAGCTGTTATCTCCAGGGCTGTCCCTGCCAGTTCTGGTGCCCTATGCAGCCTGAGCACCTAACCCTCCCATGTGGGGGGAGGGGGAATCTGCTCTGTAGTGAGGGGGTAGATGCTCCATAGGGTGGAGGAGAGTGCACTCAAGGGCTGTGGGTCAACAGGAAAGAAGTTGTGTGTGTGGGGAGGGGGGGCAGGCCCAGCGCTGGGGGGAGGGGAAGAGCAGGGCAGGGAGGCTGACTTGACAATGGGGGAGCAGGCAGGCAGTGGTGAGCAGTGCAAGCAACAAGCAGCAATTTCCCCTTCTATGGGAAAAAGGGAAACAGCTGATGAGTGGTGGCCAGGGGATGGGGCTGTCCACCAGAGCTGGCACCAATACACAACATGCAGCTGCCTCGGACACCAATTTGGGGCAATTTGGTGCCCCAAATTTCCTGACACTCTAAGTAGCTACATAGTTTGAGTATTGGTAGGGATGGCCCTGCTTATCTCTCAACCTGTTTAAGGTAATTCCTGTTTCTCATGGTAGAAATGATTGTCAGTTGATCCTCCATTATTGCAGTAGTGACATTCTGCTTTTGAACTGCTGTAAATGAGGCCAATCAACATTACTTTCATTTCATTATTTCAAGAGCTTACTCATAAATTTCCTCTTATCCTGCTTCCCCTTTGGTCTGGAATTAGCTTCAGTACTTGCTGCATGCTACAATATCTCCTCAATCTCAGCTGTCTGATCTTGGTTAGGTTTAGTTATCAATTGGAAAATGCATCCAGCTTGGCGTGGCCTGAAGAAATCCATCTCTTGGTCTGTCCTTCTCTACTCTGCACATGCATGATTTTGTGGGTGAAGTATTGAACAGGCATTAGCACTTAACCAACCTCAGTGCTGCACAGAAGAGAATGAACTGGGAATGACCGTATAAAATAATTAATAACAATCTCTCACTTAGCTGGGAGAGTTTTACTACTTGGTTGATGACAATGGGGGAGGATGGATATCACTGCATATTAAAGAGTGTTTACCCCCTTTAATGCTGAGGGCACATGATCCATTGTGTGGCAGAAATGGGAGGGTTTTGAGAGCTCCTTGCAGAGATCAGTAACTGAATGTTTTCTCAGAGAAATAAGAGAATTGTTAATATTCTCTCCACACTGATAATTTTTGTTCATGCTAAGCACAGTTGGGCTGAGGAAAGAGCATTTGACTCCAGGTTAGGTTCAGTTTTGAGGAAGAACTGGGGATAGAACTTGAAGTTTGGCTTTGATGGTGCTGAAATTTTTGCAAGCTCTTGCCTTGAGGTTTTGGTCACTGGCCTGAAAGACCTATTCAGTGCTGGATTGGATCTAGGGATCCATTTCCAAATGACCCAGAAATTCAATGGGATTCAAGATGCAAACTCGGTTTTGGTCCATCTCTGACATTTAGGCTTGCAAGTATCTGCTCACTGACTTACACCACCTGCTAAAATGTAAGCAAATGCTATTGTACATACATTCACCTTTTAGTATAATCTCTTAAGAACCAGACTGCTCAGTAATATCTCCTGCCTTTCATTGTTCCCCAATGCAAATAAGTAAAGTTAAAACTGAAGTTCCGTTCAGTATTACAGAGAGCAGGATTTGGCCTGCTCTGTTTGCATTATCACTTTGCATTAAATGTTAGTAGTCAGGAATTGGGACTTCTGTCCTCTGTTCCTGGTGTTTCTCATCCAGCTCTCTCTATAGGTTTCAGTTCATTCAAACAGTAAAGGATTATGACAGTATGGCAGCCCCACAATGAGGCACGGACACTGCTTGTGAGCCCTGTTTACAGAAAATTAGATCACATTCTCTCTATTATGTCTAGAGGTTTACTGTGCTATAGTGGTTCTAATTTTAAAGGTGTTGGAAAATTCTTGGATTAGCAAAATTAGCTTTATTCTCCAAATTGTGGGGAGGGGGCTTCCACCTCTTTCTCCAATTCTTCAATTGTCTTGTTGGTGTGATGGTATAAGGATCTGATTCAGGCTAGGTCTACAGTACAGACCTATATCAATATAACTACATAACTCAGGAATGTAAAAAATTCACCGCCCTAAGCAATGGGAAGGCTTCTCCCAGCAACATAGCTACTGCCTCTCAGAGAGGTGGATGAACTATGCCAATGGGAAAAGCTCACTTCTCAGCATAGAGCATCTTCACTTAAGCACTAGAGCAGTGCAGTTGCACCGATGCAACATTGTAAGAGTAGGCCTGCCCTAGGGGAATTAGTCTATATTTGTGGACCTCATCTATGGCTACAAGCATTGCCTCGTTCTATCTCATTGAAAGCTTCCGCTGCAAGGGAACATTGTTAACTTAGATAAACATAAATGACTCATACATTTCTTCTGTTTAAAGAAAAGATATTTCCCCCCCTTTCCCTAGTGCCCTTTCTTTCTTTGCTGGGGATAGCAGTGTGATGCAGGCAGGTGCACACTGGATTCCGAATTGTATTGTATTTGTCTCAGTGATTTTGCTCTTCTCTTCAGCTTACCCAGCTCAGTCACTTTTGCAGGCCTATGAATGTGGAATGACAGTTTGCAGAATACTCCCCCTTTTATCATTTGTTCCTGTTTTATTTGATACTGAGGACCCATGTAGTGAAATGTATAGCCATGTGCAGTGGATGCAGCCCTCGCCTCTGAGGGCTTCTGTGCAGAGAATTGCCTGTGGAGTTTGACTAGGCAGCAGTGTTCCCTGAAAACTGTGCCCTTTTGTGGCCACTCAGGAGAGATTCAAATGCCTTCCAACTGATTAGCAAAGTGCCCACAGCTAGGTATTTTGTTTCCACTAGTGGTGCACATTTTCACATGCTTTGGTGCACATAAAATTATTCTGCACACGGATGGAAAAGATTAGCGGGAACATTGCTGGGCAATGATGTACACTGCACTCAGCTCATTGCCTTTGTATGCTTAATCTGTCCTTAGGAAGCCTAGAGAGGAATATCCTTCAGTCTATACAATTTACCTCCAGTTAGGAGTAAACCATTAAAATTGATGACTTGGATTGTAAGTCTACACAGCAGAGCTTAAATCACAATAAACTACACAAATTGAACTATGTCAATTGTGTATCTTATTTCGAAGTAGCTTATTTCAAAATAGGGAGCATCTACACAGCACTTATTTTGAAATAGAGCACTCTTCCTCTGACTTCCCTTACTTCTCGTACAATGAGGGTTACAGGAGTCGGAGTAAGAAGTCCTCCAGTTTGACAGTATTTCGACATTATTTCAAAATAACTGCCTGCTGTGTAGACAGGGACTAAGTTATTTTGAAATAATGTTGCTGTGTAGACATACCCTAAGAGGCATATGTAATCTTAAACATAAAATGATTCATTTGAGGAAAAATAAAGCAAACATGAGAGCACATCATTGGATGTTGGGTTGTTCTGGTTTTTTTACAAAAATTCCATTTGCCTCAGTCTGACGCAAACGGAGGAAGAGCAGCAGTATCCAGTATTTTCTCCTCCATGGTTACAGGGTATATATTTTATTCCACAAAAATGTTTGATTCTAATTTATAAAAAGGCCCACTTTCACTGTACTGGAGGTGTAAGTGGGTCTTAAAGTAGATGTAAATATAATTGTTTACACTGCCAGAGCAGTGTCAAAGGGTGTTAGTGAAAATGATAATCATGACCTGTGAGTCCAACTTTTATAAACAAAAAAAGCTGACCAAGAAAGGATTCTACTTTCTTTCCCACACTGCGGCTTTGTCTACACTACACTGTTTTGTTGACAAAACAGTTCAATGCTTCTCCTGCTGACAAAACTAAAATCACCTCCAGGAAAGGTGTAGAGCTTTGTAGCAAAGTTAGCTCAACAAAATGTGAGAAACTGAGGGCATGTCACCACAACCAAGTTTTGTCACCAAAACCAACCTTTTGGCAACAAAACAGTGGGAGCATACACTCTACAATCTGACTTTTGTCAGAAAAAACAGTTTCAGCGACAAAAAACTTCCACCCCTAAAAGAGCCTTTTGTCTTTTCTCCTCCTTTCATTGTTTACAAAGAGCCAATGTAGACACTGCTATTTGTTTTGTTGACTGTTGACAAAGCTGGCTTCCTCCAGTATCCCACAATGCACGTCCCTGATGGCTGTGCTCAGTGTTTCGATCACTACTGCCCTGCAGGCATGTGCCCTCCCCTTTCAAAGCTCTGGGAAGTGTCTGACAGCTGAGTGAGCTGCTCCATTTGGGGAACAAAGAGCAAATCATTGAACTGCTCCTGTTCTGCGCTGAACTAGGAACACAGTAGCAGGCAGACGGCTGCTGCAGGAGAAGAGGGACATATTGCTGTGCTGCTTTGACATGCCACAGCCCGGAGAGCTCACAGAGCTATTTGTGATGCCACTCCCAGCTGCTGAGGAGGCTGTGGAAGAACAGGGACTCCAAAGATGTGCAGAGATTAGCTCTGCCTTTCCACAATTCTGCGCTGAGGGATATATACCCACAGTGCATTGCTCACACTGTCACTGATGGTGTCCCAGGCATAGACATGATCTATCAACAGCAGCAAATGCACTCCTGCCCAGACTGGAGTGGGGGGGGGGGGGGAGAGGATGGATCTCATTGGTCTGTGGGGAGAAGAGCCTGTAGGAGAACTTGGACAGAATCATGGAATCAAAACTTTACCATGGAATCCTGCTCTCCCCAATACGAAGCCCAGAGCAGCAGGCAGGCAAGGCAGGCTGCTACTGTGTGGAGAGATGGGGTAGGAGATGGGAAGATTGCTATGCTGGTGAGATCTGGGGAGGCAGATGGGGACTGATGTCAGGTTGTCCCCAGAGTTCCTGTGCTTTGGGAGATCCTGTGGTGGCTGCCCCAACTGTCTTAGGGGCAGGACATGCCCCAAACTGAGGTTAACCCGCAGGGTCCAGAGTGACCCCAAAGGGCTATCTAGGGGGCATGGGGCCAGCAGTAAGGCTATGTCTACACTACGGAGTTTTTCTGGGATACAGGAAGTATCCTGGAAAAACTCTGCCGTGTCCAGGGAACGCATTTGCTTTTCAGATTTTTTTTTTGGAAGAGCAGACGCGCTCTTTCAGACGCCCTGTATTCCTTATTTTATGTGGAAGAAGGGCTCTTCTGAAAGAGGAGGTTTTTCTGACATTTAGCCCCGTGTAGATGAGCCAAATGTCAGAAAAGCCTCTTCCGAAAAAAGAATCAGAAAAAGCTACACAGATTGTGGTTCGCAATTTCCGTACCTTTTTCCGAACCCCTCCCCCCCAGCAGTGTAGGCATATCCTAACAGTCCCGGCTTCCACCACCCTCACCATGGTGGCTGAAGCTATAGGAAGCAGAGTAACGCAGCTGCCTGCTCTGCTCCGCCACCATCTCCCAGACAGATAGCTCTGCTTCACTGCAGCATTGGGAAGTGGAGCGACCCAGCCCCAGCACAGTCTGCTCCTCTCAGACATGTGGGCTCAGAGGAGGGAGGAGAGAAGCAGCAGGCTGGGGCCAGGTTGCTCCAAGGTGAAATGGAACAACCCAGCTGGGAGATGGATGCTGGAGTGGAGGAGGCTGCTGGGTTGCTCTGCTTCCTGTGGCTCCCGCCATCATGCTGTGTGCAGGTGGGCCCGATCCCTGCTGTTGCCCCCTGCCAGTCCCCCAGTAATCCTTCAGTTTGTGTCACTCAAAGGGGTGGGGCTTTGGGGAAGTTGGAGAGGGCAGAGCAGGGGTGGGAAGAGGTACAGCAGGGGTGGACTAGGGGTGGGTCTTGAGAGAATGGGTGAAATGGGAATGCGGTAAGGGTGGGAAGAGGTGGAGCATGGTGTGTGGCCTGGGGGGGGGGGGGAAATGGGTTGTTTCGGGTCCCATTCACCTGTAGGGATGGTTCTGGATGTCTTCGTCCCTGTGTACCAGTCTTCACTGAGTGGAGGTGGAGGGACAGAGGGACACCAGCAGTCTGTGAACCAACTCGGTCTCTCTGTCTCTGTCTCTCTCTCGCTCTGTCTCACACACACACACACACACACACACACACTTTAGTGTCAGTGTTCAGCAGTGTCAGTTTGGTCATATTACCAAGCGCTACTTTAAAAAGTGAAGTAAAATGTGTTACTTTTTGGACACACACAACAATATTACAAGATTCAGAACACAGTGCAAATGAACAGAACCAGGCTCTGCACACTACAACAACACACATTACTATGGATCAGTGTTAATATACTCCTTCAAGGCGTCCCCCAGCCGAGTAGCCCCTCCTGTGGGCCCCTCTCATAATCTTGTGTTCATAACGCACAGCTCAGTACTGAACAGTGGTGCAGGATCCATGCTTTCTGACAGAGATGGCTATGTGGCAGGTTACTAGGGCAGGTGAAAAGTGGCTGGCATTTTAGTAGGATGCCCATGAGAAACTTGCATCATGTGACACTGTACCTCCTCTGTGAGGCTTTGCAAACCCTTCCCAAAGTACCATGTGACCAGTTGCACAGAAGGATAGCTCCACAGTGCAGTGCTCTCTGTGTTGATGCAAGAGCTGCTATTGTGGGTGAACTCCACTGACACAAGGAGCATAGTGTGAATGCACAACAGTGGTTTAATGACAACAATGGTTGTATGTCAGCGTAACATGTAAACAAGGCCTATCTGTACAAATAATAGACATGAAGGGGTCCCCTAGCCTTGAGTAAGGATTTCAACATAATTCTACCTTATTTTAGCGGTTTTAAGGTTCAGCAGGGCATGAATCCAGCCCACAAGGTAACCAACATCCCCGTACTGTCACCCAGAAGCAGGTGTAACCTGGCTGCTCACTGTGATCTACATGCTGAAAAAGTTGCATGCCATAGGGTGTTCTGCCTCAAGAGATGTGACAGAGAATAGTCTTTGCAATTCCTTATTGTCTCCTTCATCCTATTTAAGCTCATGGTACAGACCAGTAATTGTCCAGGAAACAATGCAAGGCCTTGGGTAGCTACTGTGACTCTCCTTCTTCTCATTTCTTGGTGTTGACCTTGCCTCTGACTTGGATTTTGACTCTTGATTGACCCATGGAACCCCACCACCTTATTCCTGATTCTGACTCCAGCTTGAACTTCTTGCTGATGCTTTGTGCATGATACTGGCTCTGACCCTTGGCTTCAGTTCATGGCTCACAAGCTCCTGCCCCTAGTCATGTGTAACTTCGTGCAGGATCCTGAGAGTGACTAACCTGGAAACTCTTTCTCCAGAATAACTTTGAACTATGTATGATACCTGGAGATTCAGAAATCATACCAGGGAAAATAATTTGTTCTTCAATTCTATGCTGGGGGGCTGGATAACATGGTTGGGGTGCTGCATGACACCAAGGGGCCGAGTCACTGACTTGACGAATTGGTCAGGCCTTCAACTTTGTTAACAGCAGTCCCCAAGGGGAACACATGTTATGGGGAGCATGTTGATTTCAGAACTCCACTGAACTATCATACCCTCTGATGTCATGGACCTTCTATGTGGTTTCTACCACTTGGTTTCCCCCACATTATACCTGGAAGTCATGAGGGTAACGCCTTCCCTTTAATCTTGGGTGATAACACTCAAAAGTTTGAGATATGATAAAAGCAAAAAGATACAGACATGCAGAGGTTATTAGTAGGAATGGGTTTGGGGAAAGTTATATTTGCTGCTTTAACCTGATTGAAATGCATTGAGCCAGATAGGAGGACAAAGCAAAATATTTTTAGAATAGCATAATTTTTAACTGAAGGAACTAGCTCGAATTAATTTCTAAGATACACCTCAGTGATGGAAAGAAAAAAAAAGATCAGGTATTGAGGTGGAGCAGTAGTGTAAAGATTCAGTGTTTGCTCCTGACATAGGGCATGTGGGACTTACGATTTTTTGGGGAAAAAAGTTATTGGTGAATACGCAAAATATACTTCCTAGATCTGTGAGTACTTTTCCATCTTATTCCAGCTTCTCTAGGTAATTCACCCCTGAGGTGAATGCTTGGGTCAAAGTTAAATACAGCTGCTTTGGGATTTTGTGAGTATAAAAACAGACTAATTTGGTGCATAAGTCATTTTTAATGCACTAATTCCCTGCTTTACATGAAGAAATGGTCCATAAATGGCACAAAAGACTTCAGTAAACTGAACCTATGGCATGCAGTTCAGATACATTGAACTCTGGAGTTTTCCTTAAGAGCATGTTATAAGGAAACTCTTGTTACTTCAGTTATTAAAGCCCAGCAAATCTGTGCCAACTTATGACTTGGTTGACACAAACTTTATTAGTTGTTTCAGGCCTATAGGTCTCTGTTTTTCTCCCATTAATATTAGACTTTTAGCTTTTTTATTTTTCCAAAGTACCTCAAGTCTATAAGTTTGAATATCAGATGCCTTAAAACCAAAATACTGTATGTGAAATAGCAGCTTATAAAAACCATGGCTAGAGCTACAGGTATAGGACAGACAATTGTTATGAAGGCTCTCATGTAGTTCCAACAATATACAGCCGGTCCCTAACTTACAGCCACCTCGACTTACGACCATCTGCACTTATGACCAAAGTGGTAGTAAATGCGGGCTCAGAGTTATGAATGTGATCTGCGCTTACAAACAGCGCGGTCGCAGTGTAACTCAATGGGTTCCGAGTTATGACCATTCGGAGTTACGGCCAAGTGTTTGGTCTGTAACACGTTCATAATTCGGGGACCAGCTGTATATCCATTGGGACTCTGTCAGTATAGTCCTGGCCCATGTGAACTGAGACTTCCAACCACAGAGGATAATGTGGTATTTTCATGAAATAGACCAATATCTCTGTAAGGGAACAAATTTGGATCCAGAAAAGAGATAAGTTTGGACCTCATATGATGTGTGTATGCTCTTGTTCACATCAGGGTAGGAAAGTCACCTATTCACACACACACGTAAAATGCAATAATTCCACCATCTTGATATTCTCCTACTTCTTAGCTTGATGCTCTTCTTAAACTCCCTTAATGTTCTCGGTTATGTATTTCATTTAATCCTGCTCAAGTCTGTTTGCTTATCTACCATAACTCTCAAAATAGAAAATTTTGTTGTGTAGATAAAATCTTAAACATGATACAGCAAGGAACAGATTTTCAGAGTGATAAGCATTCATGTGCCCAGTTTACAGACATAGGGTATGTCTACACTACAGCATTAATTCAAGTTAACTTAATTCAAAATAGTTAATTCGAATTAAGCTAATTCGAAATAACGCATCTATACACAAAAACTATTTTGAAATAGAGTTTTGCTATTTCGAAATAGTGTGTCCACACTGAGTGGACCCTGAACCGAAGTTAAGGCTGGCCGGAACCAGTGCCGGCAGGGCATCAGGTTAGGACTTAGTGTGGGGGGCTGCTGCCTGAGGCTAACTGAGCTCCATGCTTAAAGGGACGCTACCGCCACCCCAGACAGACAGTTCTCAGGGTTCCCCACTTGCTTGTCTACCTCAATGAGGGACAGCAAAGCAGTCCTGTCTTGGAGTGCCCTAAGTGCCCGCACTCAGGACACCACAGCACTCGGCCACATGGAGCCAGAGCTGCCCCTGGGCATGCCGGTGCATCTCGTGGGGTCATTGCCATCAGCCCGACTGCCCTTGCTGCAGGATGCCATCCGGGGGGTCCATCGGGGGCCTGTCAGGATCCAGGAGGCCCTGTGGGAGAGCGTCCACCCCGAGGAGCCCTCAGAGCCACCCCGGTCCTCCCCACCAGGGGCTCGTGCCCCATTCCTCCCGCACGTCCTTCCACTTATCCCTCCTTAGCCCCCCTTCCTGATGTCAAATAAAAGACACGTTTTTTCATAAACACAAACTGTCTTTATTTAACAAAACTGGAGAAGGGGAATGAAACTCTGGGGAGACTGGGGAAAGGAGGCGGGAGACGGGAGGAGAGAGGGTGGGAGAGGGGAGGGGAAAAACTGGGAGGAGGGAGCTGGAAGGGGTAAGCAAGGGGAGGAAGAGGGAGGGGAAGCTCAGTGCTCAGGGGCGGGGGTTTCGTCAGACCACGTCTCCCAGCACGGCGGGTGCGGGGGCTTCGGCGTCCCCGGAGGGATGGGGAGGAGGGTGTGGAGGTTGAAGTGGGGGGTGTGGAGATTGAGGAGGGACGGTGAGGAGGTTGAGGAGGGAGGGTGAGAGGGGTGGCAGGAGTGGGAAGAGGAACAGTAGCTGGGAGGGCAGCAGGTGCTGGGGTGGCACAGGGCAGCATGCTCTGCAGCAGGGTCTGCAGGTGTGAGCACATGGCACGGTCATGGGCAAGCTGCTCCCAGCGGAGCTGCAGGTCCTCCTGCACCCAGCCCTGGATGGTGTGGTGCAGGGCTTGCAGGGCCCCCAGGTGCTGGTCCCGGTACCCCTGCTGCCTTCTGATGGTCCAGAGGAGCCCTCGGGTGCAGGAGCATGTCCCAGGCGGCGTGGTGCGCCCTGCACGTGCAGCTGGTGCGGCTGTGGAGAAAGAAGGGGAGTGGTCAGTTCTCCCTGGGGACACAGTGGATGATGCCCAGTGCCCCCTGTGAGGTGAGGATGACCGTGCCCTGCACCGTCAGAGCCGACGTGCTTGCACAGAGGCCATGGTCGGGATGTCTGGCTCTCCCCGGGAGTGGGAGCTGCCCCAAGACCGCACCCATGCCCCTGTGCCATGTATAGTGCAGCCGAGGCAGGGGGGAGATGTCCCCTGCCTCTGTGTAGAGGGCGCATGTGAAGGGAGGGCATCCTGCTGGGTCCCGCCCTGGGGTCGGGAGCGTGTCAGGTCTCTTCACACACGCATGTGGCTATCGGGCCACGGCCCCTGTGTGGCACGCAGCTGGAGCCACCTGCCCAAGGGTGGCACGGCATGTGCCCGCACGTGCACAGGTGGCTGCGTGATCCGTGGGAGGCATGGCCCATGCGCGCGGTCCCTGGTCTCCCTCCCCGCCCTCCACCCCCGGGTAGGGGACAGTGATGGCACTTACCTGGTGTGGCCTCCCCTGATGACCCTGCTGACTCCGGTGCCGGAACAGCTCGGGGGTCCAGCTGACGTGGCAACCTCTGTGCTGGCCCCTCTGCCGCGCCTGGGTCAGGGCCCTCTGGTGCCGGCTCGCTGCCCCCCGGAGGTGATGAGGATCGTCCTGCCACCCAGGATGCGGTTGAGGGCGAGGAAGTAGGGGCAGGTGTCAGCCCCTGCTGTGGCACCGCCCCTGGTGGCCCTGGTGACCCCCTGCTGTACCTCTTTAATTTTCAGGCGCACCTGCTCCTGGGTGCACCTGTGGCCTTTCTGGGCGGCCATAGACAGCCATGTTCCTCCTCCTGGTGCAGAGATCATGGACATTGGGGGCCTCTCCCCAAACCTCTATGAGGTCCATGATCTCCGCACCAGTCCAGGCGGGCACGCACCGTCTACGGCCCCTGGCTGGCCCCTGGGTGCTGGGGGACTGGGCGGGGGACAGCTGGCTGGCATTGGCTGCCTGGCTCATTATGGGGCCACTGGGTCAGGGCAGAGACTGCTGGCAGGTCTGGCTCTGGCATGTGCCGTCTGGCCAGCGTCTACCCCTTTAAGGGCTCCGGGGCTGGGGGAGAGGAGAGGAGTTTTCCTGGTTTGGCCCAGAGTGGCCACCAGGGGAAACTGGAAAGGGCTGGAGGCCAGATAATTCGAATTAAGTGTCTACACAGCACTTATTTTGAATTAGCTATTTCGAATTTGGCATTACTCCTCGTAGAATGAGGTTTACCAAATTCGAATGAATTACATTTGAAATAGCGGTTTGCATGTTATTGAACGCTATTGAAGTTAATTCGAAATAACGGCTGTTATTTTGAATTAACTTTGCAGTGTAGACATACCCATAATTAGTTATCGTCATGTTTATTACCATTTACATGTGAAATGGTTCTAATGTGCACATACAATCATAGTGATTGTGTGAGCAAATTAGACTCATAATTCACACAATCTGTGCATGAAATCTTACATTTCATACTAGCACACTAATGTGAATGTACATATCATTTTAGCTATTTCATGAAACCTTCAATTTTTTCTGTCTGGCATAACCAGAAGTATGTATGAGTCACAGCATTCTCATTGCTGCCATATTGGGTCCGAAAGAGCTGTTTTTTAATGAGCTGTTCCCTATGCAAGAATTTAATAAGAGCTGTTAAGATGTCAATGAAAGACTCTATCTGTGCAAGATTTATCTTTAGTCTTATATTTTTTATAAATGGTGTTGTCCTCAAGGAGTTGTTACAATGTGAATACATGTGTCTCCTACACCTATCAGTGTAAATCAAAGGTGGGCAATAAAACATCAGCAGTTTGCCAGGGTTAGCCCCTGCCAGGCTGCCACCGCTATATTTACCTGTGCCTCTGCAGGTCCAGCGATTGCAGCTCCCATTGGCCGTAGATCACCATTCCCAGCCAATGGAAGCTGAGGGAAGAGGCGTGGACCGGGACACCGCTTCCAGCGGTTCCCATTGGCCAGCAGGAATGGTGATCCCCACCAATGGGAACTGCAATTGCCTATACTTGTGTGGGCATAGGTAATTATAGCAGCAGCAGCCTGCCAGCGGCTAACCTTGGTGGACCAGATCCAGCCTGTGGACCAGTATCTGCCCACCCCTGACGTAAATGTGGTTCTAATATATTTAGGAAAAATTGTTTTAAGAGTTCTATTTTTATATTGCAACTGAAAAACAGAACCAATTACAAAATAGCCAAATAGCCTGCCTTTCAGTGCACTGGAACCATGACCAAAGGACATGGCCAACTTTGTATTTGAGCGAAGGATTGAGCCCTAACGATGAAGCCTAAAATTCACAAAAACAAGAGAATTCAGAACTGACACTACAACTCCATCCTTAATTCACCCCATTATGCTTATGCTTTTATAAGATGCAAGATCATCCACTGTTCTGAAACTACTAGGCTACTGAGGCACAGCAAGATGGGGTAGGAGGAATAGACTTGATTTTGTTAAACCCTTAAGGCTAAATTCTGGTCTTGCTTCTAAAGCCTAGATAAGTGGAATTTCTTTGGGATTCAGCAATCAATGGCAACCCATGCCTGCCTCAAAATCAGAGGTCTTGGCCGGTAGATCCTCATAGCTCTTGCTCCTGCTGATTGCCTGGTATTTCACCCCCCAGTTCTCCCTGCATGATGTTGCATGTTTCATCTACAGCCTCCTACTCTTTCGTCTCATAACAGAACCACAGTGGTTCCACTGCTTTTTTTGAGTCTTGAATTCCCACATAGGACATGTGGGTAGGTGTAGGAAATGTGCTCCATAGAACCACAGACCTCCCTCATCAACTTCGGTTTACTGGGGAGAGGAGTGTGTCTGAAGCCTCTTCCTCACCTATACAAGCAGCTAGGCAAGATCTCTTCCTAATGCTGGAAGGGGAGGCATGTGTGTATTCTGCTGGGTAGAAACTATTTCCAGATAGTTCAAGAACTCACTATAGTCTCCCAGATTCATAATCCATATAAGGTCAGAAGGGACCATCATCATGATAATTTAGTCTGACCTCCTGCACACTTCAGGTTACAGAGCCTCACCCACCCACTCCTGTAATAATCCCATGACAGTCAGGCCTCTCTTCCCATGGTAGCTGGGTACGTATGTTGCTCCCATTTAGAGCAGCAGCAAAGTACGTCTCACCACATGTCCCTCATGCCACTTTGGGAAATCTTTTCCTGGCCACAACTGTCAGTGTCACACCACCAGTCAGGATTGGAATTTACCCTTTAATGTTATTTGAACTGATTTTTTAAAAATACGAATCCAGTTTTAATCAGTCACTTCATGGTCTAGAGAGAAACACAGATTCAAAATCTTGTTCAAACTTTCTAAAAGGAAATAAAGTGGGGTTCTGTCTGTTCATTTATGTAGCTCTGTTTCTCAGACACATCCTACTTATTTAATAGTATAATTCTGAATACTGTATGTTGGATAAAGGCTTTATTGGAGCCAGATGCTACTGATGACTCGAGGTTTGGCTTTTGTTCACTTAGAAAAGATCTAGCTATTGAAGCACTGAGGCTGGGACTATCTCAGAGCCAGATGGTTCCGTTCCAAATGTTTAAAATCTATACATCTTTAATCTATACATTTTATTGTCACTATGTATATGATAGGTTAAGCTTTGCAGTCCTCACAGATAGTTACCCTTTGAGTAGATATCATCAAAGATTAAAAAGTTATTATTTCTCGGCTTTTTCTATATTTTTCCCTCTTTTTTGTGTAAATTCTTATAGCAGGAAAAAATATTCTAAGCTCTGGGTTATAGAACATTAGAATAAAGCTTCTCTGAATTTGATTTGAAATTATATTTTTCTAGTGTACTGCTCCTCTTTAAAAACAATGAGTAGTCCTGGGGCACCTTAGCCATGGTCTACATGAAGGAGTTATTTTAACTCCCCTTATTTTGAAATAATAAGTGGAGCATTCACACTACCCATTATTTTGAAATAATAACTCCTGCTTTCCATGAGGAATAACACTTATTTTGAAATAGTTATTTTGAAATAGCGGTAGTGTGGATGCACAACTGCTGCTATTTCAAAATAACTACTCCTAGAGCTTCCTGGGGCTGCAAGTTGAGGTAGCGCATCCACATTACGGGAGCCTGCCTCAGACTAATTTTGAGGCATCCCTCTAGCGTGGACAAGCTATTTCCAAATAGTTATTTTGGGAGTTATTATTTCAAAATAAGTTATTTTGAAATAATTTCCTAGTGTAGACATGCCCTAATTAGAGACTAACAAAAATATGAGTATGTCTATACTACAGAGCTATTTTGGGATATCAGAAGTATCCCAAAATAGCTATTCCGCATTTATTGAAGCATCCCATTATTTTGAAATAGATTTTGAAATAACAGGTGGCTTATTCTGACATCCCAATAACCCTCATTCCACGAGGGTTAAGGGGAATTTCAGCATAATGTGTTATTTCAAAATTTGGCACTGTGTAGACAAAATAAGCTATTTTGAAATAGCATCAAAGTAAGCTACGCAATTTACATAGCGCAAATTACATAGTTTATTTCGAGCTAAGGGTGCTGTGCAGACACACTTATATTGAATCATTAGCTTTCATGGGTAAAATCCACTTCATCAGAGCTATAACTTTTTTTGTGATCTGGTCTATTTGTGGCAGTTTCTGTTATTTATATTTGGTCCGATGCTGACATCACTCTCACAATAATATGTATATGTTTGATACTGACATGTTTGTATGTTTTGGAGCCTTATTTTTGGTGATATTAATTCTTCTAATCACAGCAGAAAAATGGCTATTTACTTTGTTCCTTTTTATTTTTGTATTTTTGTTTTTAAGTCCTAAAAGCACCAATATTTTTCTCACCTTTTAAAACTTACTAGTTGCCATTAGAGTTTTCTGCTTGCCAGTTGTTATCTGTGAATAATGCTGCAATGTAAAGGTATTCCAGACATGTCCTCTGGCAGAAAAACCCAAAGCAGAGCTAAAGATACTCAGGAAAATCACGTCTGCTCAGAATTTCTATGGTTTCAAGCAGCTTGAGAAAGATGTGAGGGGCTCGCTGTGGCATGGATAAGGGGCACAACCCTAGCTCTGCTGACATTTTGAGTTCCAAAGGGCTAAGGCAAGAGCAGAGGGGATAAGAGGGTTGTCCCAAATTCCAACCCTCTTCTTGTCACCTGGACTTCTGGCTTTCTCTGAAGTTGTGTTGCCAACTAAATAGTTACGTGTAAGATAAAATCATAACACACATTCTAGAGCCTAGACTTAAATCACAAAATACTCTCATATATAAAATATTTCTCACCTTTGTCACACTGTCAGACTTGTCTGTGATCTTCCATTTATGAGGCAAGTCATGCTGTCAGCTCGCCTCCTCAGTAAAAGAAGCAGGGTGTTCTGCACCCCCAACATATCCCTCAATAATCTATTATTTACTGATAAACAGGATCTCTTTCATTTTATTTCCTGATGTAAGTTTCTTTACTTGAAGATTTCATAACCTCTCAATTAGCATATGGCTTAGTACATAAACAGGTATCTATTGGGAAGTATACAATGCCTAGTATATATAGGAGAGAGAGCATGTTCCATATTGAAAGCAGCTTGTCTGACTCATGTTCAGTGTTCCCTGTAAGCTGTGCACTTGTGTGACCACTCAGGAGAGATTCAAATGCTGCCCAGATGATTAGCAAGGTGCCCACAACTAGGTTTTTTGTTTCTTCTGGTGGTGCACATCCACACATGCCTCAATGCACATAAAAATATTCCATACATGGATGAAAAAAATCTGCACATAGATGGAAGAGATTAGAGGGAACATTGGACATGTTACCTCCCTGTTATATGCCATAAGAACATAATTTTTCAGTATAGACACATAAGTCCTTAATATTATCTATGATTATGATGACCAGTGATCTAATGGCTTTCACAGAGACCTTGCTTGCCACCCTTTAGTGGATTAGCATGCAGATAGCTGAAATAAGGGATCCTTGTAAAACTCTAAGTACTCCTTGTGTCCTTTGCTAGTTGGCATCAAGATATCTCTGGGTCACAATATCAACTTTAGCAAGAGGTTTGATATTTTCATTGGATAAAATAACAATGTCTCAGACTAAGTGCTACCAAAACAATAACAATGATTAGAGATGAAGCAACATTATGTAGGGTATTAACCATTTTGGAGTTGTCTCAATTATCTGTCATGTAATGTTTCGCTGTCAGCTTTTGTTTCCATGCCTATACTGTAACTGATTTTCTCATGACATTAGCTTCAGATATACCATGTTGGAAAGAAAGGTCCATTTCTAATAAAGCAAAACTTAATCTGATGATCAGTCAAAAGTCCTCCATTCCAACTGTTTGAATATACAGTATAGGCAATACTCATGTCTGAAGGCAGAATTAATATCAGTCCTGGAACAATTCTGAAATTTTACTACGGCTCCAAATGCAACAATTGTAAAATTCCCCCAGAAAGTACAAGTTTTTGAAAATAAAGTTTTGGTAAAAATGTTAGTTTTGACACAAACGTTTGGTCCTCAAAAATCATAAAGCCAATCTTTTGAGCAAAAACCCTATATTTTTAACTAAAAATGAAACATTTCCCAGTAAAATTGTTTTTTCAATGAAAAACCACAAAATTTCAAACAAAATGAAATGTTCTGCAAAGACTTTGCATTTTATTATTGTTGAAAAGCTATTTTTATTGAGGAAATATTCTGATAAAAATATCAATAATTCACAGTTATATAAATAGAATGTTCCTGCTTGAGGTGAGAGATTGGCATGCTTTTGTGTAGTTTGTCAGAGAATGCATATTTTATATTAATAGGCTCTCTTAAAAATCTTGAGACAGTAACAATCACCTTGTCTGCTACTACATAGAAACCAACTAAAGAAAGCAAGTTTGTTGCTAATCTGTGTATATGTCTCTTCACTGGAGAGTCTAGTGAATTCTAAACCTACTCTTATATGGAGCAAACATGATATGCTATTCTTCTGGTTTAATACACTATTTGCTTAATGGGCCACAATCATTTGATATAGTTCTTAGCCATACCACGGTACCATGCTATGACATACTAATGTAGTTATGTATTAATGTTGGAGAGCAAGCGTGGTGCATTATTGTCCATGAGCAATTAGTTTCTATCTTAGAGATACTACTAGGTAGGTGTTAGTCATTAGTGTCTGATGGTTAGAAGTCTGAGTACTCTCACTGCCAGTTGAAGCCAATAGTATTTTTTGATGGATCCATTATTCAGGGTAACCCGTAGCTTGCTCTCTAATATAATTGTTGAGAATGTAACTATAATTGTATATTTCTACTGCATACTTGGATGTTTTATGTTTAATTACTAGCTGTTTTTTAATTTTTATCCAATGAATAATTAAATAATACTTATATTTCTCTTTGCAGTTCCCCAATCAACCAACCATAGGATGGTCTATAAAGCTAAAAGGAATCACTGATATCAGGAAAGCATGGTATTTCATGGTTCCCTGTGTCTCTTCATGTCCAGCTTCTGCAGCTTCTCTCTCATATTTATATGTGATACCTATATTTCTTGCAAGTGGTAGTCTTATGCAGCAATCAAGATGTGTCACGTGCAGCACTTTTCACATGCAAATATGGTCTATTTCCCTCTTTCCTCGGCTCTTACCCACAGATTATTATAAAATATGGGAGACTAGGACAGAAATAAAATTGCATGGGGCAAAGTCTGCTCTTGGTGATATGCCCACTGCCCCATTGAAATCGACCACAAATGGAATTTGGATCGATATATTTATAGCTTTGCTATTGTAACTATTAATATCTATATTGTTTTTGTGACCAGAGGCTGATGTTAGAATTGGGTAAGTGGTAGGTTTTGTACAAACACATGAAGAATTTTACTGTCCAACAGCCTGATTTTCAGAAATACAAAGGGCATGTCTAGATTACATCCCTCTTTCAAAAGAGGGATGTAAATTAGACAGATCGAAATTGCAAATGAAGCCGGGATTTAAATTTCCCACGCTTCATTTGCATAATGGCGGTTGTGCGTTCTTTCGAAAAAGGTCTTTTCAAAACTAAAACGGCTGTGTGGGTTCAGCACTTCTGAAAAATCAGGCCCTAAGAAAAATGACATTAAAAAAGGGAGGAGAGAGGAGTACAACTAAATGGATGTCTTTGCAGACCTTTATATATTTGCAGTTTTTAAATGATTACTATAAATAGGTTAAGTGCCAGCTATCCCTATCTGCCCTGTGATTCACCAACTGATTTCTCGCAGACATCCTAGGAACAGCGGGTCTTTCTGAGGAAAGATTTGAATGCACAGGGGGAGGGGGGCCAGCAGCCTTCTGGATCAGTTCAGGGAGGGTGATCCATACATAAGGGACAACCCAGAAGAAAGTGTGGAGAGATTTGTGTAGGAAACTGACACAGAGAGAAAATGGGTAAGTTTACATTGCAATTAAAAACCAGCAGTTGGCCCATGCCAGCTGCTTTGGGCTCACAGGACTGGAGCTAAGCAGTTGTTTAATTGCAGTGTAGATGTTCAGGCTAGGTCTAGAGCTCAGGGTTTTGGCCCCTGCAAGGTGGGAGGTGCCTGCTACTTAGGCCCAAATGTTGACACTGCAATTAAACAGCCTCTTAGCCTGAGCCCCTCAAACCTGAATCAGCTGGCAGGGCCCAGCCACGCGAGTCTAATTGCAGAGTAGGCACGTGGAATGACAGCTCTTAGAAATGTGGACACAGCCTGGATATGCATTTGAGGATAAAGAGCCCACATTACAGGCTTGAGCACCAAGGGGAATGGTGATGATGTCTACAGTGACAGAGGGTGGGGAAAATGGAGAGGAGGAACCATCATAAGCATATCACTGTTAGCAGACTATACATATTGCAATAGGAATAGATCATTGTGCATGTGGGATTATTTTTTAAAATATGTAAATGAACATGTACAAAACAGACAAAGTAGCTCAGAGATATTGTCTGGAAAAAGGAAACTGAAGTTGTCTAAATAGCTCTAGAACATCATGGGCTGTGGCAATAGAAACATCTACCATATCATCCCACTAATGAGCTTCATACGTCCACTGACTGGACCATATCTAGGGGTGAGAGAATAGGTCACTTTCCATGCTCATTCAATATTTGGCACACTCTGAAAATGCCATAAGAGCACCATATTTGAGGGCATTTTCTATGAGGTGAACATCTGTCCACTAGATACCATGATAAAACCACCAATAGGTTGTCAAATAACCCTGAAGATTGAATGATGGTTAAGGTATCTTTAAAGAGAGCATCTTAATCAAGTTTCACAATTCTTAAACTGCCTGCATTTATCTACCATATGTTTGAGAGAGTTTGTCTGTCTGTGAGGGTACGGCTAGACTGCAGGGGTTTTTCGGAATACCAGAGCACAGCAGAGCAAAGTTGATGCTCAAGACTCATTCTTGAGTTCTAGTCCAGGTTTTGAGTGGCGTGTCCTTTTGTAGTTACTGATAATTCTGCTCATCTGATTTTTTTTCTGCCTTTGGCTCCTCCAATCTGTCTTTGTCCCACTCTCCTCTCTAATCTGCCCTTGGCTCCTCATACTAGTGTCCTTTCTGCCCCTCATTGGCTCTATGCTCTAGTCCCCACCACTTTGCTTGACTTCCCAATCACTTACCTGGAACATGCCCTCTCTTTGTACCCTAGTCCCCATTTCCAATCCCCCTATTCGAGTCTTATCCCTGCACCCCACCATTTCACCCACTATCTCAGTCTCCCCCTTCACCAGCCCCAAGGCTTAATTCTGCAACCCTCTACATGATAGTCAGGCTCTTTCCTCTTCCTCCTTGCTGCCCAGGCACCAGAAGTGGGAAGCATTTTAAGCACAGGACAAGCAGTCTACCTGCTGTCAGCTCTGTTACCACAATGGACAGTAGCTGCCAGGAGGAGCAATTGCAGGGAATGTCCTTCTCAACCTCCTTGTGTTCAGTACAAATGGAATCCTTGAAGAATATCAACGTGTAACAAGTCTCTACTACTGGACTTGTACACACTGAGATTTTCAAAGGCTTGTATCTTGGCCAAATTTGGGCAGATTTTTCATTGGGACCACAAAAGACACCTCCTTAACACCAGGTGCCTGATGTCTCTGCCAAACTTCAAGTTCCTGCTCCAAAGCATGTGGCTTCTAGAGCTTCTCAACAAAATGTTTTTTAAAAAATTAACATGAGCAAAACAAGAGGCTGAACTATTTTTACTAAACTAAAAAAAAGTCAACCTGAGCAGACATCCACCATGGAAAATGTTAGACTAAATGGTTAAAGTTGGCAAAATTATAAGCAACTGAAAATAGGGTCTCTTAATGGAAATTGCCTGGCAGTCTTAACTATAGGTATTGCAACCTATGTAACCTATAAAATATGAGATTGAGAGAGAGAAATCTTTCAGATAGAATACTAGAATGCTTTGGACCTTAGCTAAATCCTGAGTTAACAGACTGGGGGTTACAAATACCATACATGGCTGGTGTGCTCAGTAAACAAAGGATTAGCCATGACGGCAAATACTTTCCTGTCCTCTGTTTTGTTTAATCTATGGCAGCAGTTCTCAAACTTATTGGGCTCCGGAGCCCTTTACATGTGTACAAATTTATGCGGCACCCCAGTGGTCCACTGATTGTATGTGTTGTACCTATCGATGTTTCCAGTTTGTCAACCTCGCAGAGCCCCTGGAGATGTCTCACGGAGCCCCAGCACAGTTTGAGAAACACTGATCTATGGAAATAGTGTCTTCCTATGTACCTCAGGAGTTCCCTGCAGGCCATACATAGACTCATTTCTAGCTTTTTCTAATAAGGTGTGTTCTGTTTCACACAGAGTTGTTTTCTCTGTAGAGAAGTGTGAAATGGAATAAACTAAGGGTTAGAGGCCTTTTCAAAGAAGTCAATATACTGAAGGCGGGGGAGGGTGAGAGGCTTTGTGAAATACATGCAGAAAATAAAAATCCTCAGCTCTCCCATGTGAAGTTAGACAACTGGCAGCCATATGTGTAAGCAAACAAAGTTTTACTACTTCTTTCTAAAAGAGATCATTCTAAAAGCTTTATTTTCTTGCCAGTTGGTTAAGAAGTGAACAAGGAACAATAGATTCAAGCTGAAATAATTTGCATTTATGATGAACACAAGGAACATCTACCTGGCATTTTCCTAAAAAAAGAAAAATTAAACCCCATTTTTAATTAACTGATAAACTATTAATCAAATTTTTGCAATGTTAGGTGACACATTATTCATTTAGATAGAATGACTGTGAACTTAAACTAATCAAATCTGATTTGCCCACATATGCTTGATTGAAATACATTTTAACTAGCATATACAAAGAAAAAATCTTGGATTTCTTACCTAATCTTCAGAGTATACTGCTGAGTTAATAAGGGCAGCTTTTTTTTTTAAATGAGACCACCATTTCTTAATCTGCATATCAAAATCAAGAGCAACTTAATTGCAAAACACATATTCCTGAAATCTAATCATTATACTGCTTTAGGGTATTTTATTGAAGCATGTTAAATTATGGACAGAATATTAATGATGAAGCTAATCAAACCCAATTAGTCACTTCTAACAATAGTCACATAAATATACAAGTCAGGTACTAAAATACTGTAGGTATGGTTTTTAAAATTTTAATATAAAATTTATGGGGTATTTATGAATTATATACTTGTTATTTTTAATCTGAAAATCTAAGACAAGTCATTTCAAAGAAAATGAGCTATGCTAGAAGACAAAGGAACTTGTCCCATAGTATTAGAATTGGCATTTCTGATATCTGAACATATAAACAGTGCACAGATTTTATGGTGATGGGCACATAATTAATAGAATAGAAAGGTAGATAAGCCCTGTTTTTCAAATATGGGAATGCAAAAATGAACATAGAATTGCATGCCTAATTGTGCACATGATTATCAATACTGTATGTACAAACTGAGTATTTCATGTACAAATTTAGATTGACCCATATCCTATAAAGACTTAAGCATGTGGTTAACTTTAAGCTGAACTTCTTGAAACCAAAACAGGTTCAATTATGTATTGATATTGTGAGTGGTTTTCCACTGACTAAATAGGCTACTATAGACTCTTACTTTGATAATTCTGGGATGGCAGCAGCCTATTTATTTTAAATGTATCTGCTCTATTTAAAAAAAAGCCAACCCAACACTAAAGGGGTCATAGATACTAATGCTGAGACCTTTGTTTGCTTTGAAAGATTAATGAAATTGCAGCTACAAGAAGTTCTATAATTTAGTTTATATAAATAATGGCAGAGTATTTATAACCTCTATTGGCACTTTCAGATCTAAGAATATTTTCAGTGATTATCTAATTCAGCTGTTCTCAAACTGTGGGTCAGGATTACAAAATGGGTTGCAGCAGCCCTGTTTTAATGGGGTCACCAGGGCTGACTTACTTGCTGGGGCCTGTTGCGGGATCACAAGTTCTGTTGCCTGAGAGCTTCAGCCCTGCCTGGGGATGAAGTCCTTGGGCTTCAGCTTTGGCCCCCCTGCATGGAGCAGTGGGGCTTTGGCTTTGGTCCCTCTAAAGTGAGGCTCAGACGTACTCAAACTGCTCTAATGTACAATTTGTTTTTCATAAATCGTAAGTGTGATTTTAACATTAAAAAACCTGTGCAGGCTTTGCAATTCCAGGGGCAGCAAAAATGGTTTGGTGTGTCAAAGAACCCACAGCATTTTTCTCAGAAAAGTGAGTTCATTCTTTCAGTCAAGCCATTGGTGCACAGACCTGTGTAAGGGGGAAGTGAACCTGCCCTTCTCCAGGTGCGGGAGTTACAGATGGAATGCTTTCTGGCACAACAAGTGAGAGTACCCTCTGCTAAACCCTTCCAAGGAGTGCAGCTTGTGTACCAGGCCACCACAATGAGTAGGTGCAAAAGGGAAGCAAGCCACAGCACTACCTCTTCCTCCTTCCCTTTTGAGGTAATATGTATATGTGTGTTATTCATGTTCCCTCAATGGCCCTCTCTAGAGGCACCTGTCTAGTCACTACTGCCTCCAACCTAACTATGCTGGTTCTTTAGCTCAAACAGGAGAGGCTTATGTTTTCAGGCCCAGAGATCTTAGAGTCAGTTCCCACAGAAGACATGTCAGAAATGTCACTGCAGCTGGTGGCCAGTTCAGGGTTTGAACTGCTGTGGACTGCTAACACTTGGGACAGGCTTCCCTAGCCAGAGCAAATGTGTGTCCATGCTGCCTCAGTGAGGCTAGCTGCTAGAAGGAGATAGATAGACCACAGCTTTGAGTCTGCTTCTGTCTATAATCAAAGGGACCTGGTCTGCTAGCTCAAGTGAGATAGACTGTTTTTTTTTAAATCCAGAGATTCCCGGGTTCAGTCCCCACAAATTAAAGATGTTAAGAATTGGGTAACTGACTAATTGTGTAGTTGATACAGAGGCAGCTGATACAGAGGCAGCAAGGGAGGGGGAAGTGAGTAGTCAAGTAGTGACTCTACCGCTGATAACTCATTCAAGGGCATCGTCCATGCACTCTTGGGGGCAGTAGGAGGAAGCAGTATCTGTGATCCCATGAGCATAAGGACTGTGACAAGCTCTAATTTGCAATCTGCAAGTGGTAAGAGACTTTCCAAATGCTCTTTTCTGCCCTGCATAAGGACAAGGCATGATCTTGCTCCTGGAAATGAAAATACCTTTGAAAGAAGAATCCCCCTGTCAAAAACTAGCACTAATTTCAATGTACCTGAAGCATAATAAGAGTATAAATTCAGCATTAGATTTTGTATTTCAGGTTATTATATGCCTACAATCAGCTGAGGAAACAAGTGATCACATTGAGACATCTACTTGATCTGCAGGTGCAAAACATAATCAGGTAATTAATAATAAATTATATTAGTTGTGCCCACAAAAAGAGACTGGGGAGGTTGGGTGGCCTTTGAAAGCTGGTCCATGCTTCTTTTTCATATAGCATCCAGCTCATTCCAAGAGGAACTTAATGCATCTGACAACATTTTAAAATTCATAATAAGAGTATGGAGCAAATTAAATTCACAGCTTCATTCAGATTTATTATATATCTAATTTTTTGGAAAATCTGATCATCACTAACAGCGAACAAATCAGATCCTACATACACAGTAACCCTTTGAGAAAAAAACACATTTAATCCAAATTTGTGATAGGGTTGTATTGGAAATAACATGGGCCATAATCATCTAGTACAAGTTTATTAGCAGAGACTAGGTCAGCGTCCGCTGTAACTCTGTTGAAAATGAAGAGCTCCTGTACTATTCTACATAATCCACACAGTGCTGATGTGGGTGTCACTGGTTAAATTCTACGGAACAGGTTCAATTACAGTGGCAAGCATACATACACTGGATTTGAAGTGATCACAGGATTTCAGCAGAATATCAACAATTAACAAACACATTTGAATAAAATCTGTATTGAAATAATATGGAGGTAGTAATGTAAATACGGTAACTTAGATCAAGATCGTGTACCAGGCTCTACATGGGAAGTCAATGGGGCTCTGTGTGGGCTAAAGGGCTTGAAGTTCAATGCACACTTGAAGTTCAATGCAGGATCAGAGCCTTAGTTAAAACATACACCATTATGCTCTTTTTCTAGATTTAACATCTTCCTTCTTGGTAGGCAGGTGGGTTCTAATATCTCTTTGGAGACTGTGGTTTTGGATGAACTATGGAGTCTGACTCATCCATGTACTTGAACATGATCTGTCAAGCACTGCCAATATTTAACTATTGGAATAATCTTCCTGCATTTTTGACAGAATACATGATACCTAGATACTGTAAGATTCATTCACCTTACAGTGTCTAGGTAATGTCTTTTTCCATCCTCAACTAGGGGTTTTATCCTCAGAAGCTATCACCTTGCAGTAAGTTGTTAAATTTCTGCAGTTTAGAGAATTAGTGCTATAGAATACCCTATTCTGGGCTGAGTCGCCATAGCAGGTTGGAGAAGAGTCAGTGCTTCTGTAAAAGACTGCTGCATATACTCCTTCACTCCAGGATTTCACTGCTAGCTTATCCAGAGAAAAGAATCAGACCCTGACTTCCCAAAAGCCCACACTTTGCTGTTTCAGATCTGAATAGTAATACAGAGCCACTGCCCAACCATTTTCAAATGCCTTTCTTCTCATTATTGAGAAGCATTAATTCTTTCTGGAGAGAAAGAGGGTCTGTGAGAGTTCTGAGCACAACAATCTACATTGTGTCCCATTGTTTTTTTGGAAGAGAAGGCTGACCACAGAGAGTTTTCTGCCCATAGAGAGTTTTCTGTTTTCTGCATGGAAGGAGAGTGTCACCATGTGGCAACATTGGGCAACATTTCCATATGCTGGCTTGGGATGGATGCCCTTCTATTTGGGTTCTGCTTGGAGAAAGTGTTACACATTTTTGGGATGGGGAAGACGGGAAAGAGCTATTCTTTGTAGCACTATCCCTTGCTGTACTTATCGATTTTAGCATGGCTAACTGAGCTTCCTAGAAACTAAGCAAAGGGAAAGCATTGGAGAGAGCACATAGATCACGGGCAAAACAGGGGTCCTTGCATGCTGAGTAGTCATTTACACCTGGCCAATGTGCATGGAGAAGTCCGACTGTTTGCACTCATGTTGCAAAGGTATAAATGACAGTTGGGTCCAAAGAAAGGACATTCATGTCTATTCTTTCTGGGGCACACAGGTGGGCATAGAGAGACTCACCATGAAATCTTGGCTCCACTGAAGTCAACAGCAAAACTCCCATTGGCTTCAGTGTGGCCAGAATTTCATTGGGGCTCTTCAGTGTGGTCTGTGGGGCACTGCCCTTTAGGATTCTGGTCCTGTTATTATTATTGCCACAAAAAGAAAATTTCTAAATTTAAAACTTTGAATTGAGGTAAAATGTAACATTTAACCACAAAGTTCACAAGTCTGTATTAAGCGCGAGAACTTATTACTGCAACTCTAAGCCTTTGCCACCCCATTACTCTTGCCATGTATTTGCCCCCCAAGCATCATGTCTTGTCCAAAATTAAATACAGGTTCTTTTGGGCAGAGATCATTTTTCTGTTTTGTGCAGTAAAGTACAAGCTTGTTGTGATAAACAAACAGTTATAGTCCTGTGGAAACAAACATTCATGTTTTTTACTATGTTTCAGAACACGAATACAAATGATCAGGTATGCATGTCTGGAGGCGCACTTGCTATATACACACATTGTTCCCTTTTTAAGACATCTGCCACTGTAGAATTCAGTTCAGGTTTTAGCCCCAGAAACTTACCATTATTGTGCCATGAGCAGCAAGTGTGATATCTGTGGGTTTTAAAATGAAGGATACCCTTCACGCCTTATAATTTCTTGTATGTGCTCCTATGACTTAAATGGTTAGATATTTAATACCGAAGCTATTCAAATCTGCACTCTGTCATATCTATCAATCTCCTAAACTCAAGATGTTCTTACCAAAAATTATAATCAAATAAAAAAGTAGCATTGGCTTTTCATCCCTAATGCAGAAAATAAACCAACCACAGTAATGTCATTCCTATATTATATTAATCAATAGCCCCTTAACCACAAACAGTGGTTCCTTATTGTCTCTTTTGAATTGGTTTATAAGGGCTTGTCCTGATGGTCAATACTTCAGACTATTTTCGATCAAGTGATATCAGTTCCAAAGTTTAGGTCCCTCATGGTTAATGATCTGCAGACAGGTTTTTATGCCATGGGGACTCCAGTACAAGCACCTCTGCTGATCACAGCTGTGGAATTAGGAATTTGACCTGCATACTACTGTAAAAATGAAAGTGGCTTACTTAACTATATCAACAAGCAGAACCTTTTTTGCACTCTAAGCCAATACATATGTCTGTGTTTACACTTTAATGATCTATTCCAGCAATGGGCAATCTAGGCTAGTGAATGGGCTACATGAGTGACACTCTTTCATCTCATTGGGTTAGAATTAAATGCACTTGCATACCTAGATTGTGCAGGGTGTGCTGAGTGAACCAAAGCAGCACTTTGACTGGATGCAGAGGGAGCACATGGCTCTCATAGCCAGTGCTGTGTGCTAGCAGCAATGCCCCCTTAACTTCACATGTTCTTGTTTTATGTGTGGATCACTTTAGTAATATCAGTAGCAATCAAACTACATGGACATAAACCAGTGGACTCTGGCAACCCTGTGTGTGGACAATGGTAAACAAAATGTCTTGTGGGTCACACATAGAACCCATGGTCCATGGGCCACAGGTGGTCCACCACTGATCTATTTTGTAAACTGATTCATTCCTCAATGCAATTGATAAGAATGATTATAACGTCTCCAAAACTAACAGTCAACTAAATCAGTAATGCTTGACATGTTTAAAACATGTTAAAATACCTTCTTATACCCTCTGCATAGAAATTGTATAAGCAGACCTGGTTTGTTTAATAAAAATCTATTTTTATATGTTTGCCCATGGGATAAAAAAAACATACTTGGAGTCTCTTGGGTCAGATGGAAGTCTAGCTAAATGCCTTGAGTCATTTCAATTCTCTTTGCTGAGTTATACATGTTTTATAACATTCCATGAAAAATATTTGCTTTTATAAAATTCATTTTTTGTTTAAATAGTAACAAGATTTAACACAAATCCACCACAGCCACAAAAGATAAAGTTATGATATTCTGTTTTGTGAATTTGATTTTTCTTTCTAAAAAGTTTAGGTGAATTTAATATTAGTGGGAAATTCCAGTACTGGAGAGTCAGCTAAATCCTCAAGAGATGCTCTTCTTACCTAGAGCCCAGTCTTGGGCTGTCCTTGTCCATATGCAAAATATGCAAATTTCATGGTGCCCAAGGCAGCCACATGCTGTGTATGGACTCCAGTCCCCCCTGCCTCCCTCCCCTGCTTCCCTCCCCTGCCTCATTCCCTGGCCACCCTAACCCATGGTTCAGCACCCACCCCATCCTGCTGATTCAACTCCCTCCGCCCCCCGGCTCAGTGCCCAACCCCTGCTCACCAAGCAGCAACAAACAGCCCTTGCAAGATGGAGGACTCACAGACAGAGCAAGGGGCAGCCACTCAGTGGGTGACCGAAGAGAAGCGCTGTCCCCTTGCAAGTGCTACTTTTCTCTGGCCAGCTGAGTAGCCACCTGCTGCTACTCTGGAATCCTCTGGCCTGCACTTCCCTCCTGGCCATGCTCCAGGTTGCCAACTCTCCCAGACTGGACGTCACTGCAGTAAGTGGCATCTGGTTTGAGAGAGTTGGTGACCCCTTTCGTACACAACTTCAGTCCCCACCCACGGCCGCTCCCCGGGGGGGGGGGGTATAGGGCATTTGCACAGGTAGGAATGGCCCAGCTTGCAATCTTTACTTGCATGAGAGATCCTTAATCCTTCCATTAACATCAATCAGTAGGACACTCCACATAAACCGGATGACTTGTTTGAGCAAGGGTTGCAGGACTAAGCCCTAACACTGTCTTCGTTTCTGCAGTAACACAAATTAGGGACAGAGTTTTTGGCTTCTCTCAATTTGTTTCACAGCCTTGCCACAGTTTTTGCTTTTCGTAAAAACTAATGTAACACTCCATAGTGTTTGAAATTTGACTGAGAGGAATTAAACAAAACTGGTAGGGAGTCGGTAAATAGACAATGCCTTGGACAAGAGATGTTTAGAGCAGAACAGATGGCAAGAAACAAAAAAAATTGAAAAAATGAAAAGAAATGGTAGATAGTAGGGAAATGTGCAAAATTTTAGCAGGAAAAAAATGCAGTTTTCAGATGAATGTATTAAAGTGAAACAATAAAGGTGTATACAAAAGATTCACTTAAGCGTTTGAAGACATGGAAAAATTGTAAGTAAAAGGATAGGAAGAGTTCTTGAATTTAATATTAAATTGCTAAAAACCCACCAGCCTTGGGGAATTGAACACTAAGGGTGAATGCTATTGCATTCTTTTGACAAAAAGTCAAAAGAACAGGGTTTTTTCCAATGGCGGTAAACCTCTTTCTACGAGGTAGAAGCCTTTTTCCAAAAAAGCTTTTTCAGAAAAAGGTGTGTGTGGATGCAGAAGAGGGAGTTCTTTCGAAAGAAGAGACCTCCAGGAAAAAGCACAGGTGCCCTGCTGGTCACTCCGTCCAGACTAATCAGAACTCTATAGTTCCTGTCTCCTGCCAGCTCTTAAAGCTGCAGGCACCCTGGACATGCCTTGTGGCAGGAACCCGACCCAGAGAGCTGCATTTGACCGCACGGCTCTCCCTGCCACCCAGATTTGGACCCATGGCCCATCCACACTCCCCCAGAGGCCCCCGTGGCCCTCACAGGGAGCACCACCAGAGCCCCCAGGACCCAGCCAGGAGCAGCAAACAGTGTGCGCAGTCTTGGTCCGGGGTGGAGATCCTGTCCCTCCTTGACCTATGGGGTGAAGAGGAGACCCTGCAGGATCTCCGCTCCTGCTGACAAAGCACCAATATCTATGGCTGGATGGTTGAGGCTCTGGCTGCGAGAAGCCACCACCCCCAGACCTTGGACCAAGTCAGGAGCAAGGTCAAGGAGCTCCGTCAGGGCCAGGGAGTGCAGCTCTCGCTCCAGAGCAGGACCCCACTACTGCCCCTATTACCAGGAGCGCCACCAAATCCTGGGGGGTGGTGAAGCCCTTTCCCAACCATGGGGCTAGAGACGCCCATTGTCACCCAGCCGGAGCTCCCTGCTGAAGAGGAGGAAGAGGAGGAGGAGCAGCTGCAGGAGGAGGAGGACACGGCCAGCATGGTCACACTGACCCTGGGGCCAATAATCCAGGCCCTGGATGTCTCGCAGGCATCCTTTGAGGGCAGGGAGGGATCATCAGATGCGTGCTCTCAATTTGTCACACACACAGGATGGGGGAGGTTGTCACAGAGAGGATAGGGTGCGATCAGCGCTGGGCCTGCTCGGCCTGGACATTGTGTTGCAGTCCATGCACATGGAACCACGTGCAGTGCCAGTCTGCACCACATAGCCTCAAGAGGCAGCCCCAGAGCACCCCCGGGCTTCTGCTTGCAGGCTCAGGGGATGCCCTCCCACATCTGACCCCTGGGGGATGCCCTCCCACCACTAGCCACCCCTGGAAGCAGGCTGGGCACAAGGGCACATGCACGACCCCACACAGACCGAGGAGTGCCACACACAGCACATAAGCATGCCTGCCCATGTGAGGCACCACCCACTCCCACTGACAGCGCTGCCAGACACAGATATGTGTGCAGGCCCCATGGAAGGCCAGGCTGCTCCAGGCCTCTCTCCCACTCATGGGATCCCAGTGTGGCCGGACGCTTCCCTTGCCTGCTTGTCTGTGGGATGGCTGGGGGGAAGCGTGGTCCCCTGGGCACCTCGGAGCCCTTGTAAGGCAGGACCCGTTGTGCAGGATACACATGACCTTGCTCCCAGGATCTCCCTGTCCTCTGGCCCAAGGACTGTTAGTCACTGCTCACAGAGGAGGACACGGCCTCAGGGATAGTGTCTGCATGGATGATTGACCACCTCTCCCTCTTTATTCTCCACAGCTGGACCAGCCATCGCTGAGGGACGATCCACGCCATCAGAGTCAGCCGGGGGTCCACAAGTGGAGGCAAAACTGCACGTGGAACCAGCTTGTGTGGCAGGGCAAAAATATGTGTGCCACCATCTGGGAAATTATGGCACCCCCGGCTCCTGTCCCTGTCCTGTGCCCCGTGCTCCATCCCCCCCCCCACTATGCTTATCCCCCCCTCTGCTTGCCCCCCTGATATGACCATGCCCCCTTGCCCTACTCCCTGCCATACCTGCTCCTGCTCCAGCCCCTCCTCCTACCCACCCCTGTTGTCCCAGGCCCCACCCACCCCTGAGGTCACCAAGGTCCCCAGACCTGAGGTGGCACTTCCAGCTGCACCATGTGCCACTCCCAGCCCTGAGCCCCCCTCCACCCTCCCCAGTTACTTTTCTGAGAAAAAAATACAAAGGTTTTGTTTTTCAACCCAAAACTGATGTGTTTATTGAGAGTACAGGGAAGGGGGGAAGGGAGGGTCCCCTAGTGAGGAGGCTGGGAAATCATAGGGGAGCAAGGCACAGGTCCCTAGTGGGGAGGCTCTGGAGAGAGTTACTGGGGTCCTTGAGAAAAGTTCTCCCTCAGGGGAGATGTGCACCCCCACCTAATGGGCCTGGCGGATTGCAGCTGTCCACGGCTGCTCAAAGGACCTTCCTTCCTGGCCGACCTCTGCCCCCTAACCCGGTAGGAAGGCCTCCCCCTTCCTCTCCACGATGTTGTGGAGAACACAGCAGGCCGATACCACCTCAGGGATGTTGTGCTCCCCCACGTCAAGACGGGTCAGAAGGCATTCAGGCCCGGCTGAGGTGGGCATTGAATTATTCCCTGCTGGGGTCCAGGTGGCCGATGTAGGGCTTCGTGAGCCATGGCATTAGGTGGTAGGCCATGTCCCAGAGGTGGGATGAGATCTCCAGTGAACTCTGGAATAGAGCAGCAGCCTCTGGAGCACAGGGTAGTGGGCTTGAGCCCTCTGCCCACTCAGGCAGCATTTGGGCAGCCAATACCTGCTGCACCAGGGGTGGAGCTGGCTCCTGCATTAGGAAGGCAGGATAAAGGACATCCTGAAGGCAGGGAGGTGGGATGGGTTCTGGAGGGACTTAGGGCATTCACCTGGGGAGCACAGGGTGGTGGGTTCCAGTCCTACCCCCCCCCCCCAGCAGCCCAAGCCCTGCCCCCCCTCTGCCCACCCTGAGAGCAACCAGATAGCTGACAAGGGACCTTCCGAAGGTAGGGGGGTAGGCCAAGTCACACTGGGGGAAGAATGTGCCAGCCTCTGGCAGAGGCTGGAGTTTCAGAAAATGTGGACATTGTGCACCCTGCCCAACCACCCAATGAAAATGTCTGTGAACTGTCCACAGTGGTTAACCAGGGTCTGCAGCACCATGGAGAAATAGCCCTTTTGACTGATGTATTGGGCGACTTGATGATGCAGTGCATGGATTGGGATGTGGGTTCCATCAGTGGCTCCCCCCACAGTTGGGGAACCCCAGGGTGGCAAGTCCTGTGATGATTGAGTCCAGGTCTCCTAGGCGGATGACCCTGTGCAGCAGGACAGAGTTGATGGCCCTCACAACCTACATAAAGAGACGAAGAAATACAGAAAACAGAGAATGAGAGGGAGTATCTGAGCCCTTGGAAGGTGCCCACCCTCCTTCCCTCTCCTCCCCTCAACCACCCCAGGAGCCACCACCCATGAGCCCCCCCCCCATCAGAACTGTGTGAGGGCAGGATGGCACAACCCCCCAGGGACGGGGCTTCCCCCAGACCCCCAGCCCATTCCCACACCCCCACCATCCCTTTCTCTAGGATCCCCCTTTCCAGGACTGAAGCCCGACTGTGCCTTGCCGCCATGAGGAGGGCCCCAACGGTGGACTTTCCCATGCCAAACTGGTTGCCCACCAACCAGTAGCTGTCTGGGGTGGCAAGCTTCCAAACGGTGATTGTGACCTGCTTCTCCAGGGGGATGGCGGGTCGCAGGTGGGTGTCGCGTCGTCAGAGGGCAGGGGTGAGCCAGGCACACAGCTCCATGAAGTTGGCCTTCCACATACGGAAGTTTTGGAGCCACTGCTGGTCGTCCCACCGCTCCATGATCAACTGGTCCCACCAGTCAAAACTGGTGTCCAGCCTCCAGAAATGTCTCTCCACTTTGGGGTACGGTTGCAAGGGCCTTGCTCCCGCATCCAGGCAGAAAGACTCTCTGATGAGCTCGGAGTCGAGCTGGGGCAGGACCATCAAGACAGTCTGCACAAAGTGCTGCAGAAGCTGCAGCATGTTAGTGTGGAGCCATTGCATGCCCAGAGGCAGCTCTGGCTCCATGGCAAGAAGTGTGCTGTGGCATCCAAAAGCTGGGCAACCAGAGCACGCACTGCTAAAGCTTTTCTGTCCCTTGGCGAGGTAGGCAAGCAAGCAGCAGAAGCTGAGAAACGTCTGTCCAGAAGGGTCCTTTTGAGCACGCATCTCAGATAGCCTTAGGCCACAGCACCGGGAAGCAACTGCTGACCTAATGCCCTTCCTGAACTGGTTCTGGGTGGCCTTATATTTGAGATAGTGTCCAATCAATGTGGACGCTATCCTTCAGAAAAGCAGATCTTTTTTTGTTGCACTTTTGCTGTGTAGATGTTCTCTTTTGAAATAAGTTTTTCTGAACATCTCTTCCAGAAAAGCTTTTTCAGAAAGAAGCTTGCAGTCTAGACGTAGCCTCAGGGGAAAAAAGTTCCAGAAACTCAGCTAAGAGATTAGAGTACATGTTAAGGCTATGGTAGATTAAGGTCATTCAGAGGACTGGTTCATCATAATGTATGAAGAAAATGATACTACTAAAACAAAACACATCACTTTTATAATTTTGAAACAAGAGTATGCGAAATACAAATTAGTGAGCACGCCTCCTTAATGGTCATTAAGCAAAGGAGCATTTAAAATGAAAAACAAAGGGAAGAGCTTTGTACAAGCCTGACAAACAAAAACAAGCAAAAAATATCAGAAAGCATAACCTACACTTGATCAATAAATAGCTGAAACTTTTACCAAGTAAAAAGTAAAAAATTCCACTCTCAGCCCAGGCCTAATCTATACTTATGGGAAGATTGATGCTCCAGAGATCAATCTTCTGGGGTTTGATTTAGGGGGTATAGAAAGGACCCATTAAATCAAACTCTGATGGCATCCCCGTCAACCCCCGTACTCCATGGTCATGTGAGGAGTAAGGCCATGTCTATATTTACTGAGATCGATCTTCTGGCATTTGATTTAGCAGGTCTAGTAGGGACCTGCTAAATCAAATGCTGAGAGTGCCCCTGGTTGACACCAGTACTCCGTGATTCACAAGGAGTAAGGGAAGTGAACCGGAACGTTTGCTCTTGTCAACCTCCCGCTGTGGAGATGGTGTCAAGCTTGACTTAAGATATGTCAACTCCAGCTACGTTATTTACGTAGCTGGAGTTGCATACCTTAAGCTGACCTTTCAGGTATAGTATAGACCTGGCCTAAGAGAAGTCAATGGGAGAGTTGATCCATTGACCTCCCACTGTGGGGACACCAGAGAAATTAGATTTAAGGTACATCGACTTCAGCGACGTAATTCTTGTGGCTGGAGTTGCCTACCTGAAATTGAATTTAATGCATAGTGTAGACCTGGCCTCAGGGCCCATCTGGCTATAAGTCTATCATCAGAGAGATGAAAAATTCAACTGCATTGAAGTAAAGTTACAAACCATAATACCCTAACTCCTGAACTCCCAAAGTGCCTCAACTAGGCTTGTAAAATTCAAAATGCAGTTTTTCACATAAGTTTTACATACACCAGTACTTTGATTTGTATATGGAAACTGCCTTTGTGTTTAGATTAAATTACATGGTTAAATGTCTACTTAGGCAGCAAGCATGCAAGCACTTTGTGTGTGCTAATGTTAAAACGTTCCTTTGCAAAACTGCAAGAGAAGTTTTAGAGGACTCTTAAAAAATCTAGCATCATGTGTCTGTCTAATTTCACCATTAACACTATCACAGGCACCCTTGTAATAACCACAGCAAATGAATACTGTAACAGTGTGGGCCAAATTCACCCTGCCCTGATGTAACTTTCTTGACTTTAATGGAAACATACTAGAGTGATGACTTTGGCACCATTTAAATACAGTGCTTACACTCCTGAACGAAACTCACTCTATATGGCCTGGTCATACTAAAAAGCAGTACAAACATAGTATTACCCCTAGTAAAAGTCTTGGGGTCTGATTCTCCTCTCACTCACACAGGTATAAATCATCACTGAAGTCAATAAAGTTATATCAGTAGGGTGACCAGATGTCTCATTTTTATAGGGACAGTCCCATATTTAAGCTTCTTCTGGATATCCTGATTTTTCCTTAACAACGGACAAATTGTCCTGCATTTTGTGTCCCCTCTCCCCTCATCAGTACTGGTGGGTCTTGCCACTTGCCCGCTAGTGTTGACTAGGGGTGATCAATGGGCAATGATGGGGGTGGGTGTGAAAGGTTGGTGGCAGGGCAAAGCTGCAGCATGCCTGGTCGGCCACTCCTCCTGCTGGTCCATCAGCACAGTCCCCATTGTGTGCTATCTCTCAGCCAGTAGGCCCCACACCCCATCCTATTTCCAGTGGCTGGTGAATGTCGGCAGTAGCCAGTTACATTTTGCCTCTACTGTCCACCCATCAGTCCTTTACATACTCTCCCTCTTGCCAGCCTCTCCCTGATTTGCCCCTTCACGTTCCCTAGCTCTGTTACTCCTCCATATTCCCCCCTCCTCAATGGGCATATCCCACTCCCATTGCTAGGCAGTGCATCAGCTCCTGGTCAGAGCGCTCAACTCACTGACAGTCTGGCTGGCAGGCTCCTTTCTTCCCCTACTCCCTCTGGGTGGGCTGGCACCCCAGAATCCCAAGACTATTCAGTCCAGGGCACTGATAAGGAGACCAGCTCTGCATGTGCCAAAGCTCCACTGAGCGCTGGCACAGGAGAGCCTCTCAGCTAAGCTCTGGAGTGGCTGTATGTGTGTGTGTGGGGGGGAGGGGAGTGGAGGGTTAAGGAGCAATTTCCAGCCTGTTCACACCCCAGTGCTGTAAGCTCCACCGCAGCCCTCCTCCCACCCTGGGCATACCCCCCCCTCCCCAGGTCCTGCCCCAAGACAGCGCAGGGCTGCTCCATCCCTGAAGCACCCTCCCCTATTGAGCCAGCTCTCTGGTGTTAGCTGCCTTTGGCAGGAAGGGACAAGGTGCTACCAGCCATAGGGGAGCAAGGGGAGGAGGGGAGGAGAGAAGAGCTCTGCAAAGACACAGATCAGGTCATCCCTCTCCATCCCTCCATCCCCTCATGGCTGCAAGCAGCTTCCATCACTTCCCTCCTGTACAGGGACGAAAGGCTGCTGGCCACATTCTGGTGAGGACCCTGTCAGAAACCAGGGCAATCTGTAACCCTGCATACCCCCACCCCATGTGTTGCTTTGGGAAGACACAGCATCAAGTTACCCGGAGAGGGGGGTTCATTCCAGGGCCTGGTGAGGCATGGAGGCAGAGAGTGCCAGGCAGGGAGGGCTGGGTCAGATCGGTCCGGGTGTGAGAGAGGTATATGGGAGAGTGTGTGTAAATCCTACAGCATTACATCCCCATGTAAATCCTAGAGCATTAAAGATAAAAAAAAGTAAATAAAAGACTCTAATGATGCAGTATTTCTTTTTAACAGGGGCCTAGTCAACTTGATGTTATTTTGAATGTTTGTTCTGATAGTTTTCATTGATTGACGTAGAGCTAACTTGAATACAAGTAATAATACCAGGTGTCCCATATTTAACAAAGGAAATATGGTCACCATATATATCAACATTAAAGTTGGAAGAAGTGAAACGTGATTCAGGCCCTTAAGATATTCAAGCTATCTGGGCTATCTTTGCTAATCTGCTGACATGATCAGAAAGCGCTCCTTCTTTACAGAGAAAAGATAAGGAAAAAAGCAAAGTGAAACTAATCTTTTTTGAATCAGGCTTTCCTCTTGGGTGTGACTACATGAAAAAAATCTGGAATTTCCAGACAATACAAACCAAAGGTAGCAGAAGAACCTACAAAGCATACAAATAAACCATCCACATTTCATGTACTAAGCCAACCAGGATAGCATACATATGTAAGACCTAAGATATATGCAACTTTGTTTTGTGAGATCCCTAGAGCATTATCGCATACAGGTGCCATAAAATATATTTTATGGATTTGTATATTATTATTATTATTATTATTATTATTATTTATTATTCAATACATTATTATTATTCAATAAATATTGTATTCTTGTTATTATTTATTATAATAGGATTAAAATATAATACACATCTATAGTGGGCTGGCTTCACTTTCAGATAGTCCTCTATAGATGCTTGTTGGAAAAGAATATAGAAATCTTAGAGATGCCTTTCTCTAAAAAAGCATGAACTCTATTGAGTTCTTTTTAAATAGTAGGTGAAAAAATGAGTGATTTATGTCTCTGTTTTCTTTCATAGCCTGAGCGGGAGCCTGATTCTCAGTCACATTCAAGCTACACCATTCTGGTGGTGCACATGGGCTACAAATTACACTTACATCCATTTTTGGGCCCTTTTACATTGCTAGAGCTGTGAAAAAGGAGCCATAGTATAAGTGAGAATCAGGCCCATTGTTTCCCCTGCTTAAGAGAAACAAATAAAAAATGATTTACCTTAACAATTGTTCATACTGAATCCGAGGATTGATCATTGTGATGGTGCTTAGATATCATGGTAGTTTAAACATGGCAGAGATAAATATGGTAACACTGAGCAAATATCTTGTCACCCACTATAACTGAGCACTTAATAGTAATTATAGTGTTTAAACTGGAGAAGTATCAGCATTTTGGTGTTGCCTCTAGTGACAGGAAAATGAGACAGAAGGAGCACAAAGGGCATTAAAGGACAGCACTGAACATGCCAATGACAGCAGTTTGTACTGATTCTTCAGTTCCCTTTTCTTCTTCTATATGACGACCACTTGATCATTTATGGCCTAGAGAACTCCTGGTCAATGGACTGTTTGCAGAATAGTTCTACTGTTCTACCTGTCATCCCACAAACATGGTAAAAATATTGACAGCTGCAATAAGAAAAGGTTGAAAGAGATACAAAGCTAGGCTCCAAGCCTGAAAATACTCAAACATGGGAAATAGTCCCAGTGGAACTAGAGGTAATCTCAGAGGGCTAGCTGTGTTAGGGTATGTCTAGACTGCGAGGATCTATCGGAAAAAGATACACAAAATGCTCTCTGCATTTTGCATATCTTTTCCCGATACTTTTGTTGGAAGAGGCTTTTCTGAAATTTGGCCCATCTAGACTGGGCCAAATTTTGGAACAAACCCTTTTTTGAAAGCCCCCTTCTTCCTTGTGGAACAAGGAATGCAGGGGCTTCCAAAAGAGCGCGTTTGCTCTTCTGCAAAAAAAGGCGGAAGAGCAAACGCATTCCCTGGATGTGGCAGAGTTTTTTCAGGATACCAGAGGTATCCCAAAACCCCCCCACAGTCTAGCCGTACCTTTAGTCTGTAACTAAAAACGAGTAGTCCTGTGGAACCTTAGAGACAAACAACAATATATGTATAGAGAGAGAAACCACCTGATCAGCATCCTATACAACAAACAGAAGAAAATCAAGAAGGAGCTCTCAACACTGGAGAGACATTCTACAAAGGAATTTCTCAAGCTGTGATGGATAGGAGGAGTGCTGGCCAGCACTCAGTGACTAAAGGGTTAAACTCAGGTAGCTAAGGGTGCTGGCAGGAAGCCAGAAGAACCAATGGGAGAAAGTGCTAAAATTTAAATTGTAAATATATATACCTGCTGCCTGCTCTTTTTGTGGGAGTTCTAAATTAGGAGCTAGAGGAAGCAAGATGAAGTAATCAGATGGATTTACTCTGACTATACGAAATATTGGGCATGGAAATGGATTTGGCCTTGAACTACGGATCAGTACGGATCGTGAATTGATAGAGAAATGTATGTTTAGTCGTGGTCAGGGTATTTTTCTTTATTTTGCTGTTTGGTTAAACTTCTCTGTGTGAAATCTATGTGCCTCCCATCCCCCATTCAATATACCTAAGCTGTGCCAGAGAAACTATTTTTAGTTTCTCTGTGTTTTAATCTGCTCTTTTCTCAGTCTCTGTAACACCTAGGCACCAAGTATGCTTTATCAAGGATATCTTTTTGTCTTGTTTGTTAATAGAATCACCTTTTTTAAGGCGATGATTTGATTCTTGTGACCTAGAAGGTTACAGGTCTATGTACGTGCCTGTCTAGGCTGAGGTCAGCTATCAGCAGGCCCTTTTAGAGAATGACAGAGGCCCAGACCACTTTGAATTTAGAGGGCCCAGCCCAGCCCAGCCCCAGCCCCAGCCCCAGCCCCAGCCCCAGGCTCCCAATGTATCTAATTTCTCATTCACAGCCCTGCTGGGGGTGTCCAGCCCTGCTGGGGGGCGGGGTCCCAGTCCATGGTGCTTTTGCCTTCCTGCCAGTGACCCAGGCACCCCAGGGTCAATGAGGCTTTGGGGCAGAGGGACCCCCCACGCATTTTTCTCTCCCCTCAGCTGCCCCCACCCAGCCCCGGAGCCATAGCCTGGGCAGGTCTCAGCCTCTAGCGCTGTAGTTCTCAGACTTTTTGGTCCTTGGATCACGTGGCTCAATGCAAACCTTTCCGTGGACCACCAGTTGTATATGGAAACTCACTGTTAATTACATAATTACACCCCAGCCATTTTGCTAGTGCTGCAACTGGGGAGAATGGTTTAATTTAAATTATTAAACAGATTAAGCGTTTTAATCTTCTCATGTTAGTTTATCAAACTTCATTTTAAATAAAGAAAAATAATAATTTATGTCCAACACAAAAGGTTTCAATGTTTTCTTTATTTATAGCAGGCTTGGGGAACTATCAGTTGGGGACCACACAAGTAAGAAGCAAAAAAACTACTCCAAAAACCTCCAGCCCTCTGAGCCTGACCCCATCACACCCCAGTCCTCAATTCCCTCATTACCTCCTCACCCTGGCCCCCATTTCCCCCACCCTGGCCCCCACCCTCTCACAGGGGAGGGTCCCTGCCCTGTGCAGGATCCCTGTGCCACCCATTGGAAGTGGGCAGGGAGCCAGGGCGGCTCTCGAGGGTACTGGGGCTGGACTCCCCTACCTCCCTGCTTCCTTCTAACCCAGCCCCTCTACTGCCTTATCGCCCCCCACTCCTTGACACCTCAGACTCCCCTGCCCATCTTGTGCGATGGTGGCTTCTCGGAGATGGTCCTAGCCAAACCCAAGGGGCAGGGTAGCCTGTTCCCACCCACCCCCACCTGCAGGTTCCCGCATACCAGCGAGGCTGGGGTGGGTGGAGCAGCAGCAGCACATGTACAGGGATGGGACCTCAATACCACGGCTCTGCGTGGGGTCCCTGTGCTGCCCAGTGGAAGCAGGTGGGGAGCAGGGCGGCTTTCAGGAGTAGCAGGGGTTGACTCCTCCACCCCATTACTTCCTTCTGCCCCAGATGCCCCGCATGTCAGTGGGGCCAGGGCGGGTGGAACAGCAGCAGTGTGCATGCAGGAGTGGGGCCTCAATCCTATGGTGGGGGTCTGTCCTGGCTCTGCACGGGGTCTCTGTGCCACCCAGTGGAGGTGGGTGAGAAGCCGGGGTGGCTCTCAGAGACACCAGGGGCGGACACGAGTCAGGGCTTTCTTCACCTCCCCTCCTCCCATGAGCCTGGAAGCTGGAGCTAGTGCTCCAAGCCTTGCGGCTGCATGGGCTATAGGGAGGGGGCTAAGCTCCTGCCACGACTGTGTGTGCCACTTATGGCACGCATGCCATAGATTGCCGACCCCTGGTGTAGACCTTAATTACTTAGTTTTCTGAACTCCCAAAGGAATCCAAAAAGGGTACAGATTAGTTGCAGTGACTCAAATCAATGTGTTAGACCAGATTTGATGGAGTCAATAATAACAAAAAAAGAGACTTGATAGTGCCTTTCTGCATCAGATTGAGATGTTAGGCTGCAATTGGTGGAAAACTCAGATAAAATGTCAATACCCTGTGCAGCTGATTTGGACTCAGGAAGGGTGCTGTCACGTTGATCATGAATCTTTTGAATAGCTTTAAGAAGTCATTCAATGTTATCCCTCTCGACATCAAATGTAGCATTGCATGCTTCAGTTATAAGAATAGTTTTGTGAATCATTTTTAGCAGCTTCATCCACATGGACATTAAAATGTATTCAAATTTGGATGTATACTTCTGAATTGACTTAAGCTCAGTGTGAGCCTGTGCTGTGAGAGTAAGAGATTCAAGTTCACTTAAAGCCTTTCTCACAGAGTCCAAATACTGTGCAACTGGTTTAACACCATCAATTCGAGCTGGCCATCTCATTTTTCAGCATGCCATGAAGGCAAACAGGCAGATGCTGCTTCAGAATTTCCCACTTTTGAGGACTGCTACTGAAGAGGTTGTACAATTCCTGGATTGTTCCAAAGCATGTGATTGCTTCCTTGCATGATTCAGCACAATCAACGCCAAGATTTAGTGTGGGGTTGCCACAACTGGAGAAAATATAATTTGGATATTGCTCAAGAAGGACTGCTTGTACTCCATTGTACTTCCCAGCCATATTGGATTCATTGTCATAGGCTTGGTCAATGCAGACTTGAAAATTTAATTTGAAGCCTTCCAGAATTTCTAATACATGAGCAGTGATTTCTTTTCCAGTTTTTTTTTCATGAAATTACTGAACAAAATGAATTGTTCTTCAATTGAAACCTTTGACCTTCCTGCAATTTTAACATATCAAACAACCAAGGTTGTCTGTTCTTTTTATGAGAACAGTCTGGAGTTGAATCAATAATAATTGCAAAGTACTTTGCATGTTGAATCTCTTCAAGAATTGTTGTTTGCCCAAATGTCCCACACAACTCAATAAACTCTTTTTGTATTCTGGTAGACAGATAATGGTCTTACATGCATTTTCTGCTCTCTTGTGATTCATGAACACACTTTAGATAGCCTGATAAAAGTGGGTCATACTTGCTAAGAAGCTCAAGTATACCAAAAAAGTTTCCATTTGTAGGGTCACCGATACATTGACTGGAACCAAACAAAGCCAATCCCTGATCGGAAAGAAAAAGAATGACATTCAGCATGCACTCACGGACTTTTATCCTGTTATCAGTTTCTGTGTTTATTTCACTCAGGAGTAAGTTTTTATTTGAACTGTCAGCTAGTGCTGCTCTACTAGCTCATTTCCATGTAACATAGTCATCTTTATGTGATACTGAAGTATCATGTGCAGATATTTGGTCTTTCAACTTCCTCTAAACTCTACAAATGCTCCAACCGGATGGATCAGACAGTACTGATGCATTTGAAGTATTACTGTTAAAAATGAAACAGGGTACACAGTACAGAGACTGCTTTTCCATGCTCCAGCAGTCTCTTGAGTAGATCTCTCCATTTGGAAGAATTTTTGTCAGCAGGCGAGTGGAAAAAGCATGATTTTCACCATTAGGTCTGTTATTTACTACAGCCCTTATAATCTTACTTCAAAGTCTTAAAATTTAATCTACTAACATGTTCCCATTATTAAATTCCTCTAATAACTGGTGCATTATTATGAATATGAATACAAGGTGATTACCAGATTAGATATAGAGCTTATTAAACAACTAGAATTAAAAGTTTATTATCACAAAAAGCCTTTAAAAGTTAATCTAAAACTGGACAAACAGATAGCTTACAGCTGAGCCCTATATGGTTATTGTATATGAAGACACATACGAAAAAAAAGGAGTAAGAAAATCTCCTATGCAGTGATAAACATCTAATTTAAAGGTTAAACTCACCCTCAGATGAAGCAAAATCACTTTATAGGAACAGAATTAATTATAACTTTCAAAACCTCTAAACAATGCAAAGTCTGTAAACAGCGTTTCATAATGTAGAATCACTAATCACAGAAGCTACTCCAGTTTCCAGTCATGCAGATGAAAACTCGGATGCGCAGCTTCTGGGATTGGGTGCAAGCTAGAAATCAGCTGATTCCCAGCTCGCACCCAGTCCCTGCTACCCCATGCCTCCCCTGCCTCCCACGGAGATGGTTCTGGGGGGAATCAGCTTTTAAGCCAGCTCCACCCCAGTTCCAGCTGCTGCTTCCCACCTATCTGCCTCTGATAGAGGCAGCAAGCAGGGGGGAAGCGACTAGTTGACTAGTTATTTACATCCCTATTCCAGCCCAATCAGGCTATGTCTACACTGCAGCACTATTTTGGAATACCGGAGGTATTCTGAAATAGCTATTCCTCGTCTTTTGAGCACACCCATTATTTCAAAATATAAAGGGCTCACTATTCAGACATCCCTGTAAACCTCATTCTAAAAGGAATAAGGGACATTTCAGAATAGCGGTTTATTTCAAAATAAGTGCTGTGTAGACAGTACCAAATTTCAAAATAAGCTATTTCAAAATGACATCGAAATAAGATACACAATTGGTGTAGCTCAAATTACATATTTTATTTTGACCTACAGTGCAGTGTAGATGCACCCTCAGTTAGCCTCATTAGGACTGGCCCTCCAATTGACAGGTACTGAGTTTCCCCCCCTTCCCTTCTTTTTCTGGTATAAATTGTGAGGGTCCCCCCTTTTTCTCTCCACTTTGCTTATGTGAGGAAGTGGGTTATATATATATCCATCTAGTCCAGTGACCAATACCAGATGCCCCAGAGGGAGTGAACAGAACAGGTAATCATCATGTGATCCCTCTCCTGCCATCATTTCCAGCTTCTGACAAACAGAGGCTAGGGACACCATTCCTACCTGTCCTGGCTAATAGCCATTGATGGACCTAACTGCCATGAATTTATCTGTTCTTTTTTGAATGCTGTTAAATTCCTGGTCTTCACAACATCCTCTAGCAAGGAGTTCCATAGCTTGATTGTTCCACAGGTTGATTGAGCACTACATGAAGAAAAACTTCCTTTTGATTGTTTTAAATTTGCTACCTATTAATTTCATTTAGTGACCCCTAGTTCTTATGTTATGGGAACAAGTAAATAACTTTTCCTTATTCACTTTCTCCATACCTGTCATGATTTTATAGACCTCTATCATATCTCCCTTTAGTCTCCTCTTTTTAATCTCTCTTCATATGGGACCCGTTCCAAACCCCTAATCATTTTTGTTGCCCTTTGATGAACATTTTCCAATGCCAACATATTTTTTTGAGATGAGGTGACCACATATGTATGCAGTATTCAAGATGTGGGCGTACCATGGTTTTATACAGACGCAACAAGATATTCTCTGTCTTATTCTCTATCCCTTTAAAAATGATTCCTAACATTCTGTTTGCTTTTATGACAGCCGCTGCACATTGAGTGGATGTTTTCAGAGAACTATCCACAAGGACTCCAAGATCTCTATTGAGTAGTTATAGCTAATTAGTCCCCATCATATTGTATGTATAGTTGGGATTATTTTTTCCAATGTGCATTACATTACATTTAGCAACATTAAATTTTGTTTGCCATTTTGTTGCCCAATCACTTAGTTTGGTGAGATCTTTTTGAAGATTTTCACAGCCTGCTTTGGTCTTAACTATCTTGAGCAGTTTAGTATCATCTGCAAATTTTACCACCTCACTGTTTACCCCTTTCTCCAGATCATTTATAAATAGGTTGAATAGGATTAATCCCAGTACAGACCCTTTGGGGACACTAGTTGTTACCTCTCTCCATTCTGAAAACTGATCATTTATTTCTACCCTTTGTTTCCTGTCTTTTAACCAGTTATCAATCAATGAGAGGACCTGCCCTCTTATCCCATGACAACTTACTTGACTTAAGAGCCTTTACTTAAGTGCCACAGGACTACTTGTTGTTTTTAGAATAAAGAAAGCACATACCTGGAAAATGCACTATATGGCCATTCCCAAGGTAGGTCAAATTTTTAGAATTAACAAACTTGATGGTAGCTCTTTAAGACTGATCTCACATCCCAGTTGAAACTGAGAGAATGGGGAGAAATGAAACTGAGAGAATGGGAGAAATCCCAAATCTGTTAGCAAAGCTAAGGCAGAGTTATTTTTACAAAGTTTACCCGTTGTTCACTAACCTTTCTACCATGCAACAGCAACTAGGAAGATTGTTTTTTTATGTAGTAAAACCACCAAGAGAATCTCCTTAAAGGGTCAAAGAGAGACCTTATTAAAAGAGCTAACAACAGAATATGATTAAGATGCTGGGTTAGAGTGAGTCTGATGAGACAACTGTAACCCGTTAGGTGCCGGTTCTTCATTCTATTTGAAATCAGTACAAAGTTAGGATCTACATACTGCAGTCGGCAATGTTACCCTGGGACGCAGTAACGATTAATTTAGTGTTCTAATTAGGCACACCCTGACTTTCGGCGTGTCCCAAGTCCCAGAAGAAGGGAACGCCCGAAGCCGTATCTATCACCGGTAGTTGGTTTTGAAATAAAACAGTCGGAGTCGAGATATGGGGCCAAACCATATATTGAATAATTTGAAATGACAACATATAAAATATCAACCTTGAGTATAAGTCCCACACTAACCCCGAAGAGAAAGAAGACAGTATATCCCCAATACAAAAGGTGTATACATTAAATTCACTGAATTGAATAGACAGGTCTTGGTGCTCACGACCTCAAATGTGTTGGCTAATATAAAGCCTTGGCAGAGGAACGGTGAGGCAATCCCACGACAGTATCCCAAGGCTCTTCAGCTCTGCTCTGGTCAGGATCCTCCAGCCTGGCAGGTGTAGTGGTCTGGACACTGTGTCGAAGAACCTTCCGCTCTCCACTGGTAATCCGATATAGCATTGGATAGGCTTGACCCTTAGTAGTTAACACTGTGCTAGGCTATAACCACTAACATGGGACTTCTCCACATGTAGCTACCCCACAAAGGCAGAACAACTACTATCTACACCCACGATGGACACACTATTCAATCACTCTCAATCACTCACAGACTAAAAGGATAACATACAACATGCATACCAGGAACCTTCTCACAGAACACAAGGGACGAACATGGATCTGGAACTGGGAAGGAGAAGGAACCCGAACTAGATCATGACTGAGGTATATAAAGACTTTAAGGTGGGAAAATGTCATGAGGGCTGTCGAGAAAGCCTTTTTCGACAGATCCCTTATGCCTCCTGCAAGGAGGTTTACAGGATCTGTCAAAAAAGGCTTTCTTTCTTGACAGATTCCCCTCTAGACTGCTGCTTTTTGCCGACAAAGTGCTGAGTTGGCAAACCACGGTGGCCATTTTTATGCAAATTAGGCGTGGGATATTTAAATTCCCTGCCTCGTTTGCAATGTCGACCTGCCTAATCTGCATCCCTCTGCCGACAGAGGGATGCAGTCTAGACATACCCTGTGTGAAGAGAGGCATATAGAAATCTCTTGCTTAATTTGATAGCCATTGTGAGCATGTAAGATGTTGTGTTTGAGATCTTGCAGCAGCATGTTCAGACATATTCATTTCAATTTGTTGTGGGACACCAATTGCACAATGACTGGATTAGCAGCACAGAGCAATTGGTTTAGCAGATGATGAGTTTTTCAACTTGTTACATTCTGACTACGTTACTGGCTTGAGCATCAGCAGCATTCAAACTTCATTCTACCCATAAATGGACGAGTTAGATTGAGTATACGCACCACTTCACTCAAGCTAGACATTTTTACGTGTGGATAGGAGTTGGGGTAGAAGCAAAACATGAGCTTGAGCTAACAATGCAGTAAAGGGAACCCCAAGGAGACTTGACCCATCTCATCAGTAACAGAGATTCTGCAATTAGAGTGTTTATATTATACCCCAAACAGTCCCACTGATGATAGTGATTTTGTACAGCTTATAAATCTACACAGTGTTTAGCCCTGAGACATGTTTCTTGTTCCTCTTTGGCAAATGATGTATACCATCTGTTTGTCACTATTAAAACATTTTTCCTTGGCATATAAAATGCAAAAGGCAAAAGGGTCCAGCAAACCATCCCACATTTCAGTTAATACAACAGAATCTATGTAGTTACTACTCTGATAAATGACATGCCCTTTTAATTGGTCCAGTTGCCAAAACCATTCAATGCAATACATTTTGAGAACTCTAAACAATGGATTAATGGCACACCTACTAGTATAAAGTCTGTATAATTGGCACACATGGAGCTGTTTGCATGCTTTTTCACTGTATTTAACAGATGTAAAATGGTGTTTGGTGACATACACTTCCCATTCTGTGGCTCCTCTGCTTACTTCATGCTGCTTTTGTTCTCTATTATGACTGAAGAAAGATTAGAACGTAAAATTTAAAAAACGTTTTAATGCTCTGGTTTGCCTGAAGGTCAAGTTGTGAAATAAAAAGGGATCTTTCTAAGGAATTTAAAAATTGTCCATACCCATTTTTTTTGTGTTGTGTATCAGTGAGCCTCTGATGAGAATGTTGATTACTTAATTGGAATATTTCTAATAATGTTCAAGAGAGGTACTAAGCAGATTAAAAGGAAGCTATTTAACATGAGCATTTAGAAAGGCTACAAGATTTACATAAAGTATTTAAAACTAGAAAGGACGGATCCTTTTGCAAGTGAGCTGCTTTCTGAAGCATCATGGTCATTCAAAGCAATCTCCCCACATCTATAGCTGCCAAAATACATGTAGGTTCACATCTAAATTTCAAGTGGCCTTAGTGTTGTGAGCTCAGCCCTTTTAGAAGTCTAATAATCTGATTGCATTTGGAATACTGCAGGCCAGGTTGGCTAAAATTGAGGTTTTCCTCCTGAATAATTGTTTTAAATTCTATATATCTAGTACCTGTACAGGTGGAACCTCTCTAAACCTGGACTCTCTGGTCTGGCAACATCCATGTTTCCAGGACCAGAGGCCCTGTGGCAGGGAGCCCTATTAGGGCTGGAAGCCTGGCCAGGCTTGCGGCAGGAGGGGCCAGCAGCTGGGAGCCCTGCTGGAGCCTGAAGCATGGCTGCACTAGTTGGGGGGGGCTGCCAGCTTGCAGCTCTGCTGGGGCAGGGAGCCTGGCAGGGCTAACATCAGGGGGACCAGCAGTCCTGCTGCTGCCAGGAGCCAGTCGGGCCGGAGGCAGGAGTGGGGGCAGCTAGGGGCTGGCAGCTGGGCCAGTAAACGGAGCTGGGCTGGGCGGGGCCGGGGGTGGGGGTGGGGGCAGAATTGACCTCTCCTGGTCTGGCAAACTCTCTCATTTGGGACCTGTCAGGTCCCGTGGGTGTCAGACCAGGGAGGTTCAGCCTATGTAGGAAAAGATTGATCCATATTCTTGCGAATAAGTTGTTTTGAAATTGTATATTCTTTGGGCAGGAACTGTGTCTTCCTTTGTGTTTGGAATGTTCCTAGAACATTGGTTGTCAACCTTTTCTACACCTCAGTTTAGGATACATCCTTCCATCTAGCAATAAAAAGTCTTAGGTTAAGAACCCAGGCCTAGCACATGTTGGGTTTCAGCAATCTAAATAAAACATAATAAAAACTCATTGTAAACACACTAAAAATGAAAACCAAACCTACCAACCAAATACAGTAATGGGTAACCCCGTTAGTCTGTATTTGCCAAAATAATGAGTCCTCTGGCACCTTAAAGACTAACAAAGTTATTTGGGCATTGTTGTATATTGGGTTGTAGATATAGATCTTGTTGTTATAGTAACTGAGTAGGTCACTGGGGTCAGCCCAACTAGTCTGGGCTTGTTCTAGTTGGTTCTGTGCTATGCAATAAAAGGGACACTTGCACCTACTCAAGCTCTCTGCCTTTCCACTGATTTCTTCCTATACTGTAAAACTCCTCACGACATAACAAGTGGCGACGAGGGTGGGATACCTGTGCTGCCTCCAGCAACAAAAGAAGTAGAAGTCAATGTAAGAAAACAAACTCTTTTTGGCTGTTCTGGAAGGTGGGGGTAAGAATTGACTGCTACACTGTGCAAACTGAAACTAAGATCAAGGAGCCCAGAGACTGGAAAAGAAAAAAAAAAAAGGGAGTGCAGCAACCATGGCTACACTTACAGGGCCACTGGGACCTTTTGAGGAGACTGTAGAGCAATGGCAAGTATATATTGAGCATTTTGAACTTTTTGTTATTGCAAATGACATTAAAGAAGAGAAGAAGGTGCCAATATTTTTAAGTGTTGTAGGGGCTAAGACCTACTCTCTGCTACGCAGTTTGCTGCTCCCTGTTAAGCCAGAGACCAAATCTTACAGTGACATTGTGGAAATCCTGGGGTCACATTATGCTCCAAAACCACTGGTAATTGCAGAAAGGTACAGGTTCCATAGCAGAGACCAAAAAGAAAGTGAAACAATTGTACAATTTGTAGCCAATTTGAAAAAGCTTGCTGAACACTGTGAATTTAAGGAGATGTTAAATGATGCCATATGTGACAGGTTAGTGTGTGGCCTGCACAGTGAAGCTATACGGAGGTGTCTGTTAACAGAAGCTCAGCTCACCCTACAGAAGACCACTGATATTGCGGTCTCCATGGAACTGGCCACACAGGAGGCACAATACCTTAGTGCACCCCCTGGGGTGCATAAAATGTCCCAAGAACCTACTCACAAAACAGTGGGGAACCAGGAATGTTACCGCTGTGGTAAGCCAGGTCACCATGCATCAGAATGCTGGTGTAAGAACCTAATGTGTCGACAGTGTGGAAAAAAAGGACACATTGAGTGTGCCTGCAAACAAAAGAAAAAGAGGCCTGTGGGCTGGCAGAACAAAAAGGAAAATCTGCATACCATCGAGCAGATGCCTGATGATCAAGGTGACACCTTGTCTGAAGAAGAAGCGCCATGCTATGTTTTGTCTTTGGAAGGGGGCTCCCATGAATAGTGGGTAACCCCACTGTTGGATGGCAAACCTGTATGCATGGAAGTGGACACTGGTGCAGCAGTTTCATTGGTCTCAGACACAGTGTATAAGGAAAAGCTGAAGCATCTTCCGCTTAAGTCAACAAAGATCGTTCTGAAGACATATACGGGAGAAGCAGTACACCTATTGGGCACTACTGATGTTAAGGTGGAACTAAATGGACAGACTGCAGAATTACCACTGTTTGTGGTGAAAGGCCATTACCCAGCCTTAATGGGGAGATCATGGCTTAGGAAGATCCCGCTGAACTGGGCAGAAGTGCACCGGATGACTAAAGAAGAAACAGGTCTGACCAATATATTAAAGAAACATGCTGCTGTTTTTGGAGAGGCTCTGGGAAGTATGAGAGGAATCACCGTGAAACTGAACATTAAACAGGGTAGCCAACCAAAATATCTGAAGGCCAGAACTGTGCCATATGCTATCAGGCCAAAAGTTGAAGCAGACCTGGAGCGCCTAGTCAAAAATGGAGTCCTAATGCCAGTTACCGATAGTCCATGGGCAACTCCAATAGTTCCAATATTGAAGAAAGACGGTTCTATTCGGATTTGTGGGGATTTTAAGGTCACTGTTAACCCTGTGTTATATGCAGAGCAATACCCCCTTCCTCACATTGATGACATCTTTGCGGGCCTGGCTGGGGGACAAAAGTTCAGCAAGATTGATCTGAGTCAAGCATATTTACAGATGCATGTTGATGAGGAATCCCAAGAGCTGTTGACTATTGTGACGCATAAAGGGCTTTATCATTACTGTCGCTTACCCTTTGGAATAACTTCTGCCCCAGCTTTGTTCCAGAGAGCTATGGACCAGATCTTGTGTGGCTTGCCAGGAGTCCAGTGCTATCTTGACGACATCCTGGTCACCGGCGGGAATGAGGAGGATCACCTCAAGAACTTAGAGGCTACCCTACAAAGACTGGAAGAGTATGGCCTACGAGTCCATAAAGATAAGTGTGCATTCTTTCAGCCCTCTGTTGAATATTTGGGACACATCATTGATGCTACTGGCCTTCATAAGTCACCTTCAAAAGTTAAGGCTATTGTGGAGGCTCCACCCCCTCAGAATGTTAGTCAACTTCGTTCGTTTCTAGGACTATTGAACTATTATGGAAGGTTTATTTCACAGCTAGCCATGCTATTAAAACCACTTCACGAGCTCCTTGGCCAGAACAAGGTCTGGAAGTGGACTGACGCCTGTGATGTTGCATTTAACAAGGCTAAATGTGCATTGCTAAACGCAGAGGTCCTGATGCATTTTGATCCATCCTTACCTTTACAGTTGGCTTGTGATGCCTCCCCATATGGAGTGGGAGCGGTCTTGTCACATGTTATGCCTTCAGAAGGGAGAAACCAATTGCTTTTGCTTCACTCACCTTAAGCAAGGCTGAAACTAACTGCGCAAATTGAACGTGAAGCATTGGGAATCGTTTTCGGGATTTGGAAATTTCACCAGTACCTGTTTGGACGGAAGTTTACACTGCTCACTGACCATCAACCTCTGATGGCAATTTTTGGTCCACACACAGGTATTCCACCAATGGCTGCTAGTCGTATGCAACGATGGGCATTGTGGCTTTCAGGACACACATATGAGATCAGATATCGGAAAGCCACTCTGCATGGCAATGCAGATGGTCTCTCTAGGCTGCCTTTGCCAGTCAAACATCAAGATAGTAGCCAGAAGGAAATCTTTTACTTTGAACAGGTAGAGAACATGCCCATCACTGCTGCACAAGTTAAGAGAGCAACTCGTGTTGACCCAGTACCGTCCCAAGTAATGGAACTAGTGATGCGTGGAACATCTCTACAGAACTCTCAGGTCTCACCTGACCTTGTCCCCTACATGTCCAGGAGAACGGAGTTATCAACCCATTCGGGGTGCTTGTTGTGGGGCATGCGTGTCATTATTCCAAAAATACCGAGACAAGAGATGTTAGAGCAGCTGCATTCAGGTCACTGTGGAATGGTGCGCATGAAAGAAATTGCACGAAGCTATTTTTGGTGGCCTGGCTTGGACAGTGACATTGAAGAGAAGGCAAGAGCTTGTATTTCTTGCCAAGGTGTGAGGAATGCACCTCAACTGGCACCTCTACACCCATGGGACTGGCCTGAAAAACCATGGCAACATATTCATGTTGATTTTGCTGGCCCATTTGAAGGTAGCATGTTCTTGGTGGTGGTAGATGCTCATTCCAAATGGCCAGAAGTCTGTATAATGCCGCCCACTACTGCAGAGAGTACTATCCAAAAACTACGGCGAATCTTTTGTCATTTTGGTCTTCCTGAACAACTAGTGAGTGACAACAGTCCACAGTTTGTCTCTCAGCAGTTTGGCAATTTTATGAAAGCAAACGGGATCCATCACATCACTTCAGCACCCTATTACCCAGTCACAAATGGATTGGCTGAAAGGTTTGTCCAGACAATGAAACAAGCTTTGAAATCGGTTAGAGGACATTCACTCATACAAAAGAGTCTGGAAACCTTCTTACTGTCCTACAGAAACACTCCTCATGCTACAACAAAAGTGTCCCCGGCTTTTCTAATGATGGGACGTCAGCTGCGCACGTTTTGATTTGCTGAAACCTTCAGAACCGGGACAAATTGTGCAACATCAGCAGCAAGGTCAAGTCATCAGGCGTGCATTCAGAGCAAAAGATCGAACCTTTAGTCCTGGACAGCCAGTTTTGGCTCGGAACTATGCTCCTGCAGCTAAATGGGTCCCTGCCACTATTATTGCTCAAACAGGACCTGTTTCCTATACTGTCCGGACTGCGAAGAATCTCATCTGGCGGGTGGCATGTAGATCAGTTATTGACAGGTTATTCCTGCCCCCAAGGCACATCTCCAGTTGAGTTGCCCATTCTTCCCACTGTTGGTGAGCTACGGTCTCAAGAATCACCTGCTCCTGACTCTCCTCCTCCATCACCACCAGTGGTGAACAATAACCCTCTCTCTGAGCAGGCTGATCCAACAGCCTCACCTGTTCACACTTCAAGTTCCCAGCCCAGTGTCAGGCCTGCACCCAGAACATCTTCGGGTGTGAGAACGCCAGATGTCAGCCGTAATCCACCTAGAGAAAGGTGGCCTCCTCAACGTCTGGACCTTTAGTTGAGATTAACTCACAGTTGGGGCAAAATAATCCCCTGGGTTAGCTGGGAACTTGAGGCAGTCACCGTCATTTCTTAGTTAGTTTTTGTTTTCTTAAAGGGACGTTTTCATTAAGGGGGGAGGAATATGTTGTATATTGGGTTGTAGATATAGATCTTGTTGTTATAGTAACTGAGTAGGTCACTGGGGTCAGCCCAGCTAGTCTGGGCTTGTTCCAGTTGGTTCTGTGCTATGCAATAAAAGGGACACTTGCACCTACTCAAGCTCTCTGCCTTTCCACTGATTTCTTCCTATACTGTAAAACTCCCCATGACATAACAGGCATAAGCTTTTGTGAGTAAAAACCACTTTGTCAGATCATACTGCTGATGAAGTGGGTTTTACTCATAAAAGCTTATGCCCAAATAAATCTGTTAGTCTTAAAGGTGCCACAGGACTCCTCATTTTATAGTAATGGAACACATTCCTAAAAATTGTTGCTTCATGGGCTGTACAAAGTTAGCTGAGCTCCTTGTGATGTTCTTGTGGTGTGTCCAAACTTCCATGCTGTCTGACATCAGCTGAGAGGAACCAAAGGAGAGGAAAAAAGAAACTTAAGGCAAGGAAAAGGGACAGATATAGAAGTGATGCAAATAGTTGGCTGTGGTTCAGAATTAGAAGTTGGTCAAGAAGCTAGAGCAAATTGACACCCACTACAAAAAAGAAATGGCAAAGGGGGAGTCAGGCACTGACTCTAACTGGGGAAAGATTATGATGAAAGCTCTTTGCCGTCTGCTTGTAAAATAATGATTATCACTCCATTTTACCTACTTTCCCCTGAGCAAAATCTAGGATAACCCTTGTGATTTTATCCTTGCAAATGAAACTGTAGCTTTTAGTACACAGTCTAGTACGGACTGTGTCTATTTTTAAAAATCTTGCATAATAATTCTCTAATTAAAAATAAATGGCAAATTAAACATTGTAGGACATGGGAGCTGCAGGAAATGGTAGCCTGACCCTCACCACTTCCCACAGCCCTAAGAGGGGAGGGAACAGCAAACTGTATTTCAAGGGGACCTGTGAGCAGCCGTATCTGTGGACATGCAGCTAAATAAACCGTTAACTATGGTGAACCGTGTCCAGCCCATGGACTGCTTATTGCCCACCCCTGGCATAGAATCTGAGATTTTGACAGAAATGGAGGGGTATTAATCTCAGTGTTTTGGCCAAATCCCATTTCAGATACTTGGTTATACTATTCTTCAACTTTTGTGTATAGTGCTATTGTGAGCTGCTGAACTGCTGCCCCATTCTATTAGCAGTAGGTGACTTTGTTTCAGTGGTGGATTAAATGCCCCAGTGAATTTGTAAAATGTGTTGTGTTCCTCCAGGCCATAATAGCCATACCACATTTTTAAAAATGTATTGAGGGCAAACTTTGGGCCCCATTCATATCAGTGGAAAACTACCTGAATGGAGCCAGGATTTTGCCTTGAAACTGTAAATTGTTTAGGGCAGGAATTCTGATGTTTATTGTTATTATGATATACCTGATGTAAAACACTGTGCACAGACAGGATAAAATATCATTACAATATATACATGAAAGATAGTATTATTGTATCAAAATCACTCAAGTCTCTTTAGACTAGAGGTGGGAGTTATTTTCATGGGGGTGAGGGGTATTCCATGAATAGGCCGCACATTTCTATTATTTTAATGGAGATCTGGGAAAGCATTTGGGTGCAGGAGGGATTTGGGTCCAGGAGTGGGTGCGGGATGTAGGGGCTCTGAGTGCAGGAGGGGATTCTGATCTGGGGCAGGGGATTGGGATGTGAGAGGGAGTGTGAGGTGCAGGCTTTAGCTGGGAGGTGCTTATCAGAGTTGGCTTCTGGCCCGCAGCACAGCAGGGTGCTCAAGTAGGATGCCTGCCAATTGTGACCACAAGCTGCTCCCGGAAGCTGCCTGCTGTTGCTGGCATATCTCTGTGTGCCCCTTTGGGGGAGGGACACAGTGTGTCTCTATGTGCTCACAAGCACTGCCTCCACAGTACTCATTGCTGGTTTTACTATTATGAATCTAGTGCAGCGATGTAGATAATTTTTTTTAGGTATGGGGGTAGACAGGTTAAAAAATAATAGAGTAATAGCTGTTGACTATCACTCCAGTGAATAGTTTTGTACCATGACAATATTCATTCATTTTTAACTAAGTGAGATAAATGAACTCTTGTTCACACGAAAAGCTTATGATACCATCTACATGTTTTGTTAATCTATAAAGTGCTAACAGACCATTTGTTGTTCACAACACAGTGTTTCCTTTATTAATGAAATCCTTGAATTGTTTGGTGGAGACAGGGGGTGTTAAAGCCCTTGCAAGCCCCACGTGTCTACCTCCACACATCAAGTTTCTGATGTACAATCCAGTAGGCCTGGAACCCAGTATTGTCATTATTTGGGCTGTTGGAAGCCTTATTGTTCTGGTATTTGATGGATCTGTAATTTGGGATGCAGCAGATATAGAATATAGTGACTTTGTGCTTTGGGTTCTGAGACTTTGATGGCTCTCTTGAGGCAGGAGAGTCTCGTGGTTCTGAAAATGAGTGGGCCTGAAATCCAGTGAGACATCTACAATATATTTGAGAGAGCTTGTCTGTTCAGGACCGCCTCTTAAATGGTAAGAGTTAGGACCACCAAATTGGCATACAGCTTCCTCTTATCATAACTTGTCATAAGGGTTTGGTTGTGCCAGGAAAATGGGATGTACCTGGAGTGGGATTACTTCTTATAAAACCATACAGAAAAGAGGCAGGCAGGAGGTGAAAGAGACTAGTTGGGGGTGCATCCCTCCCCCCATCCCATATTGCCCCAGCCCCAAGCACCATTTAGGAAGGGTGGGGGGCAAAATTCTGTCCCTCCCACACCTCGTGATTCATCTGGGAACATTGCTGGCTGTTCCCCTTCATCAGGAAGCAAGGGACAAGTTTGCTGCATTCCTCACTCTGGCTGGGGAGCACATAGGGCATATGAACTGTGCACTTTGCTCTTGCTCCTTCACAGGGTCAGGAAGGGAAACAACAAGCAGCAGGGTGGGGGCTGGGAGGATGAACTTTGCCATCTCACCTCCTTGCCCCAACCCCTAATCCCCTGCTCTGAATCCCCCTTTTTAAGGACCCCAGCCATGCCGGGTAAATGTGCTAGTTTTGAATATGATGAGTACTGATTCCAGTTGCTTTGTGTTTTGTGATCTGATGATTATGGAACCAAGTGAGACTCTGCTGTGGGATCTGGGGGTCATGGAAGCCAGTAGATCTGGAAATTGTGACTGCGTCCTGAGGGCAATTGGATTCAGTGTCAATGAATGTCTATACGATCTAGTGTCTGTGAGTTGTGATCTGACGGCTGTAGGATCCCACTGATCTGTTTTGTGATCTGAGGGCAACGGAATCCCTAGGCTACCTGCTTTGGGAGTCTGGCTCCAGTGGCTCAGCGCTTTGGGAGCCCACGGCGATGGGATCCAGTGGCTTTGGGAACTTGGTTCCAGTGGCTCTGTGCTGTGCGGCCTGGGGGCTAAGGAGTCCAATGCGCCCTGCGCTACGCGATCCAGCAGGGGCCGGGCGCTTCGGGAGCGGGGCTCGGCTTGGTGCCTGCGGCGCAGCGCAGGGGGTGGGGACCTTCCCGCTCGCTCGCCGCCCGCGGGCGCTGGGGCTGGCTACCCAGAGTGCAGCAGGCGGGAGGAGGCGGCGCGGCAGCTGAGCTCCGGCTGCTCGTGCTCCCCTCGGCGCAGCGGGTCCCGGGCGCAGGCGGCGGCGCGGCCCAGAATGCGAGTGTGAGATGCTTCCCCCGGCAGCGGCTCCCCGGGCCCAGGCGGCGGCGGCGGCGGCGGCCCCCGCGTGGATGCGGCTCCGGAGCCGGCGCTTCACGCTGCACAAACATTTCTATAGGACTCATTCGCCCTGCTGAGGAGAGCGGCCCAGCCCGGCCCCGCCCGGGCCATGCAGGCCCCCGGCCCGGCCCAGCCGCTCAGCGCCGCGCAGGTGGGCCGCCTGCGGCAGGAGCAGGGAAAGGTAAAGGCCGAGCAGCAGCGAGGGGTGCCCGGAGCGTGGGGCCCGGCGGGGGGAGGCGCCCGGGGGAGGCCCAGGTCGCGGGCCCATGGCAGCCTTGGGCCGCTAATGGTTGCTGTCCCTTCCTCCGCCCCGGCAAGAGAGAGTGTGTGGGGAGCGCCTCTCTCCGGCGGGCCCGGGGCGCCCCCTGACTCTCTGGAGTCGGCTCTGGCCGGAGCTCAGCTAGGCCAGCGCTGGAGCCTGGGTGCGCACCTCCCCCCGTAGTGCCATGGACCTCATCGCCTCCCCCCCCCCACAGCAGGGTTGGGGCGCCAGGGGACCCCCAGAGTCGGTTTTGTGCCGGGGGAGGTAGAGGCCTGTGGGTGCCTTAACGCAGGTCTGCTTCCTAACCGGACCCGTCCTAGCTCGTGGAGTGGAGCTGAAATAAACCAACGTCAGTGCCTCGCTCTTCAGTAGACCCAGTGAAAGAAGAACTATCAGCCCTGAAGCTGAGTCTCCTCCAGGCTTCTGGCCCCGTGATACAGCCATGTTACTCAAATGCCTTTTTTGTGTTTCTTTTAAATCCAAAGAATACCCTTAAAGAAAGGTTGGAAGATTACCATATGTTTAACTGATGCACCCTGTGGGCTCCCCAGGGGTCATTGTAATCTGTTATGTAAATTCTTGCCTCCCCAGTAACAAACATCCTTAAGGTTTTGTGTCCAGGTGTAATTGTACGTGCATAGAAGTACTAGATTTTCAAATTATTATTCTCTCAGATGCTTTTTTCTTTTTTAATAGGAAAAATTATTATGCCCTTAGGTCTGCACATTGGTCCACACAGAGCCCCACTGGAGTCAGTGTAGCTTCATATGTGCCATAAGGTCTCTGCCCCTGTGAACTAACTTGCATAAATAGGGCATTAGAGACGAATCAGTCATTAACCTGGTTTTAAAGACTGATTACTTTAGACTTGTGTTTAAAACATCCGAACTATCAAATGTCTTAAAAAAAAAAAAGTTTACTGTCTTAGAATATGGAATGCCTGCCCTTACTCCATGCTGTAGATGGGTTTGTAACAAACCTGGAGATCTCTGGTTCTTAAGATTAGATTAGTTTTATCCAGTTACTAGGTGATTTATGTGATTTTGGGTTGATAGCCCCCTGTCCTGAGATTAGTTTTTAGGTAATTAGGTACAGGTAGCTGCCTACATGAAACTCATTGCATGATCAGAGTTACATGTAGCACACCATCAGCATGAGTATTTCATGCCAGTAATCTATATTCCTTTTTGTTTGTCCTTTTGGTCTCTTCATAAGGTTAAAATTGTATATCCATCTTTAAAGTAACTATTTAGGTATAAAAGAAAACTCTTAGTTCCTTTACTGTATGGTGCTTCCAACCAATATCACTTTAACTGAAGGTAGTGAGCCTAAGTAATATATACAAGATATAGATCCTGATTATCTTCTGGAATATTGCCAATAAACAAGATGTCTGGCGTTGGAGGAAAAAACCCACATAATTATTTACAGATCTACCTAAATTGATGTGTTGTTAACATGGCCTAAAATTAGGATAATATGGTGGGATAATTTGAATGGTCTCTTATACAAGCATTAGATGAAAGTAAACTGTTCACCCTCTCTGCAGTCCAATTACTTTCCTGGGTAGTTGACTGTGATGGAGAATTACGCTTCTGTGGTGCTTTAGTGTCAATTGGTCATGGAGCGTAAGTGCATGCCTGTCAGGAGCATGTAGAATTATTCCCAGTTCATGGTAAGGCCCTTCAGTAAGCAAGTTTAAGACTGTTCGCAAGCAGATTTGCTTCATTGGAAAAGAGACCCAAGAGGCCATTAATTAAGCTTCAGGCTGCTGTACCAAAATTGTATTTTATTATAAGGAAACTTTAAATAATTTCTGTAGATTGGCAAAAAAAAATTGAACTCTTCAGCTTCAGTAGGAAATTATCACGAGATGCTAAATATCTTAGTTACAATGGAGTGTAAGGATGAAGATATAGTGGGATCTGCCTCTGTAGAATAAAGAATTGGAAGCTGTATATAATCATAGTACAATAGTGTTTTTGGTTATGAATTTTAAGGTTGATGAGAACATTTCATTTATATCATGACCATCCTTTTCAAATATTCAGAGTTTTCATAAATTGGAGCAAACTCAACTTGGAGACAAGCTTGAAATTAGATATTATTGCTATAAAATTTTGCATAGTGCTTTTACTAGTCTAGTAGTCACATATGTTTCACAATGTGTGTTCTAATGCCCTACAAAAATTTTTTATATATTCTCATTAGAAGTGGTCAAATAATGTTTGTCAAATAACTTGAAAATTTCACACTTTAAAAATTATGTAATATATTTTCATTTTCACTCAACTCTGACTGTTGGATTTACACAAATGTATACCCACACCAATCTTTATGCAGTTTCATTATGCCTTTTTTAGGACTGAACCTATGTTGAATAAAAATAAATCATTTAACTTCAATCCCATTAGGTCAGTGTTTCTCAAAGTGGTCCGTGGGTCCACTCTGAGAAAGCTGCTAACAAGTCGTTCTGGTTTGTTTACTTACTGGCTCTGTAGCCACAGAGCCCCGTGGTTCCCATTGACTGCGGTTTGCCATTTGCAGCCAAACTCACTGTACGATCAGAGCTACATGTAGCACACCATCAGCATGGGTATTTCATGCCAGTAATCTGTATTTCTTTTTGTTTGTCCTTTTGGTCTCTTCATAAAGTTAAAATTGTATATGCATCTTTAAAGTAACTCCATGAGGCTCCGTGGTTGTGGAGCTGGTAAGTAAACAACCCGGAGTGGCTTGCTAGCAGCTTTCTCAGAGTGGGTCCGCGGACCACTTTGAGATAGGGATGTTAAATATCGGTTAATTGAATAGTCGAGTAACTTCATGAATTCTTATCGGTTACTTGACTATTCTATAATCCCCAAGGGTGGGGCCGGCAGCCAGTGCGCTCCGGCCCCACTCCTGAGGAGCCCCCTGCCACTCTGTGCTGCTGCCTCTGTATGATACCAAGCAGGAGCTGGTCTGCGAGGGGAACCAGTTTAAAAACCGGCTCTCTTCGCAGACTGGCTGCCTGTTGCCCTTTGCTGCTGCCTCTGATAAAGAGGCAGCAGCATAGGATGGCAGCAGCCCATGTCTGCGTGGGGGTCTAAGCTCCCAGACCGGGCACAAACTGGGACTGAGTCGGGCTGCCTACCCGCCTAGCTCCTAATACACTTTAAATCAGGGCTACTCAACTTTGGAAGCCCCGAGGACCACAGTGATACTCGCAGCACATGGTGAGGGCACAAATGAAGTGTGGTTGCACGTATATGCAAATATATATGCAAATAGCTTCTTTCACACTTACTTCCATTTATCCCTGCAAAAGCAAATTCCATCTTCCGAACGGGGTTGAAAACCCTATGTTCATCCAACAAGCATATCATCTTTGTTGCCATTTTTAATGTTTCTTATTAAAAATAAAATTATATACCAGTATTTTGGGTGTTTATCTTGATGCTTCAGCTTGTGCATTTCTTGGAGTGATTTTACTGTAAAAAGAAAAGTTTCCAAGCCAGAGCGCTCCAACCTGCGGCAGGCAGGGAACTGGGCGAGTCAGGCCGGACAGGAGAGGCAAAAAAGGTCAGGTGACTGGGAGCCACATTCTGGATTCTCACAGGATTGACGTCCCCGTTCAGGAGTCTGTCATTCTGTGTTGGATGGAGGCAGGGCTGCCCGGTCAGGGCACCGGACCCAAATGTGGCCATTGTGAGCCAATCGTCACCTCTCAGGTTCTGCCCACAAGACTAAGCAGCCAGATGCCCCGTGGCTCCCAATACCTCCTCCCTAGGGACTAGAAACACCGACACTGGTACCTGTCTGTTCCAGCCAGCCCATCTGCTTGCATCTTTCACTGTTCACCCCGCCTGGGAGACGCCTCGCCGTTGTGGAGCGTGTTCCCAGCAGAGGTTATGTTCAAAGGATCCCATCCACGGGCTGAATGTTGAGCCCTGTGTAAACCGAAACCCGGGCCACAAACAAACAGGCTGCAGGCCCCATGTTGAGTAACCCTGCTTTAAATGCAGAGCTGCAGCAGGGATAGGTCCTGGACCTGTGGGGAGGAAGGAAGGATGTGTGTAGTCTATAGTAGGGATGTAATAGTATAGTCGATAACCGATTAACCGATAAGCAAAAACTTATAGGTTAATGCTATAGACTACATGCATTTCCCTCTCCTCCCCCCCTCCCCCTTGCCAGTAAATTTTTTAGCAGGCTGGCCAGCAGCCCAGCTCAGTCCCAGATTGCACTGGGTCCTGGACCTACCCCCCCTGTGGCTCTGCATTTAAAGTGTATTAAGAGCCAGGCGAGCAGGCAGCCTGGCTCAGTTCTGGCTTGTGCCTGGTCTTAGAGCTCAGACCCCCTCCCCCCCCCCCCCCCAGACAGGGGCTGCCCAGGAACTATAGAATAGTTGACTATCTGATAAGAATTCATGAGGTTAATTGACTATTCAATTAACCCTTACGTAACGTAACATCCCTAGTCTATAGCATTAACAGATAAGCTTTTGCTTATCCGTTAATTGGTTAATCGACTACACTATTACATCCCTACTTGAAACAGGGAACTAGGTTGAACCTTATACCATATTGTGTTGTTTTCCTCTCTAGGCTTGGAAATAATAAGATACCATATTAATTACCTGCAGACCTAGAAATATTTTTGTTTGAATCATGATTGATTTTCAGCATGCATGCTGCTCTGGTAAAGTGGATACATGTTGCATTCTTTTACTGTTTTAGGCATGACTTTGGGCTTTTAAAGTATAGTGAATAGCTCTCAATCTTTTCAATAACAGGAGTCCCTTTTCATCTACCCAGGACCTCTCTTCTATTTAACAATGTAAAAAGAACAGGATGTTCATGTCCCACTGTTACCTGTTTGTGGTGACAGCATCCCAGTATAGTAACTCTGTTGCAGAATGATTTTAATTTTTGGTTAGAATAGCCAACTGCTTGTTGGACAGTTTTCATCTTGTTACTTTGTAGTGATAAGGCCAAACCATTAAAAGCAATTTCCAAAACATCTACTAAAGATACCTGGTAGAAAAACATATCTTAGAATTTGTATCTTGGGGATACATTATAGAACAATATCTAGTCATTTTCATAATAAAGACTGTCACTGAAAGCATCATGTCTGTTTAAAGTTTTGAATGCTGTTATTAAAAACAACCCACATATATATTAGGGATGTTAAAAATAGTGTAATAGGGTAACCGTGTAATAGGGTAACCGTGTAATAGGGTAACTGTGTAACCGCTGAAACTTTCAGTTGTTACACAGAAGCTTCAGGGGGTAGCCGAGTTAGTCTGTTACAGAAAAAAAACCAAAAAACCAAATGGTCTGGTAGCACTTTATAGACTAACAAAACATGTAGCTGGTATCATGAACTTTCGTGGGCACAGCCTGCTTCTTCAGACTCTGCAGTATAAAGCTTAGCTTTATACCGCAGAGCCTATTGCACAGGGAGTGGAGCTGGTTGCTGAGTGTGGCAGCGAAGCTACCTCCCCAGGAGCAGAGCTGGCAGCTGTCTCCCTGGGAGGCTGAGTGTAATGGACACCGTTAACTGCTACACATCTGCTTATTGGTTAAATGGTCAGTTGTTTACACTGGTATGTATCATATGTATCATTGCTTGATTGAAAGTACCTGTTAGAGATGTAAGGGGGTAGTCGACTTGACTACTTGCATTCCCCCACACCTGGTCCTATACCTGATGTGAGCCGTACTGCCTATCGACTAATTGAGTAGTTGATAAAAATTCCTATCAACTACTTGATTAGTTATCTGCCTCTTAACATTCCTCGTACCTGTTAGTTAGAAATATTATGTTAAACCCACTGCCTGTAGGAAGTACAGTGCAGATATTTAAAGAGGCAAAATCTCATGCTCTATAGCCTGATTTTAAATTTAATAGTTTATATATAAAAGTGATTCCCAGTAACTGATTGTGGATTACTAAGAGAGAAGAGGTAGATGAGTGTTCTGTACTGTTTGTCATAATTTTACAGACAGTTAATTTGCAAGGACTGATTTGTTGTTCAGTTCTTAAGCACTTGGCATACAGAATGCACAAGGTATTTATTATAAAATGGGAGATGTTTACAGAACCAATTAGACCCACGAGGGACATGTTGAGCACAAATGTAATCTTGGGTAATCTAGCAAATTCCATTGAGGGTCTGGACCTATTGGTTTTAGTAGGAATAGATTAAGATGTTCACGTTTCAGGAAGAGGAAGAGGTGGAAAATGACTCTTCTGCAACTCACCATGACATCTAAATATCATGAGGTTTTATGGCACCTGTTAATGTAACTTACTGGTCAATGTATGTTACATGTCTCTGACAGATTACTCTTCTGCATTTAATTGGTAAGAGATGGGCTGTGTCTACACTGGCGCGATCTTGCGCCAAAGCGGCCGCTCTTGCTCAAAAACTTGCTCCCTGTCTACACTGGCCGTGTGTTCTTGCGCAAGTAAACTGACGTTCTGTTGTATAAAATAAGGGCTTCTTGCGCAAGAACTCTGACGCTCCCGCTCAGGAATAAGCCCTCTTGCGCAACTGTTCTTGCGCAAGAGGCCAGTGTAGACAGGCAACATGAATTTCTTGTGCAAGAAAGCCCTATGGTTAAAATGGCCATCAGAGCTTTCTTGCGCAAGAGAGCGTCTACACTGGCATGGATGCTCTTGTGCAAAAGCACATCTCTTGCGCAAAAGCACATGCCAGTGTAGACGCTCTCTTCTGGAAAAAGAGTTCTTGCGCAAGAAGCTGCCAGTGTAGACGTAGCCATGATGTTATCTTTAACTTCAAATGGTATGTGTAATGGCCTTAGATGCATTTACAGTTTTTCAGCAGTTGAGGAAAACAGTAGAAAGTGGTGTACATAGCGTGTGTTCACTGCCTCTTAGGGTGTGTCTAGACTACAGGTTTTTTCGAAAAAATGTGGCCTTTTTTCAAAAAAACATCCTCTGCATCTAGACTGCTACTGCATTCTTTCGACTGTGGTAAACCTCATTTTATGAGGAAGAACGCCTTTTTTCGAAAGTGCTGTTTCGAAAAAAGACGTTATTGAATGCAAACAGGGCTTTTTCGAAAGAGAGCATCCAGACTGCCTGGGTGCTCTCTTTTGGAAAAAAAGGCTTGCTTTTTGGAAAGTACTGGTTGTAGTCTAGACTCTCTTTTTCGAAAGAGGCTTTTTCGAAAGAGGCTCTTTCAAAAAAGCCTCTTTTGAAAGGGGCTTGCAGTCTAGACCTAGCCTAAGTTGCAGCCTCTGTCTTTGGTTTGTCCTTTACCTTTATGAGTAACTCCAATTCTTGTCTCTTCTGTTGTTTCAGTTTTTTTCAAGCAACATCCACAGTACAAAATTTGTAAAATTAGTAATGGTTTCAGAACTCTTCAGAACTGCAGGAACAATAATAATGATCAGAATCTTTTGCCTTTCACTCTGAGCTTATTGGTACTTTAGGCTAAATCAGCACTCCTGTCATTCTGGTGAAGGCAAGCTCTGTACTCCACCTCCTCATGAGGTAATTCAGTGATGTCTCTTGTTGACATAGCACAGTGTAGAATTGCTGTAAGTGCAGCTAAGTAACTTAGGTCAGTTTACAGCTTTAGTGTAGACTAGCTCTCTGATACAGTGGAGGCACTCTAGCTGCCTGCAGATTCAAGAAAATGACTCTGTATTGCTTTATACATATTTCATGTTTGGAAGCTTATCTTTATAGCCATAAGTTCTAGAAATATATTTTTTAAAAATGAAGACGTCCATCAGCAATTTCAGCAGATTTTAGATCCTCTTGCGGTTGAGGGCAAGATTCTTTCTTGTCAGGGGCATGTAGATTTTACAAGCTTTGATGGCAAATATCTACTTTCATATTAGGAAATAATGACATACATAAACGTATATTTATTAGCCAAAATATGTGTGACAAAGAGTATGCCAAAATAATAGTAGCTACTACCATTGTAAAGTACTGAGAAAGTATGTTATTGTGCTTCATTAAAAGGGGGGAGGCACTTCCTTTGTTGCCCCATTAAATGATAGTAACTATCAACATAATCAGAATATTGATACATTCAGGGGGGAGGGGGTTTACTGATTCTCTAAATATATATATGCTCATTATCTTTGTAGCAATTAGATTTATTGGTTTGAGACCAGTGGATTATCTTTAAGTATGTTGGACTCTTTCAGTCCTGTTGTCCACTGGTGCTTGTATCTAGATGAAGCTCAGTAGTGAGAGACCAATTTTGTTGGCATCTGTTTTGCTGCATCACTTTCTCAGGAATGTCCTTTATGGTTAGCTTAGCTTCTGACGAACTACGGGATTGAATCCTTTTAAAAAAATATATATCTGCCCAAATACCACTTCACTCTCTAGGCACAGTCCACCCTTTCAGATGCTTTTTCTGTATATAATGATTCTCCCCTTGCTTTCTGAAGTGCTGTTTGTGAAGAAAAGGCCACATTCAGTAGTTGTCTAAAAGACTGAGGCTATCAGGTAGAAAGCTTTCTTGATCTTCTAGATCAACTGGTTACCTGTCTTATCTTCTTTTGATCAATAATTGATAACTGGATTGAATCATGAGATTTGCTCACATTCCCTTATCCTGGAATTAAATGTCTGCTGATTTTATAGCATCAAATATTAGCTCTGATTCTAGCAGATGTTTAAAAAGATTTACTAATACTCACTCTTTTGTGAGAAAGTGAACATTTAAAAATGTATAGCAAAATATACTATGGAGGAAGGAATCTTTCACGTATTTCAGCCCAAAGCTGCACCTATTAGAAGGGATTGCTACATGTCCCATAATTTTGTGTGCTATGTAGCACATCTGAACTGGTTTCCAGAGCGCTAGCAGTATGCTATCAAAGAGTTGTGAAAACAGGTAAATTTAACACAGGTTAAATTGTGTAAGTGATTAAACTGTTAATTAACTGTTAACTAATTGAACTGTTTTGTGAACAGCTTATCTTTATCCTTGTGGTGACTGTACTCTGCCTATGTATTTCAGTGTACCAGTTCACTATGGTCGATAGATTAAGGCTAAGTCTACACTGCCATTTACTGTTCTGCAACTCTCTGGCTCAGGGATATGATGCCCCCCTCTCCTGCAACTAGTTGCAGTGCTGTAAAGGGCCAGTTAAACTGGTTCCCAATGGTGGGAGCCATGCTCCCACTAATGTTAGCTACTCCCTTCGTGGAGGTGGTTTACATAGAGCACTTTGAAGTATTACAGCAGCTTCACTTCAATTTTAGAAGTGTAGACAAAACTCAAGCTTCCATAGGACTCATAATATCATTGCACTCGGTTCACTTTCAGAGTATGTCAACAGATGGAATGGCCAGAGCCATTCATCAAAATCTTACCAATTTCACTGTAGTAACTTCTGATCTTTCAGTAATTTAAGTGTTTGCTTCTGCTGAGTTATAGTATCATACTTTTTATCAATAGAGCAAGTGTTATTTTAATATGTTGAAAAGGTTATATTTGTTTAGGTTACATAAAATTTCTTATCTGTGTGATTTTGAAGACCCCATTAACTCAGCATCTGTTGTTATTCCCCCTGAAAATCTGGATACCAGTTCATAGAGTGACTCATACTCACAGGACCTTGTAGTACTTTCTGAGTGTTATGCCACAGATGGAAAGAGATTATACTGCTGTTTTCTCTGCTGTTTATTGGGGGAGCCTGTATAGGGTCTGTTTCTTAAAAGTAGTCCATCCAGTCCACTAATGAACCCATACCCACATAACATCAGCCACTCAGACAGTCGACCCTTTGGGCCCTATATCTCCATGGAGGATCTCAGGCCTCCTCCATGGAACATTCTCCCATTCTCTTGGTAGCCTAGCCCTATAGGACAGGGCTGGGGAGCCTACGGGCTAGATGCAGCCCCTGACTTGCCTGGATCTGGCCCCCGAGGCTCAGGGCTCCCCCTTAGCATTGGAGAGCCCATGCTGGTGCTTCAGCCCTCCCATGGCCCTCCCACAGGGCTGGTGCACACAAAATCTACTAACATGGGTCCCCCTAGGCTCTGGTGTGCGAGGGGAATATTGGAGTGTCTTTCTGCTTCTCAGTTGAGGGCCACATCAATGAGAATTTGTTTGGGTTTTTTGCTGCTTATTTGTGTGTGGTCCCCGACTGATTTTTCTGTAGGTCAGCGGCCCCGGCCCAAAAATAGGGAGTACTAGCTGAACTCCCTTTAAAGCAGGGCTACTCAACTTTGGAAGCCCCAGGAACCACAATGATACTCCTAGCACATGCCGACGGCTGCAACTTAAGTGTGGTTGCATGTACATGCAAATACATAAACTAATATATGCAAATAGCTTCTTTCACATTGACGGTGGGCATGAATACAAAGATTAAGCCTTAAGCCACGGCGCTGGACCCAAATGTGGCCAGTGTAAGCCAGTCAGTACCTCTCAGGCTCTGCACACAAAGCTAAGCAGCCAGCACTTCCCATAATGCCCCGGTGCTCCTTGCACCTTTTCCCTGGGGGCTAGAAACACTGACGCTCTATACCCCTCAGTTCCAGCCAGCCCATCTGCTTGCGTCTTTCAGTGCTCACCCCACCTGGGAAATGCCTCGCCATTGTGAAGCATGTTTCCAGTGGAGACCATGTTCAAAGGATCCCACCTATGGGCCACGTGTTGAGCCCCGTGTAAACCCAAACTGCACCATGGGCCATTTACACATGTACAAGGTACTTGTCAAGTTTTTTTAAATTTTAAAAAATGGTTATATTTTCACTCTCATTAATTGGCCCAGAAAATTAAGAATAAGGAGCCCCTCATATCTGTCAGACTAAGCAGAGAGTGTGAGATTTCTCCTGCTCCCTAGATAATTCCTTCTCCTCCATGACTTTTTATTGGTTCTGCTAAAAATTTAGAAATTGCTGAAATCATTCATCCACCTGGTAATTAATAATTTTGAATGCATTTTCTGATACTTAACCAATCCTGTACTCTTTCAGGACAGATGACATGTGAAGGTTTAGTTTTTCACTTTTTTTGCTTTGGGCATAATTAAGAATTATTATTAGAGTTTTTTATGCTTGCCAAAATTATAATTTCCTCCAATTATCTCTCCTGTGCTATACCCCATCTCATTTAACTCAGAGCCAAGAAAAACACCTTTGGACTGAGACTATATTAATAATTTTGAAATATAGTATTGTAATCAATAACTTGATTTAAGCAATGAACATTAAATTTCAACAGTGCTTTTTGCCTTTCAATTAAATGAAAACATTTACCACTGAGTAAAGAGCTTTAATAATTTTATTTCCTTTTGTGTCATTTTGTTTTTGGAAATATAAAAAATTGAAATATTTTTGAAAAGGTAAACATGATTGAAAATGGGCTCAAGGGGAAATCTTTGTATCATTCTCCACCAGTGCTATATTTTAGATTAAAATTATAGCTTCCTAAGGAAAAATTAAAATTTCATTTTACATGTTTATGTTGCTTGAGACTTGTTGCTGCTTGATTTTACCAAGAAATTACTTCAATATTTGGACACCTAGCTGTTTTATCATATTTAATATTTATTAGTCATATTTTGAATTGTTACAATTTAATCAGTTAATTCAGTTTTGCTATGTCTTTTTGCTGTGTGATGTGGCAAAAAAATCACATATGATCTACTTGGCACAATGGGTCTTGATCTTGGAAATTATCATGCATGTAGTTAATTTAACTTCCATGTTCACATACACATACACAGAGTTAAACAATTTAAACTTTGAATAATCCTAACTATATCAGTATTAAAAATGAGCTTGATTTTATGTTGGACTCTATTCAACATTGAGTTGTGTTGCAAAGAACATTATACAAGTAGATTATGGTAATCTGCTCATGGGAGGACCTGAACCACAGAACCAAGGTCAAGACAGAGTTCTTTGCAAAATCCGAAATGGAAAGGCCAGTTTCTTAAAGGTAAAATATTGGTTTTAGATTTATTAGACTGCTACTTGCAACTAACACCTCATTAATTTCCTTCACTTTCACAAAAAGAGTCCTACACTCTGTTTTCCTTATAACATGATTGAAAGAAAATGTTTCAAGTCAAACTAATTTAAGATTAAACTCTCACAAATTATTTTATTACAGCATGTACACAAATTGCTTACATATCTGATCACATTCAGATTACTTTTCAAGTGGTAAATAATGCTACTTAGCTCTTATATAGTGCTTTACATTTTCAAAGTGCTTTTCAGTCATTAGCTAATTAATCAGCATAACACTCTGGTGAGGTAGGTACGTTAGTATTATTTATCCCCATTTTACAGATGAAGAAATTTAGACTGAGATGATTTACCCAAGGCCAAATGGAAGCATTCAGTGTCAGAGACGGATTAGATCTCTTGAATTCTGGCTCCTAATTGTATGTCATGCTTAATCTCAGAGTACTAAATTTTAAACATATCTATATTGTGCCAGTCTAATTAGTATGTGCCTCTCTCTTTGTGTGCATATACAAATCAAACATTTGACTAGATGCTTTGCCAGTTAGTCCCTTGCACGATACTAGGATAATGTGTACACGGTTTAGTATTTGCCCATGCAAGTGTACATGTACAAGGTTTGAAAGTCCACTCACCCACTTGCCTGTAACAAACAGGAATATTTCCTAGATACCACCTTTTGCAGAGATTAAGCTTTCATTTGAAAAAATTAATTTCCAGCTTCTATAGTTTAGAACATATCCATAGAAGTGTGAATTGAGTGTAACAGGTACAGTAATGTCACTTTGTGTCTGCAAGTAGATGACTTCATTGCCATTATTAGTGCTTCCTCATAACGTTTTCCAAGTTTCAGCAAAAGGAAAACTGATCAGAAGCATGTTAGTGTGCTCTGCTGCTGTTCAGAACCTGTAGAAAATAGGTAAGAGTCAGCAGATTAACTTCATTGTGCTGCTGTGAGAAACACTAAAATAGGCACTGGCGCTGTTGGAGAGAAGGACAATTTAAAAAAACAACAAATAGTCCCAAATGGGGTGAAATACTAGTCACTCTATGCCATCTTAATAAAATAGTAATCATGAACATTTATAAAATAGTCATATCTGCTACTTCAGTTACAATAGCAACTGTCACTATTTTGTACAATATCTATCTCTTCATCTTTCAACTGTGATATGGAAATCATGGTGTAGCAGTTGTCAAATTTAGGGTTAAACTTAAAATGGATTATTTAAAAAGCAACAATGTAAACTTTCCGTTTAAATATCTTGAAATAATAAAAATGAAATCCAGCATTTATTTTTCAATTTTTAAAGTTTTTAGTTCTTAATCAAGGAATTTAAAATAATGGAGGGACAATTTGAAAATATGCAAAATAAGAGTAAAAGCTGTGCTTCTCTGTTTTATTGTCTGCTGTACGTAATGGGGAGACTCACAGTATGATGCCCCCTTGTGGCTACCCACAAAATAAATAAAAGTGCAGAAGCTCTTCAAGCAGGTGGCACATTTAGTGATCCAACTGACAGGCATCAAACGTTTCTGAAATCAAATACATATTTATTGAATCAGTATCTTGAGAAATATTACATTTCAACAAATCACTGTTGGGGGAGGGGGAGGAAACAAGACACTTGTCTGTTTCCTTTTAATTTAAACTGTGAAATGTATTTTCCACAAGTAGATCCTGTTTTAATAACTGAACACTTGATTAGGTAATGTTAAGTTTGCTGCAAGTGTAGTTTAATAACCCTCTACACTTTAAATATTTTAGTATGCAAATAAACCATTGATAACCTCATAAATTTGCAAATGCATATATTGTTATGCCTGGAGGGGAAATAAATCAGGATTTATTGGTATCACTTACACTACAGTTTCTTAAAAGTAAAGTAGTGTTGTCCAGACAAAATGAACTTTAACTCACTTGCCCATGTGCTGATTATTTTTATTTAGCCTGGCAGTAGCTTCATAAAAGTTGTGAATCTAGATATATGTACAGGAGAGCACAGCATAGAATCAAAAGACCTGTATATATATTTTTTTTCTCTAGCTGTTTCTTTGCTGTTCTATTACCAACTGGTATCAGAACAATTTGAGTGTTTGAGCAAAGGACATGTAGATAATGTTGATCTTTGCCTGTATTTTTAAAATACTGTCTCATAAGCATGGCAGATGCTTCAGCCTACTATACTAATAGTACACATAAAACATTTTTAAGATGGTGCATTGTAGCACTTCTGAGAGAGCCCTCACTTCATCCTGACCACTGAATGTTTTGTTATTGGTTCTATCATTCAGTATCTCTTCATGAAAGATTATATCAAATAATGGAATTATAATTGATTGGTGTTATTGATTTTTTTTTAAAGAGTCTAATGGGTGATGGAAACAGCATATGTCCATGGGCTGCTTTACTGGTGGCCCATTTTTTTTAAATATAAAAAGCATATGAGCCCAATTTACATATTTACTAATTAAAAAAGCTTCCTGGAAACATTAAGTAGACTATCTTCTGTAACCTTTAACATTGTAGCTAATGGATATAGCCTGGAAATTTTCATAGAAGATTCTCTAAATAATGTAAAATGATTATGAATATGTAACTAGTTAATATGCAGCTATGAAAGGATTATCATGTAGAGGTTAATGAACATGCTGCTCTTACGGTTTGCAGGGCTTTTCTTTTTGTGCTTTTAGCTCACTTCATGCATGGAAAGTCATGTATTGGGAATGGAAAGCTTCCTGTCTTTTCTTTTTTTTTGTAGATTCATCTTTAATGGGGCAATTAAGGAGGAACTTTCTTGAAGGATTTTGTAAACATTTTTTGTGCACTTAATTATGTTGTGTGCTTTGCAATCTATCAAATCTGAAACAGTGAAATATGTACATATAATCTTATCTGATTTTTCTACTTGTAAAAACAGTACTCTCTGTACTACTTACTGTTATGAAATGTTGCTACTGTGTTGTACATATAAAGAAGCTTAATTTTAAAATAGATTTGTATATTATGGATTAATAATATGGTTTTCTGCATATGCATCATCTAGAAATCTTCCTCTTTGTGCCTAGCATTTTAAAAAAATGAGCAAATATTTTTGGTAAGATTATTTTATAGAAATTAAATTTAGGATTTAAAATGACAGGTCTTCAATGCCAAAGGACATTTAACCTTGGTGTAAGCACAGCCAACTGTATGGCTGAATTTGTCCCAACATGAAGGGGTATTATGATAGCAGTGAGGCCACAAATGTAGCACTCATTCTTCAGCCCTTACACATTTGAATAATTTTTAGCTCTCAAAAGAGTCCTATTCCCATTTCAGACAAATTTTCCTATTAATTGCTTTCAAATGTTAGCATTCTTTTGTCCATGTAAGAAATATATTTGCAAAATGTCTGAAAAATGTTATATTGAGGAGATGTCTAGACATGTTTAATTGCCTCATAGTGTCTTTGCATTTCATGTAATTGAGTGAAATTGTCTTTATACTTATCAATGTGTTATAGGAAGTTCTGTATGTATTTAAACAAAATGTCCATGCAATTGTGGTACAACAGACCAGCATCATATTGACTGTATATACTGTATGTACTAGTGTCTCTTATTACTAAACCGAGGGACTCCCTCAACTTAATATTTCGAAGTATACAGTCTTAAAATATTTTGATTTGATTAATTTTCAGTTTCTTTGGGAACCCTGTATTTTGAAGAAAAAAGTGAGCTGCTCAGATCATAACTGTTTCCTTTAAAAATATAATAGAGGTAAACTTTGCATTTAAACACTGCAAAATTCATGTGTACTGTTTCAAAACTGTAAGTGAAAACATTTGTAGATAGAGCAAAACATTTTCAGGGCTTATTTTCCTTTTAACTGAATAAGCATGGATGTTACATTGGCATCTTGTTATAATTTATATTGGTTTCTTATCCTACAAAACATGTAACATTGAAAATAGATCTGTAGATTGTACAAAATACTAGTAATCTTGTATCATGTGTCACCTAATAGTTATACAGCCGGTATTGTACCAAAATATGAATTGGAAAGCTGTAATTTGTTCTTCAGATATCAGTTTGCATTAGTGTTGTGATAAAGTGTGCTGCTTAAGAACTAACATTCACATGCCTTTGCACTGACAAATAAAAATGTATATAGAGATGCTACCAAATCTGTAAAGCTACTGTTCTAGTTTCTGATACACTGACATTGCAGCTGTGTGCTTAGCCTTGTTTTTTCATGAGCAGTTATCTGTTTTAATGACAGGTGGTCACTAGCTGCCAAGAAAAAATCCAGCACTGGTAAGTGAAAAATGTTTGATTACATGCTTAAAATACAGATGAAGTAACCTATTTGTGGTTTAGTAAAGTACCATGCAATTACAGTTTTTATAACAATGTTAGTCAAAATCTGCTAGTATACTCTGGGTGTATAGTTTGAGATAGCTCTGATTTATTGTAGGGTGCTCTCTTTAAAATTCATGTTTCTTTCCCGTAATATCACTGCTCTAACTCACAAATAATCTTAGTGTATCTGCTTCTTCTATAGCCTCTTTTCTCTTGCAATTTTTTTGCCCAAATAGTTTTGTTTAAAGAATATTGAAACAGCTTGACTGGATAAAAAGGTGTCATCAATCTAGAAGTTGTTCCTGGGTGTTTTTAAAAATACTATTACTACTATTAGAAAGCACACATGCTTATTTTAAATAATTTTATGTGCATATCATGAAAATATAACTTTTCAATATTTTTACAATCATATTTAGGGAAAAAGTGTTACTTAGAATATTCTCTCTAGGCATTTTTTTCTTTGGTGCTGTTTTTGATCCATCCATAGTAGAAAACATATCTAGTAAATAGCAGTTTTATATGGTATTTGAGGAAAATGTACACTTAATGGTGAATGAAATATTATGAGTTAGTGAGATACAGCATATGATCTTACAGATATCAAATTACAATATATTCATGCTGTGTTTACTATGATTTTACTGAGAGAACAACAGGAGCTGTTTTGATTATTGTCTGCAGGGTTATTGCAAAATCACAGCAACTGCCCCTTTAGTGGTGAGATTAAACCTTTGGTTATACATCATCAAGCATATAATATTTTAAATTTATTTTAAGAGGCTTTTTCTTCATGCCTGAAAGATCTCCAAGCAAATAATTTATAGTTAGTGTATATCAAATGTTTGTAGTTTAAATGCACGTAGGCTGCAAGCAGTGGATAAGAGTTAAAAAAAATCAGGGCAATCTGTACACATCATATTAGATTCTGACTATTGGCTTGTAGAAAATAATTTAAAAGTAATATGTTTCACTTATGTTTAAAATTCAGAGACTACATTAATTCTCAACAAGGCAAATATTACAGTGGTGCCACTGTTGCTGTGGTAGTTAAATCTGTCAGTATTTTTATAATACACTTTTCAGGAGTTTAGAATTTATCCATACTCATTTAGACCAGAGTACAGGTTCTCATTTTGGGAGACTTCTTTCCCCCAAAATGCTGACAAAAAGCATCACAGTTTAAACTTTTACAAAACAAAAAGTTTACAAAATTTGTTCCTATGTTTTGCTTCTATAAGAATGGCTGGGATTTTTTTGTTTTTGATTTTGTGTTTGTTATTTGTAGGGTATGGTTTGTGTTTAAAAAAACAAATCCTTAGTTATCTATTTATTGGATGGTTTTCATTGAGAAGGATATGAAAATGTCTGATCTATTTTATATAGAAAAGCAGTTTACAGAGCTTTCTGTTTCAAAAAAATGTATTAACATTTGGGCCATATTGCACAAAAGCTGAGTACTTATGTGTTTCAGCTGAGTAATATAGGAATCTTTAAGTAGCCAATGACACAGATGGATGTTAAATAGAATTGGATGAATAACAATACAATTTTTAAATATTCCACATTAATAATTTTTTCTGTTAAAATTCATTTTTTTCTTTTTAATGTAATTAACTTATTTTAAAAATAAAGATTCAGATACATAAATAACTGCTAAAATAATGAGTAAAGCATGGGGTAAGCCAAAGCATTTCCATTTATACAGGTACTTCATAAGCTGAATCTCTGTGCTAAATAAATATTTATTCTGCCTGAGAGTATAACATTGTTGGTTTTAATTTCTTAATTGGTCTGTGCAACCAGTAGACTGATGAGTTCACATGATCATGTATCAGATGGGAAGAGAGGAAAACTTCCTACATAAGAGTGTTCCAGGTCAATTAAATAAATTGAGATATTTTTAATTTCTTGGTTTTGTAATAACTTTTTTGAACATTGCTGCCTTTTCAGAGACTTCCAGAGTGGAGATATGACTAGTAAGTTCTATTAAAAAATAAAAATACATATTTTGGTCATTCCCCAATACCTTTTTTCATTTAACTTTTGCTTACATAACAGTAGGCCATCACAGCAAGAAATCAGCTTCGAAGCCTCACCAATATAGAATACTAGAACACTTAGCCACTGTTGCCTGGGTCCTTCAAGGCAGGGGGCTGGTCAGGTAGGAGATGCAGAAATCAGGGCAGGGCCTTTGGGGATATGTGGGGGGCACAGGGCAGAGGCTGGAGGCATGCAAGAGTGAGAGTTGGAGGATGAGGAGGGGCCCAGGGCAGGGCATCCCACCCGGCAGGGCCTTCTCTTATTCTGGCACCAGACCTTAAAATATCTTTATCTAAAATATCTATATCTCTATATCTATAAACCTTTATCTTCGGGATGTTAAGGACTAGTCGACTAGCTGATAAGCAAATGCTGAGGTGGCGTTTCAAAGGGACAGGGCCGCACAGCTGAGCCGGGGATCAGCTGTGCAGCTCTGCCGCATGTGGAGCCTGTGGTCCGCTGGGGACTCCCCAGCTGATCCCGGGCTCCAGCGTGGCATTTCAAATTGGCAGCGCAGCATGGAGCCCGGTGTTGCCGGCAAGAGTAAGTCTCAGGTCCGACACTGGGTTCTCAAAGTACAAAAAACGTTACACAGGTATCTGTCAAACACAAGCAGTTTATTTCCTGACAGCTAACAGCTGCACCCCTTAATTAAAAGAACATGATAGGAAAAGTAGCATTTTTTACGTCTCTTTGGCTAGTCGAGGAGCCCGTTTCGGCTGAGGACAAAGTGGGAGACTGTCTCAGCTTCCGAGGCGCCAGTACCCAAAGCCCATCTGTGAGGTCCAAATTGCTGTGCTCTGGTGCAGCCTTAAATACAGTTCCTCTACTTTGTTTTGCAGTTTGGAAATTTCCAGGGGTTACTCATTACGTGCCGATGTAGGGCTTAGCTGTTAACTATTGATCTGGTTCTACTTGTTCTTTGGCCTTGTTTACGTGATCAGTACATTAGGGTAAACAGGATTGTTTATGCATTCTTGCCCTTTACCCTTATCTATACTTGTTCTTGCTATACTGGCAACAATGTGTATCTTAAATAGCGTATGTTCCCAGAGGCTTGCTACTGGCTCATCAGATATGAGAAAAAGGGGGGAATGCATGTCTCACCACCCCTAAACTTGCACTTACAAAATTCTTCCTCAATTAACCCCTACACCTGACCCGGCTCCATGCTGCGCTGTCACTTCGAAATGCACAAGAGCTCCCGCTGGGGACTCTTGTGCATTTCAAAGGAGGAATGTGGAAGTTCTTATCACTAGTCAAGTAGTCAGTTAACTGCTAGTTAACATCCTTACTTAATCTCTATATCTATAGGGGGAGTGAGAGATGTGCTGTACAGTAGAACCCTTCTGCCGTGGATGCATAGTGGTTATGCAGCGACTGGTTATGCAGTAGTGGGTAACTGCTTAATCCTAAACCACCAATTTCTTTTCAGAGAGATGGAGAAATTGCTTATTGCTGGCTGTCAAATTTAGGAGATATTTAGCTCCCTGATCATTTCAGGGTATATTTCTTCCTTTAAAGAAAATGCATTTTTTTCCACTCTTGTTTTCCTAAGAATTCCTTTCTTTGTATTTCAAACATAACAAAAGGGGTTTAATTGCTTTTGTTTCTGTGCATCATTAATGAAGGTTTTCTTTCTTTACAATATGAATTGTCTTCATGTCATAAGCAAGGTGATTTGTGATGATGGATTTTTGAAGAGTCTGTACCTTGATGTTTTTTCTCAACCATAAAATAATACTTTCAAGTTCTTATATTGCATGATTAGCACTCAGTCAACAAGCTTGTTGCCCTTTTGGCCAGTCCTTCAGAAGCAAGTGTTGAACTCCCACTACATACCTAACTGGTCGTCTGTGGGAAAGGGTTTTCTTATATTTAATCAGATATAAAAACAAACAAGGTTGCATTTAGATAAGCATACTGAGCTTTCAGACTCCATCAGATATGACCGCTGGTGACTGTAGAGTCCCTTTAACAAGAAATAGTGCAACATTACAGATCTTTATTAAGCCTTCATAACCAGATTCCTAATTAAATGATTTTACAGGGACCAAAACTGCTAGAACAATGGTTCCCAACCTTTTTGATACCGGGGACCAGCAAACCCATTCGCAAACTTTTATTATTGAAAATATTCATTATGCAAATGATGAATATGCAAATAAAACATTACCAGTCCACCAAAAGCCCAACCCCCAGAGCTCCCAGTACCAGCCCTAACCCCTAGAGCCCTCCATCCCTCTACTACCCTCAGTGCCAGCTACTGATCCCAGAGTCCCCAGTGCCAGCCTCCTGCCCTCAGAGCCCCCCCAGTGCCAGCCCCATCCCAAACGCCTCAGTGCCAGCCTCTCTTCCCTTTAGAGTGCCCCCACCACCAGACCCCCCTCAGTACCAACCTCCTGTTTGCAGAGCCCTACTGCACCCAACCCCCCCCTGAGACTTCCCCAGTGCCAGACCCCAATATTAGCCCCATCCCCAGAGCCCCTCAGTACCAACCCTGCCACCATAGCTCCCCCCACTAATAGCTCAGCTTCTAGAATCCTGCAGCACTAGCCGTGCTCCTGGAGCCCCCAGTGCCTGCCCTGCTTCCCTCACCTAGCCCTGTGCTGCTGCCCATGTCATGGTGGCTCTGGGGGACAGACTGGGGTACACCACCCAGTGCCTCCTCTCCCACCACAGTTATTGGGAGAGGCATGTCCTGCCCCGCCTCTCAGCCAATCAGTGCCGGGCAGGGGCAGGGTCTCCTAAGGCTGTGGTTACCTGTGCAGTCGGAGGGCTGCATGGAGTGGCTCTGCAAAGCCTTCCTGCTATGCAGAGAACTGCTCTTCTGCAGCTGGGAGGAGACCCTGCCTCTGCCCGATGCTGGTTGGCTGAGAGGCGGGGCAGGACATGCAACCCTCCCCCCCCCAAGAAACAAAACAAAAAAATCTATTTAGAAAACCCTCCACTCCTATTCCCCCACCTCCAACCAAGTTTTCTTCTCATAGTTGCAAGCTGAAACAAATTGTCCCCGTTTGTTTGGGGTATACAAGTTTGGTATGACTTCATCATGACCAATTTTCCACAAAAATAGAGAATGGAGCTTAAGACTTTTCGTCTTTTATTAATAAGTTTTCATCATATTGTTTATTTTCCAAGACGCTGTACTTTGTAAAGATTAATGCATTTACCTTAAAACAGCCCTGTGAAGAAGGTGAGTGTCATCCCCATTTTACAGGTGAAGAAACTAAAGTACAGAAGGGCTTTTCTAAGGTATGTCAGGAACTGTGCAGAAGGACATGGGGTAGATTCAAACACTATTTTGTACTTTAATCAGAAGGAGTAAAATTTTCAAAAGTGTGTTAGGGGACTTTGGAGCCTAAGTCATGGGACACAGTCCAGCATCTTAGACATATACTCTTTTTTAGAATACAAAGTACTACAAATATGTTGTTGAGTGCTTGAATACTGCAATGTGACCAAGTTTGGTATTTCTATTAGTGACCATTGTAAGAGGAATCTTCCAGAAACTAAATGAGATCGCAAATTATGGGATTATAACTTCTTTCATAGTTCCAAAATGATCCGGGATTCCACTTTATTTGGAAGTTGAAGAAAGTCAGCAATAGTTGTTGTTTAAGATGTCCACACTGCAGTTTCTTCATCTACACAGTCAAGCTAGATATCTACTTCTAGTGAAGAAATGTACAGGGTGCCTACCTGAACATCTTTAGAAAACCACCAGAATTTATGCCATTGGTCAACATTTTCAGTTTAGCACTATGTCCAGGATGCAGAATGCTATCCCAAGATTAAATACAAAGATTCTATGAGATGGTGTATTGGGAAAGAAGTAGAGAATATCTTCTACACTCAAATGTAGATGCCTGATAATGCAATGCACAGGATAGCTGATTATTTACCTTAAAATCTTTCAGAAATGGATTTGATTTTTTGTGTGTGTATTTTGTTTGCATTTTTACTGCTAAGACAGAACTCTGTGGGTAACCATTGCTTCCAAAGTCAGAGATTTCTTGGTTTTTTTTCACTGTATCCAGTATTAGGATTGTTTTGTTAGAGCCACCAAGACATTTCTGTTTTCTTTGGCCCCTTTCCCAACTTTGTCTTAGCGATCTTTGTTCAGAAATGGACCAAATACCACCTCTGCACTTCACTGGCCTATTTTAAGTAAACTGATTTTGTACAGGAAATGTGACAGATTGGGCAAGGGAACCAACCCAAACAAGTTGAAAACGCAGCGCAGAACAGCTATCAACCATTTCATGATCACAAATAAGAGTAATAGCAACGGCTGGGGCTCTTGTACAACCTTAGTGGGGACCTTTTGAATGTGGATACATGTTGTGGGTGATCAGCTGACTGCTACCCTGGTGTGATATGCCACTAGCTGCCTAGAATTCTGCAGAAGGACCACCATAGAGCTCCTGAGAATGTAGGGTTCCTGGTGTGGCTTCTCCACAGCCTTTATCTCTTCCTTCTCAGGTGAACCAGAGCACTTCCTTTGTATCCAGCCTAATATGTCTTGTGAGGTATATGCATATGGAACTAGGTGGCCCAGGAGCATTCAGATTGCTGCAGATATCAACCTCCAGAACAATATTAAATTATAATTATTTTGAGGAAACTTGGTCAGTGGGGAAAAATCCTTTGCTTTATAATTGCACATTATGGAATGAAACTTATGATCTCCTGTCTTAAGCAACTGGCTTAAAGTTTTTAAATACTTAGTTCAAAGCTAAAGTTAGGCAACTGGTATTTTGTGGATTTTTTTTTTAGTAATTCCTTAATACAGTTCATTGTCTTCAGAGTAAATTTTTTTTTACTACAGTTATTGTGGCTTTCATTAATAAGCAGGGAAGGAATATGGAGCAATAAGATATCCGAAGTGGGATGGAAGGTTCTTTTCTGTCAAAGACCTTTCAATATTATTTCCTGTGGCAAAAATACTAAATAAAAAGCACTAGAGAAATCATCTGGGTCGCTATATCCACAATCTAGACTATTTTCTATGAAATATTCTGACCATAAATCTGATCACAAATGGCTGGAATTCTTATGGATGAGAAGCTACACTTAATTGAATTATTTTGGTTTAACAACTTTTGAGTTTATGGGAATGTTTCTCTGTATCTTTTCTTCTGCTGATGCATGGTTGTGTGAACTCAGTGTTGATAGGTATTATTGGATATGCTGCTTATGAGTAGGAAACACATTTTGGGGGAGTATGCTTGTTTGAAATTATTTCCTTTTGCAATGTAAACAATTGAAATCCCTTCTGGAGCTGACTTTGACTGCATTTGCCATAAACATCTTCACTGTTTAAGATTGGGAATTTGTTGTCTTATTTGAAACACTTCCAAAGTAAAAAATTTGTTCATGAATTGTTATTTAGTAAAATAGGTATTAAAATACTCATCCAATTTGACAGGAAAAGTTGCATACAAAAATTCCGAGGAATACATTCTCTGGGGAGTGTTCTAAAATGCCCAACAGAAGAGTAGAGCAATATGTAAACATTCAACACTTGAGTATTAGTAATATTTTCTTGGTCATGTGGACCAGACAGGTTTCACATCTACACTGCTCGTTGGTAGATCAAGAAGGTACAATAACCCTGTGGTCAAATAATCATCTAAGCTAGAATTCCAATTTAACTTTTAAAAAGTATTGTCTCCTTTTTATAGCCAACATTCACCACACTGGTTATTCATTGCTAATAAGGTTCTAAATATTCTGTCTCTTCTAAAATACAGGCTGGAATTCCAGTTTGACTTCTAAATTATGATGGTGGTTTAACTGTTGAACTTAAAGAGGTTGCTGTGAGATCTACAAAGTACAGAGGAAAGCACTGGTTTTTTGCCCAAGTAACTTGCAGTTCAAAAAGATGAACTTCCGATCTAAAATGATTGTCTATAGTTGGGTCATCACAAAAGAGGTTTTTAAGTAAATTGTTGAAAATGTTAAAAGTAAAAAAAAAAAAAATCTTCTATGAAATAAAATGTATACATTTATGAATAAAAAGCAGTTCTCTTTTGCATATCTTTTGATGGAGCACTAAAAATATGTCCACAGAAATCCATTGACTATTTTACGTTTGGAAATAATTAAACTCATTTGAATTTGTTAACAGGAAGAAGGTGGAGAATGATTATGAGGCTCTTCAAGAACGTCTCAGTACGTTGCCTGATAAACTGTCTTATGATATCATGGTACGTACTGTGTAGTTCATTCAGAATAATGGACTAATGGTTTCAATATCTGAGGTTACTGCAGTGGCAGCGAAGTATATTATTCAGGTTTACCATATAGTACTTCATAATGATACATTAATTATGGTAATAGTTAAACCTTTGCTTCCTTTTCTCTTGTCTCTTTTTTCAAATCCATAATAAATTATAATTTAACTAACAATTGAGAACTGATGACTTAAATGTTAACACAAAATATGGCATATTTGGTATGCAAATCTATTGTACCAAAAACTGTAATTATGACTGAAATATGGTACTTACTCATTTCCTGTTAGCCATAGAAGAAAAAGGCCATAATATGTTCTGATTCACGGAATTAAACTCTGCAACATTGATTTTTATATTAAAAGGTGGTGCTAATTTTTATTTTAATGATCTTCATATTCGCATAGTGAGTTCTTGTGCTTTGAATCATTCCTAGCCAGAATACTTTAGCCTTGAATACCAACCAGAATTTAAATTCTTGATGTTACAAACTTAGTGTTTCCTTGTTTGAGAGTATTTTATGCCTAATTCATAAGACTCTTTGAAAGGGGTTGAATTGCTCAGCAATGTGGCAGTGGGATACAGAATCCTTTCTCTCAGGCATCACTTCAAAATTACTAAATAAAATTAGTAGCCATCTGCTGGTTGTTATGTAGCATATCAGAATTTGAAACAAACATGTAGTCTTAGTCCATTTCTGGGTAAATCTCACTGGCTGCTCACTGTCATCCAGGTTGTCATTCTCAACAAGAGAGGTCAAAGGCTAAAGTGAGCATGAATGCTGAACTATTGTCACAGATTTTGGGGGCTAGAGAGCATTGGTGAGCTACTTTGATATGTCAGACTTATACAGCCTGTTCTGTGGATAAAGAAGACTGGTATTGGTTGAGCACCTAATCAACAGCATTAACTTTACTGGGGAGGATTGTATGTATGTATGTATGTATACATGTAAATAAAATAAAATGTAGAGAGTTTGCTGTTTGTTTATACTTCACAGCAAAATGGGTAGTCTTGTTGCAAAACACTGCACAATTATACCAGACTTATCTAGATATAGTCTTAAAGTGACAGTGTCAAGTCACATCTGCCATTTTAAATGTATTTTAAAAATCCCTGCCCCTTTAGCCAAACATCTGCCTATATTGTTAATTTTATACACAGTGGTTTGTGACTGTAAGGTGAACTGGGTGGTAGCTGCTGGACTTGTTCCCCCCTTCCACTTTTCTTCAGCTGGATCACAGCTGATGGCACGCGCCTGCAATCTTCCCAGTTTTAAGTTGAAGCCTGAATGAGAATCACATATGAGACTGGGGGAGGGCAACTAGTACATCTGGGATAAGATTAGTGTGGGAGAGGGTCTACTGCTCAAAAGGCCTGACAGGGGTCTGGCAAGGCTTATGTATAAAGTTATGGTCTATGGGGAGGATGGAAGGATCATGAATGTGGTGTCATGTTTTCTGTAAATTTTAAGAAAACAGGGGATACACACTTTTAACAAACTTGTCTTAAGGAATATTTATTTATCATTAATTGTTTACTCCCATTGCCAGTACTCAGATTTTAAACCATTTGTTTCATGTTCCTATGAGTTACTGGAGGAAGACATACATGGCCTCCAGAACGTTGCATAAGGATGATGTTACCCTCATGTTGGTAAATGAGAACGGAAAGTGTGTGGATTAGTAAGCAAACTCTCCCACTTCATAGGGGTATTACCAGGTAGCAACAATCGCAGGCTGGAGACAAGCAAGTCTGATTTGGGGAAAAAAGAAATCAATTTGGCATTTCTGAATAGTTATTAATGACATGGCTAAAAAAACCTGTTGATATTTGAGTTGACTGTTCCTTCATAATAATTTTTGAATCTGAGAAATGTTATACTTATTGGGAAGTGAAAACATTTATTTTAGGCATAATAAATATTTTACAGTAATCTAAATAAGATAGGCTTTTAAAATAAAAATACTGTAAGTGGTAATATAGTATGACTTTTTTTTTTGTTTTTCTGTCAGCATCCATTAGTACCTAGGTTTTATTCTTGAGAAGCATTTTCTGGTTAAATATTTACCTACTCTCTTTGTTACAAGTGCCAAATTCAAACTGTGGTTGGGACTGAGATCTGATCATTTGATTGTTTATCATGTGTCCGTCATTAAATAACATTGCTGTAGAATTTTGAGTCCTACTAACCCTGGTTGAATTTTAATTTGTTTGGCTAAGTGGTCATTGATGACCATCAGATTTAATTTTTAATAGTGGGTTTTAGATGTTTGCTTTCTGACTTTGACAGGTACCTTTTGGTCCCCTTGCCTTCATGCCAGGAAAACTTGTCCATACCAATGAGGTCACTGTTCTGCTTGGGGACAACTGGTTTTCCAAATGCTCAGCTAAGCAGGCGATTGGCCTAGTTGAGCACAGAAAAAAACGTATGTATATTTATAAATAATTATTAAGAGTCAAAGTTATGTAGCTTCATGCCAAAATATATGAAACTAGGATGCAATTTTTAATATACTTTTTCATAGCATTTCTTATATATATATATATTTATCTCCAATATATATATATATAATTTATCTCCAATAATAGTATTGGACTACAGTATTTGTTTTGATAAGTTAACTGAGGAAAATCTGGTTTGGAAATAATTATCTGTTCTATGTCAGTTAAGGAGGGAAATGTGCGTGTGGTGTTCTTTTGGGTTTTTTAATTTTAATTTTAAGCACTTATCAAACTTTAGGCATTCTACAATAAACACTTTTGTAGCAATTTAAAGTTACCAAAATTCATTTAGTAAGCTAGCATAAGATGGTGATCTGTCAACGGTTGTTTAGGTGTAAAGTTAAACACACAAAAAAACCTACATCAATTCTGTTAAATTTAGGTGTTGACAAACTTTCATAGTAAGACTGTGTCTTCAGACAATCTCCTGGACACCTTGCCGTCCATTTGTAAACATGTTGACCACCTCTTTTTCAGCTCACCCTAACATATCCTCCCTGTAAATTACAGCAATTACAAGAAATCGTAATATGAAAATATTTATTTATTTATTTTAACTTAAATATGCTGAATACTTTGTTCTTTTTGAAAAAAGTGAATCACATTGTCTACTTCTGCTCTTCATTTTCTCTGACCTTGTCTCCCACTGCATGTTCTTCTCTGCTATATGGTTTTCTTCTCTTTCCTTCTCTGTTCAGTACCTTTTGCTCCATTCTCCTGGGGACACGCCACTTCCAATGGGGGCAGGCATATTAAGTACCACTGTATACTCTTGTTTCTTTCCTCCTTTTATATAGCAGTAGCCGCTAGTAAAGGCAGCTGATTGGCTCATTGTCTCCAGCTAGTTTTACTTGTCTCCTGACTCTGTTTTGATGAGCCTATGTGCGTGCCTTTAGAAGCCTTTGCGAAGGGAGGTAGCCAGCTATGTGATCAGCCAACTTTCTGGACCACCAGCAGGTGTTTATCACACCACAGTTTAGCTTTGGTTTCATTTGCTGTGTTATAGTTATGAGCCTAAAATATCAGTGTAGATGGCAAGAAAGGAAAAAAAGTAACTTCAGTTTTAAAATTGGCACTTTTTAACTGAGCTCCGAATATTTTTTTTCAGATTAGTATTTGAGTAATATTTTATCAGTTTTACTTCAGACAATTTTGAAGTCTGTCTCGTGTCTGAATATCTTTTCATTATCACTTTGCTCTGTTTTCTGTGAAGAGTTTTAACAAAAATGTAATTTGGATTTAATCTGTTTTGTTTCTTTAGCCTGTTCTCTGGGCATCACTTAGCAACAGTTTCCACATATCAGTGAAAACTTCCCTCTTAGAATATAACCTATGTTACTTAATGTGACTTCTGCTAGATCTGAGATCCATTCCTTTTCTGTTGTGTCTTACCGGTGTTGCAGGATATTTTTTGTCACCACTAAACTCAGTGACACTCACTTGGTCTTTGCACAGAGATGTCTGATAATACTGAGTATTCTGCCAGAACACATGCGCACAAGTAGGGGTGGGATTATTTTTTTCTGATCTTTTAAATTGCCTTAGAACATGAACTCAGTTTTAAGTTCTTTTGATGCAAAATAGTAAACACTATCTAGATATAAGGCTTTCATTCTGATAATGCTTCAAATACCACTTTTTGTCTGGGTGATGGCTGCCAGTGGGAGGCTCCAAAACACTGATAATAACTGAAAACTTTCATTTCAAATACTATTTTATAGTTTCTGTATAGGAACCTTATTAACATACATGATATACAAAAATAGGCATTCTTTCCAGCTGATATCGTTAGCACCATGAAAATTAAACACATGGACATACAGATTTATGAAATTCCTGCAACCATTTTCTAGTTAGATGAGGCAATTAAAATAGATTTGTAAATAATTCTTCCTGTTTTTGCTTTTCTAATTTTTTAAAAAAGATATCTTAGATACATAAAATAATTGCAGGCCATTGCTATAAAATGTGCACTAACCACTGGTGACACTTATGAACATGATATAGTGTTACTTCATAAAAGATTTTGTAAAACATACTTTTCATATTGCAGTGCAGCTGTTTTAGTAGGCTAGGTCTCATTAATTTCAATGGGATTGTATGTTATAGTGGCTTCATAATTTACAGTGTGATAAATATTGGCATTATCTTTATATTGGTGCACCATTGTTGGATTCCAATCCCCCCATTTTTTGTTTGAACATAATATTTATCAGGAGTAGGTCCATTCCCATGAGAAAAGAGGAAAAGCTGTTTCAAGGGATCAGACTCTTGCAGTCTCTAAAATGATGGGCAACAGCATTAAGGACCCATTTCAAGAAAACGTGCTTTGCTAGCTCATGCTTTAAGTGCTCTGCTGAGTTAGAATTAACGTCAAATGGGCAATAGTATAGGAGAGATTCAAGCTGAAATCTCTTCTTGTGATTATAATGTGGAGATTTCAATTGCTGATTCTTTTCTTTTATGACTTATACTTTATGTAATTGACAGTCTCATAATCTTGCTAAAGGAGACAACCAACCCTTGAATTCAGTAATTTTATCATATTTTATTTTCAAACACCAGTTTTTTTGTAGTATTCAGTATTTTTATATTAGAAGTGAATTTACATTGTTAAACTCTATTTATTTTCTCATATTAGCATTATAAAAAGAGGGTTCCAGATATATCAAATGATCACAGCAGAACAGTATCTAGACCATTTTATGTTATGGGGAAAAGTAGATTTTTTTTTAACTATTTGTGAAAGGTATAACATTTTTTATAAATATAATAATTCCTTTACACTAGTTCCTTAAGAGATTGTTGGTAAAAATGTACCACTCTTACAGGCTTATTTTTTGTTTCCCTCAAAAGAAGTGCCCAAGTACAGCAGAATTTGTCACTTGAAATTTATCTAATTTAAATGTTTAATTAAAGGTTGATTGATATCTCTTGAAATACTCATTTCAGGACATGAACTTTTTGTGTTTAACTTTTGAGTTGGAGCTTGAGGTGTTCAGTATTCTGACTGAAACAGATTTCAACTTAGGGATTTTTAGCAAGTAGTCAACTGGAAGACTATCCCTCCCTCACTGCCTCTGTCAGAGGCAGCAAGGGGGGGAAGCAGCCTCTGCCTGTGGCGGGTGAAGGCTTGCTGTAGGCAGAAGCTGCTCCGGTAGCAGCCCCTGTCCACAGGGGTCCCAACAGGGAGCTGGGCCTCTCCCCACAGACAGGGGCTGCTTCCTGAGCTAGCCATGTGCGGGTGCTGCTCCAGCAGCAGCCTCTGGCTGCAGCCAGCCCTATCCACCGTGAACAGAGTGCCGGAGTAGCTTCTGTTTGTGGCGGACAGGGCTGGCTGCCGTGAACAGGAGCTGCTGGACTCAGTACAAGCCTGGTACCAAGCAGTCCCACTCACTCTGGTCCGGGACGCTGCGGTTCTGCATTGTAAGCCATCTGCTCTTACTACGTTTAAAATGCAGAGCTGCAGCGTGGGTGGCTCCCAGAGCCAGCACAAGCTGGGACTGCTCAGTGCTAGCTTAAGCCGGCTCCTGGAGATACCACTGCTGCAGCTCTGCAGAATGGTCCTTATCGACTAATTGTGTAGTTGATACAAATTGTATTGACTACTTGATTAGTCAGATAACCGTAATTTAACATCCTTATTTCAACCGTAAAACGTAAGGACAATTACTGTTGTCAGATGTTATGCTTTTGATAAAAATATAGATCATATCCTCCACAAGGGGGATCCGGTGAATACAGTGTTACTTAGATTTTCAGAAAGCTTTTGACAGTGCCCTTCACCTATATTTTTAAATTAAAATGTAATGAAATACAGTAGTTTATAAAGTCTGATAATACAGTAATGGTAACCATCTTATACACTTGCTCATTTATATAAATGAGAAGAAAAAGTGAAGTAGGTTAGATACACATACACCAAATTCCATTATAATAAAAGAAATTAGCTTTTTAAGTATATCACAGTTCAGCACAACAATAATGTAATAGTAGTTTTTTCTCTTACAATTATTTTGCTTAAAGTACTTTATAATATTTCTGTTCTCCTCAAGGCATGTCTGTATTGTTTCAGATTCAAAGAGAGAATAAAGATTCCTTTTTGTGACTATGGGATTATACCCTTTATATGTTTTTGATTATGTAAATTATTTCCTCCCTGTATCAGTAATTGCATTTATTTCTTAAAATGGGGATTTTTTTCATTATAATAGTCCCTGTGATAGTTACTATAGAAAGAAATTAAATAGCTTTTTGTGTAAATATTTGTGGATTAATTCAGTGTGTTTGGTATTCTAGGTATCTGAATACTTTAAAAAGTGGGAAATTAAATTACAAGTCCCTCCGTGACCCCCTCTCCCAAATAAAAAACCAAACCCCAACAACCTGGTTTATTGTGGTTATTGTATTAAAATCTATTGAATAAAAAATAAAATTCTACTTAAAGAACTCCTGAACTGCTTAGTAATTGTACTTCCAATATATGTAAGAATACCTTTGCATGTGATGCTGCAAATGAATTCATAAAATGAAAATACTGATTACATTAACATACAGTATTGTGATACTGCAATTTACAATTGGGTACTATGTAACCTTTAATACAAATATTTGTGTCAATCAAAATTGACCGATGTCTTAGATTGCAGTATTGTACAGTGTTTTTCAAAAATCATTGTTTGTAATAAGATAAAACCAGGCAGATAAGAGAAAAGGCTGAATTTGTTCATTATCAGTGTTAAAAGGGAGAAATATTGTCTCTGATAAATAAATAAAATAAAAGCTTTCCATTTTCTACACAAGAATAAGTAGGATATTCAGAGGATTGACACCTTTGTTGCTTTATCTGTGATATCTGAAAATATATATTGTATAAAACCAAAGAGTTGACATTTACTTGTCCTCATATGTGTGTGTGGTTTTGTTTTGTTTTTTGGAGGAAAGAAACATGAGAAGGCAGGTAATATGGAAGAAAGCAGTCCCTTTTCTTTATTAGCATAACAATATTGATCTTTTATTTCTAACTGTTGGTTTGTGGATCTAGGTCTATCTGTTTAGATCTTCTTGTGCATTGCAGAATTACAGAATATTTTTTTTACCACAGTATTGAACATTTTTTAGCTGCTGCTTTAAAAAAAAATATTTTCATGTGTTTATTTGTTGACTCCTATCACTTCTCATTTATGGTTGCTATATAAGGAACTGATTCTGTGAGATATTAAAGGCCCTAGAATTGTTCAGCAACTCCCATGCGGCATTTAGCATCTCACAGTACCATGTGGCCTAAGTGTTTTAACCAGTGTAAAGAGAAAGAGAGCAAGGAGGAAAAGTTCTTTCCAATCAGCGCTCAATAAGTTCAGACTTTCCATATGTCAGTTTCTGTAATTCTTGCTAAATTAGCGAGGGAGTTGTCCACATACACTTTTTGTACCAATTTGACCCTATCGAGAAATCAATATAGTTAAATTGGTGCATCTTTCTAGTATGGGTGCTGTTATACTATTAGATGGGCCTAAGAGGCAAATATTGTAGTTCTTTCTTTGTCCTCATTTAGGCAAAAGTAAAGTCATTTGTAACTGAGGATTAGGAGTGATGTAATTTAGCCTCAAGAAAATGGATGGTTAGAAAATAAGGATGTGTTGAAAGCTAGACAAAACTGCCATACAGACTGTTGCAATGAAAAATTCCTCATCTTAAAGATTTATTGTTATTGCTCAGATAAGGAGGAAATTTTAACCAAGCACATAAAGGGTTTAAATCCTAAAACACCAAAAATATTTTTTGTTCTTCCTTTGACTCTTGAAGCAGTACAACCCTAAAAAAAGTTGGTTGGCTAGAGGAAAGTTTTGAAAAGTGTCATATCTCATTTGTTCTCAGTGGCCAATCATAGTCTGTTGAATAAATATGAGTTTTAATTTTTTGCAAATCTAAAAACAAAAGCTTAGTTATAAACCAGTTAAGGTTTCTTAAGTGCCAAACTAACCCACCCAAACCTTTAAAAGCAAGGATTTAAGAAGTTAAAGGAAACTTCTTTATTGTGCTTTAACACTCAGTCATAACATTAATAGTTCTCTGCACTCTTTTCTATCTCCAACATATTAAGAAATAGAATGCACCCAATCAAATAGCCAAAAAAGCAAACCCCATTAACTCCAACTTCAGTAACATTAGCATATATTTTTTCCGTGTACTTTCCTTAGTAATGTTAGCATGTATTTATTGTATATATTATATGTGCGCACTGGTTAAGTGTACGACATGATATATTATTTGTTCATTGAGTAAGTCACATTAACTGTATATGATGGAGGGACCTAAATTGCTAAAATCAGTTGTACAGGATACACTGTGGTAACACATCCAAACCAATGTCTCAAGAGGAGACTGCTAGCTTTCTTAAAAATTTCCTTCTGCATTAAGCAAATGTACCTAAATCTTCATGTAGAAGTGGTTTGTGTGTTTACCAAAAAAAAAAAAAAAAGGCAAGGCAGACCAGTTGATATAGTAATCCATTTCTGCCCTGTCCTGTTCCACATAGTTAAACCTTTCAAAGTAGATCAACATGTTCTCACTCTTCTTGTCTCCCACAGTTACTTACATTTCAAAGTAACAGAGAGAATCCAGTAGTAACCAAAATAATGTCTATGGTTTCCCAAATCCTTATAGACAACACTGCTAGTACATTAAGATTGAACACAGATAATTACAGTTTGTATCCAACCAAGTTAATTAACCCATTGAAACCAGAATGCACAGATGAGAATTCATGCCAGTTGGCATTAGTATGTTGTTGTGTCTTGTAAAAACTGTCTTCACAGGGCTTTATTTCAACATGATAAAATGCATTCTACTTCTAAATTATAATGTTTCTCCCCTTAAATCAGAGTTAGTAAGATAAACACAGGAAGTGTCTTTAAAATAACATGTCATACTATTATAGTTAGCTTGGAAGGATTAGATTTTTATGGGTAAATGTTGATTTCACAATAAACAAACAAAGCAATTAAAATATTTCCATCAATAATAATTGAACTTTACATTTAAGTAAAAACTTTAGTTTTATTTTTGGATATTTACTTTGTATATTTTGTATGTTTTCACATAAGTTCAATCTGTGTTGTGTTTTTTTTTAGTTACAAAGCTTTAACTTTCTCAACAACTACTATCATTAAATAAGGAGGTTATGGAATTAATTGATAAGCTGAATAGTAACAAGTCTCCGGGACCAGACGGCATTCACCCAAGGGTTCTGAAAGAACTCAAATGTGAAATTGCGGAGTTATTAACAGTGGTTTGTAACCTATCCTTTAAATCCACTTTGGTACCAAATGACTGGAAGATGGCCAATATAACACCAATATTTAAAAAAGGCTCTAGAGGAGATCCTGGCAATTATAGACCGATAAGTTTAACATCAGTACCAGGCAAATTAGTAGAAACACTAGTAAAGAGTAAAATTGCAAGGCACATAGAAGAGCACGAATTGTTGGGCAAAAGTCAGCATGGTTTCTGCAGAGGGAAGTCGTGTCTAACTAATCTGTTAGAATTCTTTGAAGGGGTTAATAAACATGCGGACAAGGGGCACCCAGTGGATATAATATACCTAGATTTCCAGAAAGCCTTTGACACGGTCCCACACCAAAGGCTTTTACGTAAATTAGGTGGTCATTGGATAGGAGGAAAGGTCCTTTCATGGATCAAGAATTGGTTAAAAGAGAGAAAACAAAGGGTGGGAATAAATGGTAAATTTTCACAATGGAGGAGGGTAACTAGTGGTGTTCCCCAGGGGTCAGTACTGGGACCAATCCTGTTCAACTTGTTCATCAATGATCTAGAAAATGAGGTAAGCAGTGAGGTGGCCAAGTTTGCAGATGACACAAAGTTGTTCAGGACAGTCAAAAGCAAAAGGGATTGTGAAGAACTACAAAAAGATCTCAGCAAACTGAGTGATTGGGCAGCAAAATGGCAAATGAAATTTAATGTGGGTAAGTGTAAGGTAATGCATGTTGGAAAAAATAACCCAAATTACACGTACTACATGATGGGGTCAAATTTAGCTACGACAGATCAGGAAAGGGATCTTGGAGTTATAGTGGATAGTTCTATGAAGACATCCACGCAGTGTGCAGCGGCAGTTAGTAAGGCAAATAGGATGTTAGGAATTATTAAAAAAGGGATAGATAATAAGACAAAAGATATCATACTTCCCCTATATAAAACTATGGTACGCCCACATCTCGAGTACTGCGTGCAGATGTGGTCTCCTCACCTCAAAAAAGATATATTGGCATTAGAAAAGGTTCAGAAAAGGGCGACTAAGATGATTAGGGGCTTGGAAAGGGTCCCATATGGGGAGAGGCTAGAGAGACTGGGACTTTTCAGTTTGGAAAAAAGGCGATTGAGGGGCGATATGATAGAGGTATATAAAATCATGAATGGTGTGGAGAAAGTGATTATAGAAAAATTATTTACCTTTTCCCATAGTACAAGAACTAGGGGACACCAAATGAAATTGATGGGTAGTAGGTTCAAAACTAATAAAAGGAAATTTTTCTTCACACAGCGCACAGTCAACCTGTGGAACTCCTTGCCCGAGGAGGCTGTGAAGGCCAGGACTCTATTAGGGTTTAAAAAAGAGCTTGATAAATTTTTGCAGGTTAGGTCCATAAATGGCTATTAGCCAGGGATAAAGTATGGTGCCCTAGCCTTCATAACAAGGGCAGGAGATGGATGGCAGGAGATAAATCACTTGATCATTGTCTTCTGTTCTCCTTCTCTGGGGCACCTGGCATTGGCCACCGTCGGCAGATGGGATGCTGGGCTCGATGGACCTTTGGTCTGACCCAGTATGGCCATTCTTATGTTCTTATGTTCTTAATTATTCCTTGACTCCCACCTTAATTTTGAGCAGCTCTGAACAATTGAAATCAATCAAGTAGGAGAAGGGAAAATCTTTCAAACAGCATTGATTTTAAACATCACAGTTATATACAAATACAAATCAAATTCTGCCAAGCCTAACTATAAGTTAGGCCAGCCAAGAAATTCATACTGATGATATGGCTAAAGACTGAGAACTAAACATAAAGAAAGTTAGCCATTGGTTTCTGTAAATATTCACAGATTATGCAGAATAAATCTACAAATAATGTTTTATGGTTATAGCAACTTTTTTCTTTCTCAGTCCTAGAAACCAGTCATAGAAATTCCACCTTATCTGTCTATAGTGCTAAACTATGTGCTAAGTAAGGCCTTTATCTGGCCATACCAAAAGAAGGACAGGAGACATTAACATGGGTCTAATCAGTCCACGACTTTATTATTAGATATATGAGACAACCTGGCAGATAACAATGTGCAGTGTAGGTAACCCCCATGTTTATTCCATAATTACTTGGGGGTGGGGAACTTTTATCAGCTCCCCCTCTTCTCCATTGTTATCCCTCCAGCAAATCCATTGCTGGGACTTGACCATCCACCCTTACCTTGTAGGAGGGTTTTAACATGGGTTCAAAGAATGGGGATGGAAGAGTTGGATTCCTGCCATACCAGTCATAGAAGTCCTTTAATGAATACCTCTTTTTAAGTCCATTTCCAAGTGATTTATCTGGCCATTGTATACTTTCCTATGAATACGTGCAAAACATCTGCCCTGCACTTAACTATGTGGCAAAGGCGACATATTGCCTACCGTACATCATGCCATGCATGAGCAAAGTCCTTCCTGAAATCTACAGTGTGGAAGATGAAAAAAACCCAACTGTACCCAAGCCAGTGTGGTGGTAACTAAAAATTGCCTTCTCAGCCCCCCCCCCCCAAAAGGGATGGCTAGTGTAATGCCCACAGTAGTTATTGACGAAACCTAGTATTTCACCACCTAAAATAGGAAGGGAGGGTGGGTCCTGCCTCAGCCTTGGTCTGTGTAAAATGGAGGCACCCTGCCCTGAGCTCCGTTGGTCTTTTTCAACCTTGCATTCTCAAGTGATGAGTCAACAACCTCCTACCTTTTTTTTTTTTGCAGCTGTTTTCATCTTTACAACCCCTCCCCCCTGCCATAAAGTACTGTTACCTTCATTTGGCAGGGCTATACAACTCCCCGCTTAAAGGTGTAGGCATGGGTAGTTGGTGAAGGTAGGGCTGGGGGAGGCAAGCCCACAGCCCCAACCACACCCCCATCCCTCCCTCTTCTACTGAGGCCCTGCTCCCCATGGGAGCCAAGCTGCTTCCCTCCCCACCCCGCCCCCGACATGGAGCACGGGGAGGGAGGGTGGCATACAGCCATGGCCTCCCCAGCCCTGGAGCATGGGGAGGGAGGGTGGCACGCATCTCCAGTCTCCCTGACCCTGGAGGGTGGGCACTCAAGGGTTAGCAACACTCTGTCCCTTGAAACTTTCAGTAGGCGTTCTGGAGTTGTTGTGTGGGCATGGCCAAGCTGGCAGTTTGGGAAGGCAATGCCTTCCCCACCTAGCATACTGGCCACCCATGGGTTTAGGGCACAGAACAGTCATTATGAGTTGCTAAACAAAGACATGAAAATAGGAACTAATAGAGTTCACTGGAAAGCCTTGTCAGCCTCCCTTAAGATGACTAAATGTGACAAAATTTGGACAACAGCTTTTATTTCAGTACTGCAAACAGAAGAAAAGGAGGAAGAGAGAGGTTTTCTTCCGGTGCTCATTTAATAAGGAACTACAACCAGGCCCATGAGGGTGGGGTGCACCAGGGACAGTGTTAAGGGCTGGAGAGGTGCTGGCTTCTGTCAGCCCCCCACATCTTCCACCCTGGGTGTCTTGCCCTTTCAGGGAGCACAGGAGACCACGGAGACTGTCAGCTCCTGTGGCTACAGCTCTTCAAATGGATTGTTTCTTTTTAAGTCTGGAGGATTTTAAAATTTTAATATATCCTGGCTTGTATAATAAGGTTCCCTCTAATCTTTTTCATCCATGGACGGATGTGTTTCTTCCATGTGCAGAATTAATTATTTAATTTTTTTCAGTGTGTACCAAGGCATGTGCAAACATATACTGCAAGTAGAAACACAAAAACTAGCTGTGGGTGCTCTGCTAATCATCTGGGGGGCGGCATTTGAATCTCTCCTGAGCAGCTGCATGAGTGTACAGCTTACAGGGGACACTGCTGTATGACGACTTTTAATATATGTAAAGCTAAATCTAAGGCACAAAATCCTATGCTCTGCTTCAGGGTTACATACACCCACCATTGTGCGATGCGACAGAGGCTTCTTAACTAACAAACTTAAACACAAGAAGGGGCTTTCCTCTGAGTAATGGAATAACTGTATCTTCTATTATAGGAATCACAATGGTCCAAGTAGATTGACCACAGGATGGAGCCTAGGAACTGCTTTATAATCCTAACTGTGCCGCTGATTTGTGTGTGGCCAAGAACAGATCACTTAAACTGTCTGTTTTTTCACCTGTAGTAATACTTTTCTACCTCGTGGGGGTATGGTGTTGATTATAGGGATGTGAACGTGTACCTATTTACATGATTAACCAATCAGTCTGGGCTCATCAGTTAATCCTACCATGTATACGCAACCCCCCTGCCACCGCCTATGTATCATGTGGTTGGGGGGGGGGGATGGGGAGAGGAGGAAGGTGGGAGCTGGGTTTTAAACTGTCTCCCCTTATATACCAGCTCCCATGGAGCTGCCTCTCCCTCCCCCTGCTGCCTTTGATTCAGAAGCAAGGGGGGGTCAGACACGTGCAAACTCCCATGGAGCTGCCTCCCCACCCGCTTGCTGCCTTCCACAGAGGCAGCAGCGTGGGGTGGAGGAGGACAGGCAGGAACCAGCTCCCCAGGAGCACCAGCTCCTGCCTGCCCCCCCCCCCGGTGTAAATGTGTAACTGCTGTAAATTTGAGTAGTTTCAGATTTACAAAATTAAATGCATTTTTAAGATCCCTAGTCCTTATTTCCCTTTTTATAGATGTATTTTTGTCATTTTCTAGTCTTCTGTAATCTCTACCATGACTTTTCAAAGATAATAGTTAATGGCTCAGATACCTCCTCAATCAGCTACTTGAGTATTCTAGGATGCATTTCATCAGTACTTGGTGACTTGAAAACATCTAACTTGACTAAGAAATCTTTAACTTGTTCTTTTCCTATTTTAATTTTTGAACCTCCTCATTTTCACCGGCATTCACTGTTAGGTATCTAATCACCACGTAGCTTCTTGTTGAAAACTGAAATAAAGTCATTAAGCACCTTTGCCATTTCCCATATTTTCTATTATTGTTTTTCCCTCTTCATTCTGTCCTTGGTCTTCCTTTTGCTTCTAGTATATTTGTAGAATTTTGTTACCCTTCATGTCTTTAGCTAATTTGACTTTATTTTGTCCATTCTAATTTTGTCCCTACATACTTGTGTTACTTATTTGTATTTATCCTTTGTAACTGGACTTCCAGTTATTGTAATACTACTTTTTTTATTTGTAGCTTATTCAAGATCTGCTGGTTAAGTCAGAATGGCCTCTTGCCATACTTTGCTCTTGCACCCTTAATAATATATCTTTGAAAAACTGTTGTCTTCAGGTTTTTTTCTTCTTGCACTTGCTTCCCTGGGACCTACCAACTCCCTGATTTTGCTAAAGTCTGCCTTCTTGAAATCCATTGTCTTTAGTTTTCTGTTCTCCCTCCTTACAATTCCTTAGAATCATGAACTTGTATCATTTCATGTTCACTTTCTCCCAAGCTGCCTTCTACTTTCAAATTCTCAACCAGTTCCTCCCTATTTATTAAAATCAATCTAGAACAGCCTCCCCTTAAGTAGCTTTCCAAGAACTTGTTGGCTAATCTGTGCCCTACTGTGTATTTTCCCATCATACTGTTGAAATATGAACATAGAGTACTATAGAAAATGAAACAAAGTAGTTCACACTACTGTGGTTTTTTGGGGCAATGTTGATTGCTTATTTGGTTCCTGAACCACTGAGATCTGTGTGTCACTGATGTAGAGGGATAAGGCATGAGTGGTTCTGGGAAAAACACTCAAAAAGGGAAGAAGAATATTAATTTTTAGGTGCAAATCACAGAGAGGTCATGAAGGACTTGAAAGGGGGGATGACATATTGAAAAAGAGAGATTATTGTAGCTGATGTACTTTGGATAGATTGATGAAGGTTTTGGGTAGATTGATGAGTTGAATAAAAGTTATGTCTTCTATGATGAAAAGTCTTCCTTGTTACTTCAGGAGAATATAGCAGTTTTGTGAGTTCATGCTCACAGAAGGAAAGATTATCTCTTAGGTAGATATGGGTAGTTCCATGGAGGTCTTTGAATTTCAAGACAGCTACTGTGAGCTTGCACTTTGTGCGGAGTGGAGAACCAGTGCAAAGAGCAAAGCATTGTAGTTCATAGTGAGCTTTGCTTAGTAGTTAATCTGGGTCATTTTGTGCCACTTGAAAACTTAGTAGGGGCTTGATTTGTAAATAAAAGTTGCAGTAACCATTGCTCTGATCAGATCTGTGGGATCTAATTGGATGGGGTACAGTCTTCTGGTCAGTTGCAATAAGCAGAGGTAAGTCAGTTTTTACTTCAATGATTATGTCTAGTAGAAAGGAACATCCAGTGTGCTCCCTTCAGATTTGAGACCTGGGTTCATTTTGTTCTGCTGTAGATTTCTTCTGTGTCATTGGACACATACATTGTCTCTCTTTGCCTCAGTTTATCATATTATAATGGAGATAATACTTCCCTATCTCATAGTGCTGTGGTTAGAACACCTTAAAGACTGTGAGGCATTCATACTACAGTAATGGAGACATATAAACACCTTAAAGAGACCGACAGATGGAAATAAAACCGAGGTACTCAACCTTCCAGGTTTGAATAGAGGCAGCCTGGCTTTATGAAGCAATTTACAGTAGGGTGTGGCTTTGTTTTTTGCATGGTAGAAAAATAGGATCACGTTGCCTCTTCACAGCACTGGATAAGACATCTTATAATTGTCATGCTTTTTATTAATGGGTCTGAGAGAGAATTTTAAAACAAAAAATAAGATTATTTTTTGATAAAAGCTTTCTGTTCTGTCAGGATATATGTCCAACAAGTGAAAGGTTTTACAGAACCTCAGTTTGAAACCATTTATGCAGTAAGACTTTCCTTCTGAAAATTTGCATCTGTAGTAGGTTTGCAATTCAAGTCTACTAATGTCAGTAAAAGGCTTTTAATGTGACCATTCTCTGTTAGGCTTAGTAAAGTTGTTTCTTTTTCAGCTATTCATTACCTTCTTCCTTTGCAATTTTTTTATGAAGATTTTGAGCAAACTTCACAGTTTCTAACATTTTCTAAATTGCATTTGAAAGATATTATTATTTGACAGAAAGTGATCCAGAATAGGACTTCAAATGAGCCAATCTCTGCACTAGGTGTAGTTCTTTAAACAGATTCACAAAATTGCCATGGAAATGCTCTAGCCTAAGCAAAAAAAATACTTGCCAGTCATTTACCATTGAATGAGTGTTAAAACACTAATGATATTTTACTTGTCTATCAAAACAAAAATGGTTGATCAGACCACGTGGGTGAGTACAGTTTTACAAGACTCCTAAATATGCTTCAACTGGGAGACTTGGTCTGATCCTGTTAAAGAGTGACTATCTTCCTCAAGTCGTCTTTAAATTAAGAAAACTATTACCCAGGAAGTTCTTTCCAGTTTAACTCGCTAAACAAAAGTCAGTTTTTTAGCTTGAACATTATTAGGTATACATTATTTTAAACATTTGTCAAACAGTTTTCGGGTCTCCCTGATTTACTATTATGGAATATTGCAAGTAACTCTAAGGATAAGTTTTATGCCAGTTGTTTGTATGTAAGATATTATATATAGTCCCCCTGTGAAAGTTGTGCAGATGCAGGTAGAAGAAAAAAGTGTGTTCTTCAGTTTTGGATACATTAAGTGCTTGCTTGTATTCAGGGTATAGAGCATTGTGCTTGGATTACTCACATTTTT